>PVKB01001288.1:136525-448357 GCA_004027205.1 Ctenodactylus gundi | reverse complement strand
TGGGCCGCTGGTCACAATTATGGGCACCCAGGCTGCACCTGCCCCCCGTCTTCTCAATCAAGGCTGTGGGACCCGTTGGCTCTCTCCTGTCCCCAGATCCAAGCATGAGAATGGCTGCAGGGGGCCCTGTGGCCACATGGGGGTGAAGTCCCATCACAAGGCTGGGCCCGCCCAGTTCACTGCGGGCAGCGGGGCCTCCAAGACCCGCCTCGCACTTGGGGACAGTGGGGGACCCTCGGCCTGTCCCTTTCCGCTCTACACGGACTTGCTCAGCCCTTCCCCAGGCTCCGCTTGAGTCACAGGGGCTGAGGCCACCAGTGTCTCCCACCCAGGGCACACGTGATGTGAAGGCTGTGTCCCCACTCCCACCTGGAGGCACACTCCAGGAGCTCACAGGAACATCCGCTTCCATCCAGGGCCGAGTGGTGAGCACGTCCAGCGAGTCCCATGCTCAGCCTGTCTCGAGGCCGGGGCGGGAGCGCAGGGCCTGAAGTCCCGCGGTAATTTCTGTCACTACCGCCTTTCACAAACACCCACTTCAGGTGAAGTCACCCTGAGCCACTTTGTCAACAAATGACAAAGAATAATCAAACATCCCCACAGGCAGAAAAATGAACCTCATCCGGATCCTCCCCCCCCCCCCCCTTTTTAAATAAAAAACGAAAATCTGAAAATGAATCACGGACCCACGTGTACAGCCCATTGCTGTAAAACCTAAAGAAACAGGGAAGAACCTGCAACCTCGGCTCCGGCCACGGCCTCTCAGGCACCACGGCTAAACATCATCCCCAGCAGGACAGGGCGGTCTGCAACAGTTCTCTGTGGAAACCCCTTACAGAGCAACATTAGCGGAACTACGGACAGTAAGAAGTATTTGTAGACCACCTGAGGAAACAGATACATAAAGAATTCTCAAGACTCAACAAGAAAGCGAATTCCTATTCAAAAAATGTATGAACATGCAGAACAGTCATATTTCCCTGAAGAGACCGTGTCTTAGTCCGTTTTTGCTGAGTCCCAGGAGATTTGAGCCTGGGTAATTTGTGAAGAACAGCGAAGTCACTGTCACGTGGCTCTCGGGGGCGGGAATGGCCAAGTGCCACACTGGCCACGCTAGCTCTTGGTGCAGCCCCCTGACGTTAGGCATGGGGCAGGTGGCTGGGGGGAGGGTGGCCAGCAGGAGGGTGACAGAGCAACCTTCTGTTGCGTCATTGCCACTGGACCGGGCTTGAGCCCAGAGTCTTTGTACTGAGCTGTGTTCCCCAGCCTGTTTTTTTAATTTTTGTCTTTGAGATCAGTCTCGTGAAGTTGCCCAACTGGGCTTGAACTTGGGTTCTGGGGCAGGTTCCTCAGAACTGAAACCTTCCCTCCTGGAGGGAGGAGGGAGGCTCCTGACACTCGGGAAGGAAACACCTCCAGGTCTCAGCTGTCCTGAAACCTGCTGCACCCAGCCTGGCGAGGCCCCTCCCGAGCGCTGGAGGAGTGGGCAACTCCCCGGGGCTGCCGGGCCTTGCAGGAGCTCCAGGGAGCTGTCCCTGCACAGGGCGGATGCGGCGGCCCCCTCCTCGCCCGTGCTCCTCTGAGTAACCCGTAACCTGCCGGGCCTCAGTGGGGCCGTGGCGGTGTCATCTCTCTGGTGTGCCATCGGCGCCCTGTCTGGGGCGAATGGAAGCTTGTTCCCATGGCAGGAAAAACCGTGGCACAACAACCTGGGATCCTTCTGCCTCTGCTTCCCAGACTGCTGGGATTACAGGCCTGTGCTGCCTTGCCTGGTTCAGAACCCGGTTTTATAACACACCCGCCCTGTGATAAGGCACCAGTCCAGTTCGTGAGGGAACAGCCTTCCTGCTCTGATCACCTTGTGATCCTAATCTTGGCTGTCACCTTGATGGCATTGGGAAATGTAGGGAGTCAGGCACCTTTGGGCATGTCTGTGCCGGGCTTTCCAACTAGCACACTGAGGCGGGCAGACCAGCCTGACGTGGGTGGCACCACCCAGCAGCACGGGGATGGGAATGGAGCAAGAGCAGAGGAAGGGGAAGCCTGGACACGGGGTCTCTGACTCCGTCTCTCTTCTGCCGCGAGCTGGCAGCTCTCTCCACCGCCCTTTCGCTGCACCACGAGCCAAAAGGAACCCTCCCTCCTTTTTTCTTCCTCTAGCACTTTGTCATAGCAAAGGAAAGCTGATGGACGCACAGCTCTTAAATTCTTGCCTCTAAAAGCTGTTGCAAGGACGACTAAGTTCCCAGCGTGTGAACTTCAGGGGACACATGCAACCCACACTGAGAAGTGAGTGGTCAATAGTCACAACAAAAGCCACTCGTGCCAGGGTTCCTCAGGAGAACATGGGCACACCACAACGAGAACCCGCACCCTCAGCAGCGCGGCTGAACGGACCCTCTGGGCACGGGCCGGTAAGGCTCTGGAGAAGGCCTCGGTGTTTGACTGGAAACTGATGTGAACCTTTTGGCCAGCAGCGTGGTGGTTTCTTGTAAAGTTAAGCATACACCTGTCAATTCGCCCAGCAATGTCATTCCTAGGTATTTAGTTTAGAAAACTACAGTAATAACTTTATTCATGGTTGCCCCAAACCACAAACAAACTACCTCGGTTACTTTCTTGTTGCTGGGCCGGAATGCCTGACATTTACAGGAAAGATTTAAGAGGAAAGATTTATTTTAGCTCACAGTTTCAGAGCTCAGTCCACTCATGGGTAGCTGGCACGAGTTTACGGCATGGTGGCACAGCTAGCACCTGCCCTTCCCCAATCCAATCGCCCATGTCTGCCCCTTCCCCACAGGCCCCGCCTCAAAGAGCACGTGGAATCCACAGCTGGTCCACAGCACCCCAGCATATGAGGCTGTGGGGGGATATTCTAGGTCCAAACTGCGACATCCGATAGAGCTGGTGACCACATACCTAACAGAAGGACGGATGGCCTGAGAGGCAGGGGAAAGTCCAGACCACATAGTCTCACGGACGTGCGTCTAACATTTTAACTGTCCAGAACACCCGAGACGAAATGAAAATAAAATTGGCTACAGAGTTCTCCTTCACACAACTGAAGGTCTGAAGACCACAGAAAAGCGTTCATAGACCTCTGAGCAGGAAAGGGAAGATGGCAGCCCTCCATGGGGCTAGAGGACAGCATCACTGGGATGCTCAGAAAGCCTCGTGCCTTCTCCAGTCCTCACGACGCTGCTTGCAGTGTCGGGCCAGGAGAAAACAGATCGAAAGGGGACAGTGCTGGAACTCTGTGGGTGAGATCGGAACATACAATGAATGTCTGCATTAGCCCAACATGGGTGACCGGGGAAGACACCTGAAGTCCTCGTTCTGGGGTGTCGCTAGTGGCACTGTCCTGGCTGCCTGAACTGATTCAAATCATTGGCCTGTCATACTCACTTTGACTTTGGGGAGGAGCCAGAAGTCACACGATACCAGACCGGTGACTAAGGTGAATGAGGACACGGCGCCATGTTTGATGAGCCTACTTTTCCTTTGCGTGGCGCTGGGCAGCAGCTCACGGTCTCTGGGATCACACCTCGTGTGACATTCAGGAGAGGGACTTCCAGAGCTTCCCTGGCCGTGGCCAGGACAAAGGGAGGAGTGTGTCCACAGCGAGGGGAGGATTCTGGGGGGCTCACAGCAACGCAGACTGTACTGTCACAACCGCTAAACTAACATTTAAGCATACACTCTGTATTCTGATCACCCTGCAGGGGACTCAGGCCTGGCTCCTGGCTAGGCCCTCTGCAGCGTCCAGGTGCCCTCGCTGGTGTCCTCACTGCAGCCTGGGTCCTGCCTGAGAGCCAACACAGAAGGTGCAGCCTGCTGTCCCTGGCCACTCCTCCTGAAGCCACTGTTCTTAGGACTTGTGGTGACAGGTCTGGCTGCACTGGGCACCTGCACAGACACTCGGCACTGTGCCTGGCACACAGCGACACCCAGTGTCCCTGGGAGGAGTCTGCACACCTTAGGAAGAGCTCAGGTGGCCTGTCAGGACCCTGACCCTGGTATTTGCTGACTGCATGGCACCTGAGGTCACTTCAGAAACTGCACTGTGCGTGTTATTGACGGTTTATGACTTCAGATAGTCAGATTCTGTCCTGCCCAGGAGAACCGGAAACAGCTGAAGCCAGAGCCTCATCTTGCACACGCGTGTGCACACACGGGTTGCATGTGCACACCACACACACAAACACACATCAGTGAGGGCCTGCCATCCCACCAAGCACTGCACACGGCGTCCCAGCAGCCAGCAGCATGTGGGCACAC
Organism: Ctenodactylus gundi; assembly: GCA_004027205.1. Lineage (NCBI taxonomy): Eukaryota > Metazoa > Chordata > Mammalia > Rodentia > Ctenodactylidae > Ctenodactylus > Ctenodactylus gundi. Next base: position 444,079 of record PVKB01001288.1, on the reverse strand, counting down.
AAGGAACCCTGTGGGCAGGGGCAGCAGACATCTAGGGACGCCTGCTCCTGTCTGGGTCTCCAGGTGGCCAGGAGGGGTCTGGCGAGGACACGGTGCTTTAAGCGCTTGGGGGTTTGCCCAGTCCGAAGGTGGGGTGGTCCTGAAATAACCTCCAGGCCTGGACGAGCAGGAGGCTTAGGGGCAAGGGGGACGAGCCAGGGGGTGCCATCCTGCCACCGCAGGCAGGTGTCCTCAGGCTGCCTCTCTGCCCTGCTAGAATGGCACACAGAGAAGATTCAGGAAAAAACCATTCCTGTTTCTGCCAGCCACACGACCCTCGAGTGCCCATTGAGCCCGAAGCCTCTGTGCTCAGCCAAGTTCTCAGCCTGTGTTTTTACTTTTTATTTCAAGACAGGGTCTTGCTGAGTTGCTAAGTTGCCCACACTGGGCTCAGACATGGGATCCTCCTGCCTCAGCCTCCCAGAACACCAGGATGTATGACAGGCCTGCGCCCCCAGGCTCTCCATGCCCATATTGATCTAAGTTCCCCGTGCGTCATGCTCACACGCGGGTGTCAGCGCCCGGCCCGTGCCTTCTCCCTGTCACACCGGCCTGCTGGCTTTGCCAAGAGAGATTTTGGGAAGTCCCTTCCGCTGCCCGTTTGTTCCTGGCACCAGTGGCTGGCTGCCTGGCGGCCCAGTCCGGAATGCAGCCTCCGACTAGCGATTAGCATTCCTCCGGCCGTCTGCCCGAGAGCCCGCCCCTCCCGCCCTGCCAGGAGCGCAGGCCCTAATCCAGCCTCGGGAGGTCCTGGCTTGGGCACAGCGGCTCCGGGATGGTGAACAAGCTCTTTGTTTGGGGTGGGGGAGGAGCTGGCGCTGCCCCTCGGCCTGGCCCGACCGGCCTTACCCCAGGGCCGTGGGCAGCTTTTCCCCTTTTCCCTTTCTCCTCCGTCCCTTCCGCTGAGGATTCAGCCCCTGGGCTTTCACACTGAGCTAAATTCCCAGCCCATTAGTCAAGTTTTCATTTTGAGATGAGATCTTAACTAAGCTGCCGAACTGCCCAGGCTGGGTTCAAACTTGCGATCTTCCTGTCTCAGCCTCTTGCACCACAGGCTCTGCTGCGCCACTTAGGACCGGTGCCGCTGCTGTTTGGCACGAGGCTTGGGAAAGCCCCCAGCACCCCCTCGTCTGCCCCCCAGCACTGAAGAGCCCACCGAGCTCGCTCACTCCTTCAGCCCAACGGGGCTTCTTGGCTGCCTGCTGCGGCAGAGGGAGGCTGGGTGAGGCCAGGGAACAGAGACCCTGGAATCGCCCCTCCACCTGGCTACCCACCCTACGACCAATCTGTCCCTGCCCCGCCATCCAGCCTGCCCTCGTTACTGCCCCTCCTGCCCGCGCAACCTTTGGCCAGTCCTTTGGCCAGGAAGCCCCAGGATCCTGGGGCTGCCCCAGCAACTCCCGGAGGCTCTCAGCACACCAGTCTCACCTGCAGGGTGACACCACCGGTGAGGGAGGGACCTCCCGGTGTTCACCTGGCCTGACAGCTGGGGGGCGGGGTTGGGAAGTGATGACCCGGAACACCATGGAAGTGAGTGTCCCCTGACACGCCTGTGAGGCCGGGTGGAGACCGCGGCCCAGCCCTTCACACTAATTTTACAAATTCTAGATTAGGCCTTGGAGGAGCCGCTGCGCGATTATAGAGTGTAAAGTGCTGGCCATGCTAGGTGTGGCGGCACACGCCCGTAATTCCAGCACTTTGGAAGCTGAGGCAAGAGGATCACTGTGGGTTCAAGGCCAGCCTGGGCTATAGAGTGAGTTTAGAACCAGCCTGGACTACAGAATGAGGTCCTGTCTCAAAGGATAAAATAAAAACCAATTCTGTGAATTAATCTCTTACTGAGGTTTTTTGAGCTGTGGGGTGATGGGAGGGGGAAGGAATATTTAGGTCTTTGTCTTTTAAATGGGCTAAAATTTGTAAAAACTTCTTTTTTTCTTTTTACTGGTACTGGGATAGTGCATAGGGCCTTCACACTAAGCTTTATTCCCAGCCCATTTTTAACTTTTTTTTTTTTAATTTTGAGACAGGATCTCACTGAATTGTTAAATGACTCAGGCTGGATTTGAACTTGAACTCTTCATGCCTCAGCATCCCCGAATACTAGGATTACAGGCCTGGGCCACCAGGCCCTTTATGGTAAAAAGATCTGTGCTGAAAAAAAAAAAAAAAGATATGTGCTGATTATAGAAGTGCACGCGCACACCCAAAAGATAAAAAAAAAAAAAAATCTAGAGATAACCTTGCTAACACTTTGGTATCTTTGATCCCAATTCTTTTTCTCTACATATTTTTAAAAACATAACTGTTCAGATTTTATATCCATTTCACGCAGCTTTGAATCCCACTCCTCTCCCTCCGCTTATGGGAGAAAATAGTCAGATAAAATCTTATGAAAATTCTACTTCCCTGCTGTGCAGGTGGACCAGATTCGGAAGTCTTCCAAGTTTTTGTCCCTGGTAACCGATGGTGACCACCCTCTACCCCTGCCTGGGTGGGAACGCGGAGGAGCTCCTTCAGGGAAGATTTTAGAAAATGGAATGATTGAGAAGAAAAAAAATTTACCGCTGAGATTTCAGTCTTTTTTTTGGTTTGTTTTGGCCACACATGTTGTTTTCCAGAAAAGTAATGGTTTTTTCTTTGGACAGGGTCTTGCTCTGCAGCCCAGACCAGCCTTGGTGGTCTTGCCATGCAGAGCCATTCCTCCAGCCCCTTCATTTATCTGTTGGGTCAGAGTCTTGCTGGGTTGCCCAGGCTGGGCTTGAATTTGTGAGCCTCCTGCCTCAGCCTCCCTCCGCGCCCCGATTACACGCGTGGCCACCAAAGAAACAGCTTAAGACCCTGCAGCCCGGGTGGTTTCACCGCACTTGCAGGGGTGAGGTTTCGGGTCTGCAGGGGCCCCCGGGGTTCCGGCCACCGGGGGGTCTCTCCTGGCGCGCCCGCTTACCCTGAGGTTAACTCCCGCCGGACACCTGTCCCCGAGGCCCCCACGTCGCGGGAGGGGGCCCGGGCGACACGGTGTGGGAGACGCCCGTGACCCCGCGACCCCAGGTGACCCGGCGACCCGCCCCACTCACCGCCGCCGTACAGCTGGCACAGGTAGGGGAAGCGCCACACGTTGCCCAGGCCCACGGCGTAGGAGACGCAGGCGAGCACGAACTGCAGCGGGGAGCCCCACTGCGGCCGCGCCTTCTCCATGGCCCGCGCCCGCCGCCCCGCGCCGCCGCCGCCGCCGCCGCCGCCGCCTTTTAACCGCTCGTGTCGCCCGGGGCGCGCCCAGGGACGGCGGCCAGCCCCACCCCGCGGGGACACCGACAGGGAAGGCACCCGCCGCGCCGCCGCGCCGCTCCCTCGCGCCCATCCCGCCTCCACCTGCCTACGCACGGGGCGACCGAGGGGCACCTGCTGCGTGCGCGCAGGGCACCGTGAGCGCCACCAGCGCCCGCCCTCCCTGCGCCCGCCCGGGGCTCACATTGCGGGTGGGGACTGTCCACCCTGCCGGCGCTATTGCGCTATTGGTTTTTTCCCTCAAAATCTCAACTATTCTCAGCCTAACGGGGCGGTGGGCTCATGCATAAGGGTCAACCTTATGTGGTCAAAAACGGGTGGATGTGCAACATTTACCGAATAAATACTTTTAAATTTTTATTTGAGGCAGGGTTTTGCTCTGCGGTTCAGACTGGTACTGAACGCACTGCGTAGCCCATGCTGGCCTCAGACTTACAGCAATCCTCCTGCCTCAGCCTCCAAGTGCTAAGATTACATGCACGTGATACCGTGCTGGGGAATCGAACTCAGGGCCTTGTGCTTGCTAGGCAAGCACTCTAGCCACTGTACTACGTCCCTGGCCTCCTGAATATTGAATATTTACAATTAAAAAATTATTAGAGTGAAAATCCTCACCACGAACCCCCTCACAAGCCTCCCCTGGCTGCCCACACGCTCCACCCGTGCCACCCTCTGACACAGTTCTGGAGTCCTTCCTGAGTGGCCTCAGTTTCACCGTCACGGCTGCCTCGATACATCGAATCAGTTCAAAGCACTCACCTCTCACAGTCATCCTGATTTCAGAAGATCCCGCAGTCGCACGGGGCGGATCCGGTGACTGCAGCGGGCGAGGACTTCGAGCACTTACTGCCATGGGTTCAAGAGCCGCCTCTCCGTGGGACGGGGCCGAGCAGCCCTGGCCGCACCTGGGGTCCCAGCTTGCAGGGGCACAGAAGTGCCCCACAGTGGCTTCAGGAAGGGGCCAGGACGGGGCAGTGTCAAAGGAGGGAATGGGGGAGGGGACAGGATTTTGGGGAGGATTCCTGGCAGTGTATCGCATTGGAATACATTTGAAGAAATGTCCACGCTCACTGTTTTGGCCATACTTCCTAGACAGAGGACACAGGAAGGCAGGTACGGCAAAGGACCAGCTGCCTGGGCAGGGTGGGCGGGGGCGTCCTGGAGGTCAGAAGGCCGCAGAGGACCTCTGCTCTTGCCCCACCCACCTGGAGGAAGGCACAATCCTGGGTACTTGCGAACTTCTGCCCACCCTCCCTCCAGTTCCATGGGCACGGGAGTCAGGCATGGCCAATGCAGGGGCAGCTCAGGCCAGGCTGGGCCCCAGCGCTGGTTACTGATGCCAGACTGATCCCTAAGAAACCTATTTCTACTGGGCTTGTAAGGAGACTTAGTTGACGCTGGTCACCTGATGTGTGTTTTAGAAGTGGAGCTGGGTGTGTAGGGGCAGAAGGTCCGGAGGGACCGAACCCAGGACCTTCATCTGAGCTACGTCCCCACCCCATTTGAGACGGGGTCTCACTAATTCCCTAAATTGCCCAGGCTGAGTAGAAACTTGTGATCTCCTGCCTCAGCCTCCCCGAGTGCTGGGATGACAGGTGTGTGTCACTGGACCTGGCAAGCCTCGTGCTTTACAACGAGGCAGAATCTGGGTTTGCGTCTCGGCTTGGCCACGGGCTTAGCTGTGCCCCTCGGGCAAGTCACTTCTCCTTGAGCCTGTTTCTGCTGCTGGGTGAGAACAAACGTAGGCTCTTATCACAGCCCTCCTCTGACGGCAGACTCGCAAAGCTGGCTGAGACCTTGGCTTCCCCCGGCACAAAGGCAGAGCCAGGAAGGAGCCTGTGCTTCTGCGTGGGTCCCAGGAGGTTGAACAGGGGCCTGGGCCACACGGTAAAAAAGTCAGCTTTGCGCAGAGCCTGCTACGCAGGAAGAGATCTGAAAACGCCAGGTACTTAAATACATAAACAAATAGAACTCAGAGCTGCTGGAGGAGCTCATACTGGAAGCCAGAATAAAATTAGCCCTGCAGGGCTGTCCCTCTGAGGAAGACGAAGGCGGGTGCAGGCAGTTGTGGGGGTTTCCTAAGGCATACTGTCTACGCTTTTTTTTTTTTTTTTTTTTTTTTTTTTTTTGAGACAGGCTCTCGCTCTGTAGCCCAGGCTGGTCGTGAACTCACTATGGAGCCCAGGCTGGCCTTGAACTCACAGCAATCTTCCTGTCTCAGCCTCCCAAGTGCTGGGATTTGCAGGCATCCATCCCCACGCCTGGCTTGATGTGGTTCTAGGGAACTGAACTCAGGTACTCAGCGCTTGACTTACCGCTTGCCAGGCAAGTGCTTCAACCGCTGAGCCACTCCTCCAGCCCCCACTGTCTACACTTGAATCTTCTGCCTCTAAAAAAGCAAACAAAATGACACAATGCAGCAGGAAAGCAGACCTCGCGGAGGGGTGAGCCTCCCACCCTTGAAGGACTGGCTGGGCGGTAACGGCTGTTGGCACGTGTGCGCAGCTGTCCCTGCTGTGTGGGCCCGCGGAGACACCACTCTGGCCGGGGTCAGATGGGCATCGAGTCTCCAGCGGCAAGGGGAGAAATACCACTGTGCCGTCACTGTGCCCTTTCTTGGCATGGGCGGACGCCCTGGGTCACATAAGGGCTGTGGGGAGGTGTGTTCCACTGAGCAGGCGTTGCCCAAGTGCCCTGCAGAGTGGCAGGGCCAGTTCCCGCTCCCCAGGGGTTCCATCACCTGTCATCCTGTTTCCAACACTCTCCCAGGCCCTGCGGGTGAGAGTGAGTGCCAAGGGACCCCGTGCGTTCCCACATAGCCAGGAGGACCCTGGCCCTTTCTCTCCGCATACACAGGGCGAGCTGCAGACTCTCCCGTATCAACTCTGCGTGCACGTGTGACGCCAGCCTGTGGCCTTCACATGGAGCTACATTCCAGCCCTTCTTTAGTGCTGATTTTGAGACAGGAGTCTCATTAAGTCACTACGTTGCCGTGTGATCCTCCTGCCTCAGCCTCCCTGTGCCACGGGGGCAGCTTTGCCGCCGTCTTTCGCCAGTGCTACTGGGTTGTCTATCTGTTCCAACAGGTCTGGATCTTGCTGCAGCCTGGGCGTGGGCTGTGTCTGTTTGGTATGTTGCAGATTCGTCTCTCCGGCTGTATGTAGGTGGCTTGTCCTGTCCCGGGGAGGTGCAGGATGGCCGAGGGACGTTCTTAACTTCGACGAAGTCTGATGTATCAGTGGGGTCCCTTGGTGCTTTCTGTAAGATGTCCTGCTAAAACACCTCTTCCTTGTCGACTCCGAGGTCATGTCCCTGAGAACTCAGGCCCACGGTGAAGTAAACCCCAGCAGACTGTGGACTGAGCTCTGTCCCTCTCCCTACCAAGGACTCAGTCCCTCACAGCAGTGCCAGTGGCCACAGCATACTAGTCCCTTCTTGTGCGGGTTCCTGGGCCCCCATTTTGTAGGAATGCCTTTTTTTCTGGTGTTTAATTGCCCATAACCCCAGCGTTCTGGGAGGCTAAGGCAGGTGGTTGGAGTCTGGCCTGGCAATTCAGTAAATCAGTGGGACCCTATCTCCGAGTAAAAAAATAAAGGAGAGTTGGTACGTAGCTCAGTGTGAAACTCCTGGGTTTAATTCCTGGTGCGCCTAAGAATCTGTTGCATCAAAAAAGGTGCGTGGCTGCTGTCTCTGTGTGTACTTTTCATAAACGAGTTTTTCCGGGGAGTTTCCAGCTATGCAGTGGCACTGGACGAAATGGCCAGCACCGTGGACTGTCAGTCACCAGGAACCGCCGAGAGGCTTGGGAGGACTTCCTTCCTGTTGTGGTGAGCCCCTCCTGGCCCCCATGCCAGGGGTCAGGCCCTCTCTCTCCATTCTCACAGCCCCACCCCGGAAGCCCACTCAGGTGCCTGGCCTGTGGGAGGTAAGGCACAAAGAACCATCTAGACCACCCCCAAGCAGGACCAAGGTCACTGGGCCTTTCTGACCCACGCGATGGCCCTATATGGACAAGGCCGGCTGCTGCTGGGGCTAGCAGCATGGGTAGGGGCACCGCAAGCCAGGCCCTGGAGGGACTGTCACCTGGTGTCCTATTAGCTTGGGTGACCGGCGGGGGAAGAGTATGTACTGATAACCACCTGCCTGGCTGCGGGACCTGGAGTTATCACCCCCCCAACAGCTCGGGGCACCAGGCCAGCCCACTGGGCCTGAGGAGTCGGCCAGGGGCCACCTCAGGCCCTCTAGAACCTGGCTGTCACGATAAGCAGTGCATCAGCGGGGCGGGGACGGGCCTCCCTGTGCCCAAGCCGAGGGAGAAAGTGGTGGCAGTCCCTTCCTGGACATCTGCCCTGCGTCCTGTTGAATGGTCTGATGGCGGCCTGTGCCTCATCCCTGCTGAACCCAGGCCTGTGGAGACCAGGGGCCTTCAGAGCCTTGGCCTGGTCGCCATCTGTGGCCACTGGATGAAATGTCCTGTCTGCACCCAGAACTTTGGATCTCTGCGCCTGGTGGTCCCGGTGGTCCTGGATAGGAAAAGAAGCCCCAGAATCTGGAAGGGTGGGCGGACGAGAGGCCAGCGGGGGGCTGGGCAGGCTGGGGTGCGTGACCTCCGCTCAGGCCTGCCTGCGTGCTCACAGTGTGGGTGGTGCTCCTACGAGGCCGATCCAAGTGGCTGACTGGAGGTGTACTGCAGGCCCGCGGGGCGGGTGCGGGGGCTCCTTCGTGCTGAGTCTGCGCCCCCTGGTGCAGCAGCGCAGGAGCCTCCAGGGCGTAGCTACGGCAGAGGAAAGGAGGGGGGATGTTTATTACCTCAGAGGAGAACTGCTTTGAGTGTTTATTACTTCTGGGTTACATAACTGATGCACTCACACGTGCGTGCGTGTGTGTGTGTGTGTGTGTGTGTGTGTGCGCGCGTGTGTGTGGTCCTAAGGGTTGAACCCAGGGCCTTCACTGAGCTACATCTCTAGCCCACTTAATTTTATTTTGGGACAGGGTCTCATGAAGTTGTTAAGTTGCCCAAGCTGGGCTCAAATTTGTAATCCTCTTGCCTCCGACTCCCAAAGTGCTGGGGTGACAGGTGTGTACTGCCACGCCCAGCTGATATAACTCAAGTCTTAATTGCTGTTTGAAAACCAGTTGACACATTTCCCGTGGGCTCCCCACAGCGTACGGGGGCTGCTCTGGCCCCTGGGAGGTTGGGGGGTGATAAGTCCAGCGCTCAGCAGGGGCCGGCGCAGGGACAGAGGGTTTGCAGAGGGCTGAGCACTCTGAGAGCTCACAGGGCCGCCCTGGAGTCAGAAGGACCCGTCCCGGGGACCAACCTTCCTGGTGTTCCAGGTCAGTGAGGACACAGAGTCCTGCGAGACCAAAGGCCGGCAGTCCCGTGCCCTCTGATTCTGGAAGAGGTGGGGGCCGAGGGGACACGCCCCGGGTCAGGTTGCTGGTGCGGGCCACAAAGCCCGGGCCAGATACAGCTCCACGTGAGGTTTCACACAGCTGCCAACCATCCCAGGCGCATCCTGGGAGTCCTGCTTAACCCACCCCTGTCAGCGGCTCCCAGCTCCCGGCAAGGCAAAGTCCAGACTCCTCGGCCGTGTTCGCGAGGCCTGGAGGAATTCTTCTTCTTCTTCTTTTGTGCGGGGGATGACCAGGGCTTTTGCTCTAAGTTACATCCCCAGCCCACTTTTTTTTTTTTTTTTTGACAGAGTCTTCCTAAGTCAGTAAGTTGTCCAGGCTGGGCTCAAATCTGTGATCTTCCTGCTTCAGCATCCCTGAGCACTGGGATATGAATTGCTTAGACGTTCTCTACTTTCTGATTTCTAGGATATTACTTTCTTAAACATATTTTTTAAGAGTTGTAATGGATGCGTAACAGTCCCCACTGATGGGTGGGGGTTGTTATTCCGTACATGTATACAATGCTCTCTGCTAGCTTTCTGAAATATTAAATATTACCAACCAAAGTCCATTTCCCCTGTCCCTGCCCCTACACTTTTTTGTGGTACGGGGAGCTGAAACTAAGGACTTTAGGATTGAGCAGCATGGTCAGCCTGCCCTCCATCTTATTTTTGGAGACAAAGTTTCACTAAAATGCTACCTTGCCCAGGCTCGCCCTGAACTCACCATGGAGCCCAGGCCATGGGCTTGGACTCATCATGGCAGTCCTCCTGTTTCAGCCTCCCCAGAGCTGGGATTACAGGCGTGCACCACCACGCCCAGCGTATGTGGTGCTGGGGAATCAAACTCAGGTACTCAGCCCTTGACTTAGCGCTTGCTAGACTAGCACTCTTAACCGCTGAGCCGTTCCTCCAGCCCCTGGACTTGAACTTTTGATACTCCTGCCTCAGCCTCCCAGAGCGCTGGGTTGACAGGCATGTCCCATTCTTACTTAACTACGCCATCGATGGCCCCCTTCCCTGCAGGACAGAGTTCAAACTCAGCTTTGTTTGTAAGACTTTGAGGAATCTTTTTTTTAAATAAATAAGTTCCTGAAGAATTTGCCCCGTGCATACCTGGGTTCAGACGCCGGCCTCCACCTTCAGGAAAAAGTTGTGTGGCTTATATCTCTGGGTGATCCCTTCACTAGGGACACCACAAGGAAATCCGGCCCTTTCCAGAAGAAACGATGCCCATTTGTGGAAGTCCCCGCACAAGAAGCTCTGGCACACATCTGGTTTCCATTACTTCTGGTGCTATTTGTCACACGTCCCCGTGAGCTGCGGTCGGGAGCCTAACTCACTCTTTTCCCCTCAGGCTGGAGACCTGGCTGCCATTCAGCCAAAGTTAGACTGCAGATTCCGAGCCCCTCGTGAAGGACAAGTTCACGATCGCGGGCCACATCATCAGCCGGCTCAGGTCTCTGCATTTTCAGACCTGTCTCTGGCTACTTAGCCCTTATTGTGCCTGGTCTGTGGGTTAGGAGGCTGCAGGGCTCAGCCTGGGATGGGGATGTCACCACCCTCCTGCCCAAAGCACCCACTCGTTCTTGCTCAGGGCACAGAGAGACACACAGCGATGCAAACAGGACTCCATATCCCTCGACCTCCCTTTGTCCCCACATGCCAGGACCTATGCATGCCAAGGACACAGTATTTATTCTTTTCTTTTTCTTGTGACAGGGTCTCACCCTGTAGTTGAGGCTGGTCCTGGACTCTGTGGCCCAGGCTGGCCTTGAACTCCTGGTAATCCTCCCACTGCACTTGAGTGCTGGAGTCACCAGGTATGCACCACCACGGCTGACCGCGTGCAGCGCTGGGAGCTGGAACGCTCGCCGCTGGACTACGGCCCCGGCCCCGGCCCCGGCCAAGCGCCCTCCCCATCGGGCCCCTGGCCCGCACGCCACTTTCCACCCAGCAGCTGGGTGACATCCCCGAGCACAGGAATACTGCCAGCGAATGGGGAAACCTGGCAAGTGGGCCAAGCACACCCATAAACACTAACTATGTCCCATTCTTCTCTCCCTGCTTTTCTGAACGAAATGCACACACATAAAAGCTGCTCGGAAAAACATTTCCCCAGGCTCAGGAAAGACACAGCCAGTAGGCCCCGCCTCAACTTCGAACACTACCAGAGAGAAAGTGTCTGGATGTGGTGGGATGTGCCAGTGATCCCAGTACTCTGGGAGGCCGAGGCAGGAGAGTCCAAATCTAGCCGATGTCATTGAATAAGACCCTATCTCAAAATTTAAGAAAAATTACAAACAGGCTGTGGATGTGGCTCCATCTCCAGCACATAAAAGGACAAACAGCACACGGTCTCTCTGTGTAGCTGCCCACTGCCCAGGGACCAGGGGGTTAAGAGCCTGTGCAACTCGAGGTGTTCTGTCCCCTGATGCTTATGGTATCTGACACAATTACCTGGAGGGAGACGCAAAAACCCAGCATTGTATGAGAAGGGGCGGGAAGGAATGCGGAGTCGGGAACAGGCCAACAGGCTGGGGCGCCCTGCTGCTCCTCTGGCCTCGCCGGCCTGGCCTCGGCTGGCTGCACGGTGGAAACTCTCCCCTCCCTGTTGGCCTTGGCTATGTTTATTCCTTCGCCTCGAATATTTTTGCAGGGAACAAGGATCAAGACGGACTCTACGGCGTAATCTGGTGGAGAGAAACAGTGGAAATGCTGTGAAAATATTTCCAAGGGTTGGAGTACCCCGGCGCTGCGTCCCAGTTCACAACCCCCGCGGAGTCTCCCCGTGTCCTGGCAGCCGCTTTGTGCTTGTTCTGGGCTCACACCAGGGGAGGCCCTGGGAACCCGCTCTGCCAGGAAACACACGTGCTGTCTTTCGCAAGCTCTCGAGTTCAAACGGTATTTGATTTCCGTCACCTCTTAATCCTCAGATGTGGCCTGTGGCCCAGCAGCACAGGCATCCTGGGGGCTCGTGGGAAAACAGGGCTCTCAGGCTGGATCAAAAAGACCCAAGTAACGCGTTAGCCAGGTGTGATGGTGCCCAGCTGCGATCCCAGCACTGCGGGAGGCTGAGGCAGGAGGATTCCAAGCTCCAGCCCAACCCCCGGAAATCTAGCAACTTAGTGGAAGCTTGCTTCAAAATGAGAGAGAGAAAAAAAGTGAATGTATGAAGGTCCTGGGCTTAACTCTGAGCACTGTGTGTGTGTGTGTGTGTGTGTGTGTGTGTGTGTGTGTGTGTGTGTATGAAGGGGGAGGGAAGAAAGGAAACCTCCACCTTCCTCCTCCAAAAGCCTTGGAGGCGTGTGAATAGCTCAGGAGCACAGGAGGTCCCTAACAAGCCACAGGCTGGACCGGTTTGTGGCCCTGGGCTGGGGACTCGTGTTCTATAGGACCTTCAATAGTAGACTTCCAAACGTTACGCTCCCTCAAGACCTGGGAATGTGACCCGATTCTGGGAAAGCATCTCGGCAGATGTAAGTTAAGTGTGAGTAAGGCGGGCACTAGATCCTGTGCGTGTCCTTAGAAGACACTCAAGACGGAGGGGAAGGGCAGCGGTGCGAAGGTGGAGGCCGAGACACGCTAGGTGTTGCCAGGCTGGGGGATGGCGGTTCCCGCACCAGCCTCCAGGAGCTTCGAGGTGGCGTGGAGGGTCTTCACGAGGGCCTCAAGAAGGAACTATTAACACATGGACGTAGGACTCCCGGCCTCCCGCAAGGGCAGCCATTTCTATTGTTTCAGGCCACCAAGTACAGTCATTTTTCACAGCAGCCCAGGAAACCAACATGCAGACCTTGTAGCTTATGCATTGCTAGGCCCGGATTACCGCCCACACTCCCTCACCGTAAGCTCCTTGGGGGCACACGCTGTCACCTGTGCCAGGTGCCGACTTGCCCCTCAGGCCTGAATCAGACCTGATGCTAGTTCTGAGAGCCAACAGTGCCAGTCCAGGGAGGTTAAGATTTGGCTGCACAGATGAGCATGGCAGGTAGCAAAGGTAGGTCCACGCGGCTGGGTGTGAACACCCTGCACCAAGGGGAGGCATCGGGCGACAGCGCCTCTGGGGTGCACTGCGGAAACCCTAGAACCAGCACATGTATCAGAGACAAAGCAGTGAGCGCTCCTGGGGCCGGGCGCAAGAGGCTGGCTGCAAACGGCCCCAAGGGGACTGTCTGGGCGACACCAATGCCCAGTATCCAAATGGTGGGGGGTGGTCACATGAGTGTCTCCATTTGCCAAAATGCACTGGAGTGTACCCTGAAAACGGGTGTGTGGCATTGTGGCTAAGTCCTATCTCAAAAATGTGATAGAGGAAAGTGGCTTGTTTTATAAGAGTGTAGTTGGCATCTGAAGCAAATGCCCGCCTGGAATCAGAGGCAGGTGTGACAAGTCAACGGGAAGTGCACTGCTGACATGGGAGCTCTGCCTGGGAGGCCCAGCCAGGTGACACTGCGGGCCACGCGGGACCAGATGCTCTGCTGTCACTGCGGTGGGCCCGGGGACATGTGGCAGCAGCAGTCTGGGTCATCTGAGAAGACGCCAGGGCTGACTGGCAAACAGAGAGGGAGGGCAGGTGACAGGGAAGGACCCAATTTCCCTCCCCTCGGTGGGAGACTCGGCGATGGTTCCGCACAGCGGCTCTAGGGGGACCCAGCAGGACGAAGTCCACGTGCCCACTGTGGCAACTCTGGCTGTGCTCATTCCCATCTCCACAGGCTTTCCTGGAACTGCTTCCAGCAAGTCTGTACCACAGGTCCGGACGGCGGAGAACTCAATGGGGTCATTACAGGCCTTTGAAGCTCCCACCAGGATCTTGCTCTGTAGTCCAAGCAGGTTCTGAATTCACTATGGTGACTAGACTGGCCTCTACCTCACGGCGGTCCTCCTGCCTCCGCTTCCCAAATGCCGGGATTACTGGCGCGTGCCACCATGCCAGGTTTATTCCTGCTGGGGAGCTGAATCCTGCTCATTTTTATTTTTGATTTTGAGCCAGGGTCTCACCGAGCTGAGCTGCGCAGGCTGGGCTGCCTGTCTCCACGGGCAGTGGCTACGGGCCTGCGTGGGTCACTCTTCCTCACTGATCCAAAACATACAGACCACAGGGCTCTTTCTTTGCCAAATGATCTAAGTATTAAAGCTAAGAAACATTAAACAAAAATTTAAAATCATTTTGCTCAGGAGTAGACTTAAAAAAATGAAACAAAATAAAACCAGAATCACTAAAATGTGCCCACAGGTGTCACCTTGATTTCTGCCCAAGTGCATTCTACCTGCTTATTATACTAATTCTGGGCACAGTTAGGCTTCCAGATGTCAGAAATACTTCCGAATTTATTATAGATTGAGTCAAACACGCGATCCAGAATTATTTCAAAGCTGCTACCAGAACCCTAGGCTGACGCTTTACTGAGCAGTAGGGATTTTCATTTTCCCTTCCTGGTGCCCAATGGGTACACAGGGGAATCAGTTAAATGGTTTCGAGGGCATGCCCCGGCTTAGTCTTGAGCCTTGTTTTGGAATTACCTGGCATCCCGGTCCCCAAATGACGGGCTGGCTTTAGGAGAGCACTTCAAATTAACTTAAAGAAATACAGGGTGGTACCAGAGCCCCAGGGAAGGCACCAACCGAAGGGACACAGACAGACTGATGAGCCAACGGAGCACGGACAGACAGGCAGGAGCACACGGAGCCCTCCGCTCCTGGCCTTCCCTTTTCTCCATTCCCTCAGCCTCCCTTCATGGGAGGAAGCCACCTCACCCTGCACCACGGCTCCTTCAGTGTTTTAACGTGACCTATGAAGAAGGGTGGGAAGATGGTTATAAAGGGTACACATAGCCCCAGTTCCCAAACTCAGCACAATCATAATTGGTAAAAAGGAGTGATTTGGGGGGAAAATAAAAAGGTAAAAACAGAGCTCTAAAAAACTTAGAGCCTACAAGAAAACCAATACATTTGGTGCTTCTCCTACAGCTGGAACAGGGGGGTGTGCCCGTCAGTGAGCTGTGGTGGGGGCCCGCCGCTGAGGGGCGGCCCCATGGGAGGTCCACCCCCATGGGAGGTCTGCATGGGGGCAGCGTCCTTACTTGTGGAAGGGAAGGGGAAAGGCAGCTGCCCCTTACTCATCCTTACAGCAATCCCCGCCTTCTAGAACTGCGGCTGCAGGACCCAGATTCCAAGGATTTACCCAAGATCACTGCAAGAAAAGCAGGATCTAGGAACACGGAGCTAAACCCTCCTGACAGCGTCACAGCTGGACACAGAAATCAGCTACCACCCAGAGGCCAGTGAGAGGCCTGGGAGCCGGCTTGAGGTCGAGGAGACATTTTTAAGATGGCTTATTATCAGGTAACTTAAAAGAATATCGTGGGCAGGAGGATAAAGGTTCCATCTGCTCTGAGTCCAGGTGCTTTCAAGAGCGAGCAGCACAGGGCGGATGTGACTTCTCCAGCAGTGACAGGGACCCACAGGAAGTCAGTCATGCCGCGCAGACATGCCCACGCCTCCCCTGAGGCACGGCACAAGGGCCAGAGATCCAAGAAGTCCGTGGGATCGGTGTTTCTGCTGCTAACTTCTTTGAGTGGCAAGCTGCCACAACAGTATTCATATTTCTAAAGAATTTATATGTTCTTAATGATCAAATAGAGAAAACGATCAAGATTTCATTAATAAAAATAGGATTTATAATGACTGTCATTAGTAACTATTACTGACTTTATCTTTGGGGACGCAGAGGGAGGGACACGCCTCTCGCCTTAGCAGCACTCTTTATTGTAACACAAAGGGGAAGTTCCCGCCGCCCGCAGCTCTGCTGCTCTGTCCAGCCCGAGTCCTGCCAGTTTCTTCTCAGACAATTGAGAGTAGGAGCTCTCGTTCTCAATGTCAGAAGCAAAGTCTAAACAACATGACACTAAGCAGAAAGACTATGACAGAATGCCCGGGACATGCCTCTGTGGGAGGTGGCTGCATGCCCACGGTGGCGGTGGTAGCCAGGCGACGCCATCAGGCTCTAATCCTCAGGTTCGTACCTGTAACAGAGTAAGGGTGGCCATGACTGCTGCAGCGGCTGGCGCTACCTCCTGGGTTTACGGGAGGCGCCGCTGGGGCCTGGTGCGGGACACTCTGTTCTGCTGAGTGGCCCTGCCAGAGCAGTAGAGATGTACCGGGCCCTGTCCCAGTGACAGCGAGGGGGTGTCAGCAGATAACTGGGGCACCTTTGGACTCCAGCATGGATCCGGGCTTGCGGTTATCTTGGTCCGCACCTGGTGACAGCTGCCAAGACCATGTGAGTATAAGGGGGCAAGTCTGATCTCAGATTCACTTTCCTCCTTCCCGCCCCTCAATCTGCATAAGGGCAGAGTGGCAACCGAGTTCCTAGGTCACATTGCTAGAGACAAAAGTGACGCCAGCGGGGGACCAGGAAGTACCTGACACCCAGAGGAGGAGGAGTGTGGGGCTACCTGGCCGGCTGGCTGCTGCTCCAGCGTCAATGAGTCTGCATGTAGGGCTGAGTGCCTTGAGGACCCTCAGGAGCAGCACTGCGGGGTGCCGTGGCCCCAGCACCTACCTGCAGCCCTCCCACCCCGGCCGGCCGTGCCTGCTCACCTGGCTAGCCGCCCCCTCAGCTCTTTGATCAGCTCGTTCTTCCTGGCGAGGATGCCTTTCAGGTTCCTGTACGCTGCAGTCTGCTGGAACCTGCTCTCCAGCTCCTGCTCGGAGGGTAGGGCCGTCACCCAGCGACCGTCAGGGAGGGTAACGAGTGTGATGAAAGTACAGTCTTGCTTGAAGCTTACTGAAAATTTGCTTATATTCTTTCTCAATTTCTCACACAACATACTTCTACAGGATTAAGGCTTTCTATATGCTCAAAACGTTATTTCCAACAAGAGGCCAAAAACCAGTGTCATTTCCCCAAGTACCGTGGTAAACAATTAAGCACAGTACGCCCCACAATGGGAACCCTACTGAGATATTACAGTAATTTTCAGGTAATCTGAGCACTGTCTTCCCAAATCCTAAAGTTGTCTCAGCACTTTAGGAGGATCTGTAATAAACATTAGCCTCCATATTCTTCTGTCTAACCCTGAAGGTGAGGAATGAGGCTTTGTACACCTTCCACGTGAGTCAGGAAGCTTAAGGGGCACCGGGGCCACCCACACTTAGCCAGGTCGCAGAAGGGAAGGCCCAGCACAAGCTGGTGCAGCAGGGAGGCTGCCTGCCTCACCACCCAGGGTGGCAGCAGCCACTGTGGTCACGGGCTGCAGCCAAAACTGGAGCAGCCGCAGTGACTGCTCTTGAAAACATGCCAGCAGTGATCAAAACACCTGCTGGACACTCATCTGAGGAACACTTATTACGATAAAGACTCCTGGCCACCAGTCCTCCTCAGGGTCCTCCCCTTGACGCCTGTCCCTGGGTTCTGGCCACTGTCTGAAGCCGCTCTGGCGCCTTCTTTCCTGAGCTGGCTTGACGTCTTCATGTGTGTGATAAAAAATGTGGTGACTGCCACTGCCAAGCACTGTCCAGGAGAAAGGCGGGCCCATGGAAACCATGCAGCGCGCCCTCGTCCGCCTCAGTCGTGCGGCCTGGCACCATGTGCCTGCGGGCTCTTCAAATCAAAGCGACCATGGCAGGCCAACATTGTGAATCATTCCAGACATGTGGGCAGCTATGACAGTGCAACAAAAGACCCTCAGGAAAGACGACTCCAAAACGCTTCTGGAAGTGGCGAGGACCATGGGGTGAGTATGGTGACGTTGGGGGATCACTCCTAGGGGGATTCATGGCAACGTGCCTTGTATAGCAATAAAATGTAAAAAACTAAATGTGTACAGTATTTATGGGCACACCTTGCGTACGGGTGGCTGCCCTGAGAAAGCTAACCTGTTGGGGTGCTGTGGGGTGGCTGGGCCAAGGCTGTTCCCCGCGTGGGCACCCACTAGCGGACAGGAGGCACAGGCCCTCTCACCTTCTCCGCCAGGCTCAGCTGCCCCTGTACCCTGAGGAGGTCATGCTTGGCGGCCGCGAGGCTCTCCTCCAGGGACTTCTGGCTTCCGGTCTGCTCACTGCGCGTCTTCTGAAGCTCACTCTTCAAGGCAGCGACAGTGTTTTCCAAGTCACTCAAATCTTGGCCCTTCAAAAGATCCTGTGAAGAATAAATGTGGGACCACAATCTCACGCTGCCCTCCTGCAGTCAGAAGTGCGGCGGGACGATGGCGGGGAGCGGCACCCCAGGAGGCCAGGCGCGGCTGTGCGGGTCCTGCACCTGGAGGCACTCGGCAGCCACGGCATCCCCACGGCATCCCCACGGCATCCCCACGGCATCCCCACGGCATCCCCACGGCAGGAAGGGGGATTTATGCCTTCTAGTCCGAGGGGAAAGGAGTGGGGGAGAGCGGCGAGACAAGGCTGCGCGCCCCATGCAGGTTTCATTTTAAGATGAAATTGTGGTAAATCCTGGTGATAGCTTTGAATTCAAAATGTCACAGGGGGAAGAATTAAGAAATTAACATATCAAAAATATATTCTGGTCATTATAGAAAAATATAAGAACACAATTAACCATTGGTTACAGGGGTATCTAGGTTTTAATTTTTTTTTTTTTTTTTTTTTTTTTTTTTTTTTTTTTTTTTTTTTTTTTGAGACTGGGTTTCTTGCTCTGTAGTCTTGGTTGGTCCTGAACACACTATGAAGCCCAGGCTGGCATAGAACTCATGGAAATCCTCCTGCCTCAGCCTCCTGAGTGCTGGGATTACAGTGTGCACCACCACGTCTGGCTAATTTTGATGTGGTGCCAGGTAATTGGACCCAGGGCCTTGTCCACGCTAGACAGTGCCTTAACTACTTAGCTACACCATTAGCCCCAAGTTTTTAATAATAATGAGCTGTGCACATTTTTGTATAAGGTAACAACCACAGCCTGGATCTTCAAGTTCATTAGTCCAAATATTTTGACTGAATAAAACTCATGACAGGAAAAAGGTTTACATGGCTATAATAGGAAGAGGTCTGAAGTTGCTAAATATGTGGATAAAAGAGTCTCTTCAATAAAACACAGGCCCTTACCATTTCTGAATCTAGTTGTTATAAGGATTTTAGTTCATGGTCACTAGTGAAAGCATGTATCTATTTTGCTTTCGTGTTCAAAATCTTAAAGTAAAACTAAAGCTAAGTCCATAATGGTTTTTAAACAAACTTACATTCCCAAACACTTGCAACTATTTTCATTTCATTTTATTTTTTTGAGACAGGATCTCACTCTGCAGTCCAGGCTCATCCTGAGCTTCCTATGGAGCCCAGACTGGCCTGGAACTCACAACAATCGTCCTGCCTCAGCCTCCTGAGTGCTGGATTACGGGCTGCGTGGTCATACTGGCCTCCACCCAAAGCTCCTGCCCAGCCCTTTCCATTTTCTATCCTGAGGTGCAGCCTCACTAAGCTGCTGAGCTGCCCACTCAACCTCGCAGTCCTCCTGCCTCAGCCTCCCAGGGAAGGCAGGCCTGCACCACGCCATCTGACCAACTGTTTAACTTCTGAGAAACTATAAAGCAGTTCTGGGATACTCAGCCACCTCTTACAGATCTAGGGCACTTGGCAAGTAATAGTCGAAAACCATAAACATCTCCCTTCAATTTCTTTAGCCATAGAGGAAATGTTCTCTTCACTCAAAGTACGCACAGGTGCAGCAGTGCCGCGTCTGAGCCTTGCTCAGGAAGGCGGGGGAGGGAAGGGACACGCGGAGGCAGGACAGGCCTGGTGGGCCTTGGCGGGGAGGGTGCAGATTTGTCACAGAGAAAAGTTTAACAAAACCTCAGAGTTGATTTCGGGGTAGCTAAGCCCTCTGGCAGCGACGTGACAACCCCAGGGCTGCTGGCACGTGGGGGCCCGCCCGCTTGTGAGGCCCCCACAGGGCCCGGCTGGAGACAGAAGCAAAGCCAGCCCTGCCAGACTGAAGGCACAGCCATACTTCTTCCCCTGTCCCTGTTCTGGACGTCAACGCGAGCAGGGAAGAACTTAACAAAATAAACTGAATGCCTTGCATGCTGGACGATAGAACCTGAGGCCCAAGTTGGCTGGGTGAGCTGTCTCTCGCCCTCTGCCCAGGGCGGGTGCATGGAGAGGGCTCCCCCACTGCCCACCGGCCTTTCCTGGGCAACGCTGCCCCACCGCAGGACGCAGGATGACTGTGGCACTATGGTGGGGACCACGGGACAGAACACGCAGAAGCAGTGGGCTCACCTTCTGGCTCTCCTGGTGGAGCTGGAGCTCCTGCAGGCTCCTCTCCAGCTGTGACTTCTCGTCCAGGGCGCTCATGGCCTAGAACCAAGTGTAGGCGGGGCACATTCAGGATCTGCTCTGTGGGCAGACAGGGTAATTTCCTCGAAGGACGTTCTCAGTTACCTGCATTTCCACAGACTTCAGCCTGGACCTCAATTTCTCATTCTCTTCTTGAAGTCTTAAAATTTCCTTGATGGGTAAATTAAGTTTTATTATTTTAACCAAGATATTTTCACACTTAAAAGTCATTACTCATTTCACCTAAAAATTTCATTTTTAAGTTAAATTGAAATTATGTAATTGCCCCAAAATCTTCACACTCCAGCAGTGCCTGGCTCAGCCCCACCTACCCAAGTCCCCCTCTTACCACCCCTGTCCACAAGATGATCCTTCCTCTGCTGTCTTGGGACAGTAACCTCCTGTCTCTGCCTAGTATAACGTGAATATAGGAGTTAAAAGCTATTTTTGTACTGATAATTTTTATAAACACCTTAAAAACCTTCAATGGTATTACAGATCGTAACTTTAAATGTCTATCCACAAGCTCTGCCCAACATCCCAGACTCTCTGCTTTCCCATGAGAAGCTGGGGTCAAGAGCTGCTTCACACCACAGGAAGTGAGTGGCGGGCCAGTGGGCAGAGCTCCCTCTGTACCTGCAGCTGTTTCCCATCGCGGGCATCACTGCCTGAGCTCTGCCTCCTGTCAGATCAGCAGGGGCACTAGATGCTCACAGGAGTGCGTACCCAACTACAAACTGTGCATGTGAGGGATCTTGGTCACGTGTTCCTTATGAAATAAGGTGCACAGGAAATGTAATAAAGGTCATAGGCTTACTACCCTGGCCCCAGGCTCCTGGGTGCTCTGGCTCATGGGTACATGAAGTCAGCCTCTGGGACGCAATAGTTACCGTGACAGATCAAAGCCCGAATCAACCTTCTTCACCTGTCGCTGTCCCCTTGAGGTGTCAGGGTGAGGAGAGGACAGAACTGCATGATTCCTGTCTCAGCAATGGTGGCGTTACCTTGTTTAGGAGCTCTGTTGTTCCGCCCTCGTTAAGTGGAACAAGTTTTGGCTTGATGACATCTATCATAGGCTGAAACAAAACACAGAGACCAGCCTGGGGTGACCACAGGGCCGGCACGCATCATCCCCAGGTGCCTGTGCTTGCTGGGTGGGAGATACTGCACATGCAAGCATGGGGATTGAACCCACAGCACAGGGCTTCTCACTGGCTCTACCCTGGGTGTCCCAGTACCTGGGGCATGCCTGGCCCGTGGTATCTGGTGCACGCTAGAGATCCACGCACCCATCCTACACGTGACCAATACCTTGGCATAGTATTCTGCCAGTTTAGTAATAGGCCAAAAATGAAAGAACACATGCCCACTGGCCCAGCAACTTCTGCACTTAACACACATCCCTGGAGAGCAAGTGGAGTTTATTCCCCGTTGGCATGTACAGGGACAGTCTCAGCACTGTGTGACGGCTGGCAGTGGGGCATTGAGTGGACATGCAACAGGAAGGGTAGATGGCCACTGCACAGAGTAAATGTTTATTAGAGAGAACCAGGCTGGGCACGGAGGTACAGGCCTGGAGTCCCAGCTGCTTGGAAGGCTGAGGCAGGGGGACTGAGTGTGTGAAGACAGCTGGGGCAACTTAGTGAGACCCTGTCTCCAAATAAAGGGTCTGGAGCTCAACAGTAAAGTGCTTGCCTAGTATGCACAAAGCCCTGGGTTCAATTCCCAGTACTGGAAAAGAGGAAAGAAAGAAAAGAACAAAACAAGTATTGTCTTCACGTAACAGATGGGAGAATCACAGCTCAGCCGAACTGAGGTCGACTACTGGGGACCGAGTCCCAGGCACAGACTCAGGAACTCAGGCCTGGCTCACTCTAGGCTATGACCCATATCAGCTGCATGCAGAGCTTTTGTGGTTTGGCAGTATGAGAGAGAGAGAGAGAGAGAGAGAGAGAGAGAGAGAGAGAGAGAGAGAGAGAGAGAGAGGGAGGGAGGGCGGGCGGGCATACCTTGCTTCATAATGAACAAAGGCAGTTTTTCACAGTAACTTTCAAAAGTTTTCTTTTGCCTCAAAATCTGAGGCAGGGTTGGTGGTGTATCTAAGTGGTTAGAGCACTTGCCTAACAAGCTCAAGGCCTTAGGTTTGATTCCTCAGCACCACACAAGCCGGGGACGGCGGTGGATGCCTGTAATGACAGTACTCACTCAGGAGGCTGAGGCAGGGTAACTGCCATGAGTTTGAGGCCAGCTACAGAGCAAGTTCAGGACCAGTGCGAACTAGAGCAAGACCCTGTCTCAAAACAAAACAAAACAAAACACCATCCCCCGGCCCCCCCCCCCCCCCAATCTGGGAATTTGAATTCCACTCAAGTGCTTTTCCTCAAGAACCTTCGTGTGTTCTTAAGGCTCTGGGGCCCCTGAGGATGTTAAATACCAGCTGGTAAGAGAAAAGGACTTGGAAAGACCAAAAATTACCTTTTTATTTGAAGATGTAAACTCTGCTTTCTCAAACTCTGCAACTTGTTCTAACAATTCTCTTGAAGAAAAAGCCCACGTTAGAGTCCATTTGGGAAAGATCCACATCACACACAGAACTGAACCTCGCTCGGCTCCAGCCTGTCACCTTCTGGGGGAGGGGAGCGAGACGTTCACGGCTTCCTAACACCAAAGTGGCACTTAATTATAAGGCTGGGAGCCCAAAGCGCAGGGTGTATCTGGGCTGTCCCCAGCATTCAGCGTCACATGTCTGGTACGTGCTCGCCACGCATGGCTAGAAACGAACGGCATGCTAACACAGCAGGAGGGAGGGTGTACTTCTCTGCACATCTGCCCCCGAGGAGCTGAGGGATGGCTCCGTTACGCAACGCACCTTAACACCCAATGAGACAAGCTGATCAGCCCACCAACAGCTGCAGACACCACGAGGCTCTTAGATCCCGCTAAAGGCCTTCCCCGGCACTGTCCCACAGTCCCCACGCCAGCCCATGGGATACAGCCCTATTCGCGGCCTAGGCCCTGTCCTCCCTGACCTCTGGCCTGCCTCTTCTTCTCATGAATTTCAACTTTACTGATTTTGCCAGCTTTGGAAATCACAGAGTTCTCTGACATTGTTAAGATTATCACCTTTTAAAAAAACTTCTATGTCTTACTTTTAGGGTAAGTATGAACTGGGTTCAGTGATATGGGTCTGTAATTCCAGCACTCTGCAAGGCTGAGACAGGTGGATCGCCAAGTTTGAGCCCAGTCTGGGCAACTTAGGGACTTAGCAAGATCCAGAATCAATACACGGTAGAAGGGGTGGGAATATGGCTCAGAGTGAAGGCCTGGGTCGGTCACTATGCTGGGGGCCCTGCCACCTCCGCTGCGGCACGGCTCTCCCTACCTGTTCTCGAGCTCCGAGATGTCTGTCTGCAGCTTCAGGTACCACTTCTCGGCCTGGGAGAACAGCTGGCGCAGGAGCAGCACGTTGGTGTGGGCCGTGTGGATGAGCTCTGACTCTACCTCGCTGTGCACCACGGCTTGCAGTCCGCGCAGGACCTCGGAGACCTCGTCCACAGTGAAGGTCTCCTCCACCAGCCTGCAAAATGCAGCGACCCCAGGCCGCTGGGTGACTGCAGACACGCTGACCGAATACCACAAACGTAAGACACCCCTGCTTATGTCAGCGATGGGATTAAATACTACTATGAAAATCTCCCTAGGGAAAAAATATATATATTTTAATCATACTAGAGACTGAATTCAGGGCCTCTGCACTAAGCCACATTCTCAGCTCATGTTTTATTTAGTGCCAAGGTCTCAGTAAGTCCTTAAATTGTCCAGGATGGGCTTTCACTGGCAACCCTCCTGCTTCAGTCTCCCAGGGAGCTGGCATTATAGGTTGAGGTTGTGCCACTATTCTAGAAGGTATATACCACACCTGTTTCTCTCTCTCCCTTTTGCCAGCACTGGGGACTAAACTCAAGGCCTTTGCTCCTGACTACATCCCCAGGCCTTTTTTAAGTTTTAGACAAGGTCTTTCTAAGTCACTACGTTGCCCAGGCCGGCTCAAATGTGTGATTCTCCTGTCTCTGCCTCTCAAAGTGCTGCAATTACCGGCCTGCACCACCAGGCCCAGCCTTTTCTATTATTTCTCTAGCATATTAGTAATTGCATGAATTCTTCACATGCTAGGGAATGCTTCTGAGAAATAAACGGTGATTATATATTCCTAAGATTCTTAAGATTCTAAGATAAACTTATCTTAAAGTGTTCTAACCTACTGTTATTACTATCTGTGATACTAGGGATCTACCCCAGGGCCCCGGCAAACAGCTAAATCCCAAGCCCATTTTTATTATTGATTTTGAGGCAGGGCTGGGTTTGAACTCGCAATCGTCTTACCTCAGGCTCCCAGAGGGCTGGGACAATGAAACTACCATCAACCACAGCAATAAATGCTCATTGTGACTCTGAAACGTCTGGGTGGGCCAGGCCTCAGGGTCATCTTTTTCAATCCCAACTGTATAGGTAGCACCAGAGATATGGCAGACAGAAGAGACAGGCCAGTCCCACAGGGGCGACTGAACTCCACAGCTGTGTCTAGCACTTTAGCACCATGTGAGCTGAGTCTCACACAAGGCGGCTGTGTGTGGCGCCTCCTCTCTGTGGCACTTCCCAATAATGCAGACCTCTACTCCCGCCGGCTGCTTCACAGCCACCCCCACTGGCCTCGGACCCTCAGCAGGACACGGCCAGTACAGCCTCAGCTCTGCCTCCTTCCCCTCCTGCAAATGGATGAAATCACGCAGGATCCTGAGGCGTGAAGTCCCAGCACAGGACAAGTCCAGGTCCCAGCAACTGATTAAAAACGCTTAACATTTCATCTAGCCAGCAGAATCGGACTGCTCACAAAGCCCTCAAAACTTTTTTAAAAACAAGAACCCTTACTAAACAGATGAATGATTTTCTATATTCTTTAAGAGACAGATCTTGTTTATCTGCTGGGAATAAGGATGGCAGGTCACTGCATCAGCTTCCAGGGCCTAAGGGAGAGTCACCTGAGGCTGGTGACCTCTGCTCCTGACTCTATGACCTACGGCAGCCCCCTCAGAGGGCTCCTCCATCTGACATGACACTGCTGGTCCCGTGGTCTTTTGCTCCAAACCAAATGTCCTCCTGGTTCCTCGCCGGTTTCTCCCAGCCTCTCGCTGGCCTTCCCTCTCCTAATTCTCCACTGGGAATGGTATAGCTGTCATGGCTCACTGCCCTAGTCTTTCAATGAATAACTCAAGTAATAAAGCCTGGATTATTACTCCACAAGCCCTTTGCAATTTCCTGACTCTGTCTAAAACTTTACAATCTCAGGAGTTATCAGCTTGTGCGGAGAGCAGATTCACTAGTCCCACTGCAATCCAACTTCTTGATCCATGATTCCACAAAGCTCATGTGGCTGGCTGCACTGCATCAGTGACCCACCATACTACCACAGGAAGGGACTGCTGCGGCATCTGTCCCAGCACTGCCATATGGGCTGCCAGAGGGACCTCGTTCCCAATGGTTTCCTCGGGGTCCCCTCCTACCTGCTCTCTGTGAGATCCTGGAAGCAGGAATCCACGGTTTTGAGCCTCAAGCCTCTCTTTGAACGAGCGAAACGCATATAATTAATAACTTCATTTTGATGGTGCTCATTCAGGCCCAACTCTGCCTGAAAAACAGAAGTGTCTGTTAATTTTTCAGATTTGATAAAAAAAGCCAAACATAGAACCTATAGCTCAGTGTAGCTGCCGGCCCTGTCAGCAGTCAGAGAGACTACAAGACGTCCAACATTCTTCCTTACCTCCTCTGGCAGCAGGGCTGCCAAGTTACAGGTTACCTCCCCGCCCTCTCTGGCGCCAGTCACTACTTCTTGGGCCCAGACGTGAGCAGGAGACATGTGGGCTATTTCCCAAGGCTGGGGCATAGGATTTGGGGAACACTTTGACATACTGCTTCTCCAAAGTCTGGCAGAGCAGGCTAGGGGCATAGCTCAGTGGTTAAAGGACTTACACAGATAGCACAAGGCTCTGGGTTCAATTTCCCAGCGCCATATAAGCTGGGCATGGTGGTGCACGCCTATTTTCCCACCATTCAGGAGGCTGAGGCAGATGAACCGACATGGTGTTTGAGGTTATCCTGGGCTGCTACAGTGAGTTCAGGAGCAGCCTGGACCACAAAGCAAGACCTTGTCTCAAAAAACAAACAAAACGTCTGGCAGAGTGCTGAACTGGCTGTGCCATGCCAACAGCACCAATGCCCCAGGAGGTGGGAGAGCAGTGAGATGGAAGAGACCTGTGTCGCTCCCCCACGAGGCAGCATGAGCCGCTCATCTAACTGAAATGGTAGCGAGCTGGCTGCTCTGGGAGAAGTTCTGTGTCCTCAAAGCCATTGATTTTTGGGTCTTTATCATAGCAACTAAACCTTATCCCATCAAATCTAGCTTCATGATGTTTATCTAGCTTGGAAGCTGCTCTTAGGCGAATTCCCTGTGAAGCCAGATGAGAATTTAACATTCGGTTAAGAGGCAAGCCTGAGAAGGCTGGAGAGGAGGGGCAGGTCAACTGCTGTTGGGTGACCCAGCAAGTCCGGGGCCGGTCAGCCCCTATGCATAATCTCACCTATCATTTTAACAACCCTCATACACCTCTCTGCGTTTTAGGAGAAACTAAAGCTTGATTCGAAGTCAAGCTTGTGTACTGCTGTTAAATTAATAGAAAACTATGACCAAAGATAGAATGTGAGCAGGTGTCAGCTTTCTGCGACATCACTATCCTTTTACCGACGCATTCTCGTACTATTTCGGAAGTGAAGAGCTGTAGGAAAGTCTCTATAAGCTCAAGAAGGCTAAGGAGAAAGAAAAAAGGGAATGATGCTCACGGATGTGCCCACGTGTCTCTAGCCCTGGCATAGTTGGGGTTAAATAAGAATTCTGATTGCAGACAGTCTCAGGAGCCCCCTGTAAGTGGCCCTCTTACACCTGGTTTCATTCTTTTCCCGAAGACTTGAACTCTAGTATGGTATACCCTGTTCTATGTACAACCACTAATTAATTTTGGCATATTGTATCTGCTGAAAAAATAGTCTTCTAAATTTTTATCTCTGGTGCTGGGGATCCAAACCTCAGCCCTGATCGTGCTGAGCCCTGGTTCCACCGCTGGGCTACCTACCCACCAGCCCAAAGATTTTTTTTTCAAAATAAATGAGATGTTTTCAACAAGTCAAAACGTCTGCGACTGTGAAACAGGATAACTGGAAATCTCACGTGGTAAAAGTTCCCACATCTGGAAGCTGGATGCAAGCTGGATCCTTTCTCCTTCCTCATTAATCTGTAATCGCTTGTGCCGGGAAAGTAGTGCGCACGCGTGCGCGTGTGTGTGGCTTCTCGGGTTCAATCCCCTTGCTGCGTCTCGGGATGGCCGCGCCCGCCACCCGACCCGGGCACTTCCAGGCAGCGGCGAGGGGCACCGCGCGGAGCGACGCTCCGGGGAGAGAGCGCCCCATGGTATTAGCCCGGAGGGGCGCGGGCTGAGGTTAGGGGAGACGCCTGCGCCCCTCGCAGCCCCCTCCCTTCGCGGGGGAGCGGCCCGGAGCGTGGGGTGGGGGGAACACGCCATCACGACGGACGCACCCGCCCGGCGTCTCCGAGCCCCGGCCCTGCCCTCCCTCGGCGCCAGCGCGGCCGCTACTCACCATGGCGACAGGCCGGAGTCAGGAACCTACAAGAACTAGCGAGGACGCGTGGGGCCGGCCGAGCCTGAGACCCCGGGCGCGACACACCGCAGACGCCTGCAAGAAATGTACGTTGTTTAGAAGCCTCGCGCTGCTAATGGGAACGGAGGCACGTGGGCTGGAGCTCTGCATTTTCATTGGTCCTTACGATTACGCGACAGGAAATGCCGTGGCGCTGGTTGATCTCCGCATGCGCAGTAGCTTCCAGAGCCGGAAGTCCCGCCTTTCTCGCCACGCTAACTTAGGGAGCCGGCTGCAGTTGCCAATGGTAACGAGAAAGGCGGGACTGATTCGGAACCCTACTGCGCTTGCGCGCCTCCGGGCGCCAGCGTCTGCGTGTCTAAGAAGGGATGATCCAGCGGTTGTCAGGATTTTGGCGCCACCTAGTGCTATGGCCTCCAGATTTTTCCAAGTCCCAACCCGGCGTTTACAGAGTTCTAGTCCAGAGTCCCCGCACGGAAGTGCCACAGACGTTTCTACGTCTCACCCCTCCTTCGTCGATTACACGTATTTTCTCTTACGTTGCTAGTAAAAGTCTTTAACACCTTTTCCTTTAAAAAAATTATGAAAACATCAGTTTGCTCAAAGAGTAGTGAGTTTCAAAATATTCACGTACAGAATCACGATTGAACTACTAGTTTTCCTCACCCCGGAAATTCTGATTCTCGAAACCTAGCTCGTGACAGCTAGATTTAGAGCCTGCGGCTCTTGTCCCCGTTCTGGTAATGACCACAGATCACTCTTTGTCTCGAAAGAGGCCCAGCCACTCAGCCCCGGGGAGACTGAACATGAGGACTACAATTTCGAGCCCAGCCTGGGCTACTTAGGAAGTTAGCAAGACTGGGTCTCCAAATTATCCAAGATGGACTCGGAATGTAGTTCAGTGCGAAAGCCCAGAAACTCTGTCCTGGCGAAGATGTGGGAGGCGGTAAATGATTGCGAATTAGAGGCTGGGCACTTGGGTGGGCGAAAGCCTGTGAGTGAGCGGAGTCCAACTGGGCTCATCAGTCTCAGAAAACGCGACCCACGACCCAGCGCCCAGGAGACAACGGGGCAAGCTCAGAGAGCCTGATTGAAGCGAGGACAGGGCCAAGACCAGCCTCTCTTTTGAGAATCTGGGAGGCTTAAAACAGAGGAGTGGATATTTGGGATTGGCCCCAGGCCATGAGCAGGAAAGCTCACTTTAGGTGACGCGTTTTGGGATTTGTGTTGATTTGGGTCACTACAAGGTGCAATTCGAAATGGGTCACAATCGGGTGAATTTTAGATCTGGAAAGGACGTTAGAGACCTGCGTCTGCTTACTTAGGGATGAAAGGGCTGCGCTACAGCATCAGGTGGCTGAGGCAGCGCTGGAGAGTGCCAGAGAGCCAAAACAAACGTGTTTTCGAGAGCAAAACCAGAAGGCAGGTGTGAACTATTCTCATCCTCCGGGTGTTAAATCAGATTCTAGTTTCAAGAATTTCGTTTTTCTTTTCAGTTCTTGCCACACTCACCGTGTTCGGCATCAGTAGTGCCCCGTTAGTGGGTACAGCTTAGCAGCCGTCCCAGGAGCTGAGCTCGATCCTTTTCAAAATAAGCTTGAGACTTTTCATCGCTAGCACAAAGCTCACGTAAGGGTGGGATGCCGTGAAGAGGCGCAGCCAGGAGAACGTGTTTGTGAGCTAAAGCGTTCCTGCCGTAAGATGGGAAGAATCAAAACGGGTGATTCTGGTGTAGACACACGGGGAGCTGGAAGGAGACGGCTTTCAGATGAGGATGGACCTTGCGGAGTCGTCCAGGATCTCACCTGAGAGTGGAGGCCCAGGGGCAGGTCTGGATCCAGGACTCAGGATGACCGCCAGGGGTTTCTTGACCATTCGGTCCCACCCAAGGCTTCCTTCTCCACATTGGTCATCATTCCCTTAGAGGCAAGTTTCCACTTTCTGGTTAGAGGAGTGTGTGGGTGTCCTGGGGCTCTTAAAACAGAGAAGAAGGGGTAGTTTTCTTCTTGGGATGGGGCTCAGCAGAGTCTCGTGACATCAGAGTCCTTGTCTCAGATGAGCCAGGGATGATAGTGTGGTCACCCCCAGGAGAGCAGCACAGACAGGACCCTCCTCCAGCCCTGGGTGTCAGGGCGTCGGCGTGGCTGTGTCCCCTGGCTGTGGGCCCTGCTCTTGGCTCTCCAGTGGCCTTTAAAGGGCAGGATCTCCATCTTCTTGCGGGGCTATTGGGTGCCTTCTCCCAACTTCCCTTCAGTCTCTGTGAAGTTCCCACCCTTTCTTGTGCTGACCAGGGTGTGTCCAGTGAGTCTGACGACAGCAGTGGCCCTGAGTCAGTGTCCACTTTGGACTTGGGGTGCATTCTATTCCAGTAGTAAATGCTCAATTTGTTTTCTTCTGTAAACGTATAATCGTGTGTAGAATGAGGGGGTCACTTGACAGGGGGCTGTGAGTGCAAGAGAAAGTGGGACTGCCCATGACCGGTCAGTAAGTCAACAAAGTTGCTCACAAGTTTGTGTCGCTGAGGAAACCTCTGTGTGTCTGTGCGTCCCCGCCGTCAAGCCCCTGCAACTGCTCTGTTCGTGTGGGGGTGGGGTCAGGTGGGGATAATGTGCATTTGCCACAACATCTGCAGTGTGGGGATTTTTAAAAGTTGTTCTGCAGAACTGTAGCAGGTAGTTATTTTAATTTAAAATTCACTTTTTAAAAAGAAAAGAATCAATTTTAAGAAAAA
Source organism: Ctenodactylus gundi (assembly GCA_004027205.1). Lineage (NCBI taxonomy): Eukaryota > Metazoa > Chordata > Mammalia > Rodentia > Ctenodactylidae > Ctenodactylus > Ctenodactylus gundi. The sequence goes on along the minus strand of PVKB01001288.1, from coordinate 413,605 downwards.
ATCTTCTGCACGAAGGTGGTCGTCATTGCATGGTTAGCAGGCCGGCCCAGCAGAGTTCAGTGGTGTTACATAATCTGGCCGAAGGGTGTCAGCCGACCGGGACGTCTATTTCCAGTCGTCAGTTGATGAGTTTGGCCTGTGAAATGGCTGAACTTGTCCTGGAGGTTGTTTACCGGCTGGGTTCTGTCTCAGACCAAACCGTGTCTACTGGGAGGGGGAGCAGCTCCGCCCAGCTTTACAAATGAGCTTCTTTTGGTTCCTCTATTTTTTTAAATTGCTGTAAAATTTTTGAGCCAGTGAGTGAAAGAGAGAGAGAGAGAGAAAAAAAAATTGGGGTGGGCTGGAAGGGAGCTCTGTTCTCAAGGCTACTTAGCATCTTTTCGGATCAATGAAATGAAGATCAGTTCTCTTTCTAGTATTAGGAGATGAGATATGAGTTTCCACACTGCCAGTTGCAATATTAAGACTGCCGATTTCAGGGTATTTCCAAGTTAGAGTGTGTGAGGTTCTGGGCTCATGATACCGAAGCTGAGGGACAAAGTGGAAGGGCTCAGAGAGCCCCAGCTGTCCCCACTCTGTAGATCAGTGGATGAAGTGGGGGAGGAGGACCAACGTAAGGCTTTACCTAAGTAAAAATGGAATAAAGAAAATGAATAAGTAGAACACCATACAGTTGATTTACAGAAAAAAACCCCAAAACTCTTAATGATCACAGAAAATAAGGGAAGTTTGAAAAATACTGAGTTGCTAGTAAGCAGGAAAGGATTTGTGGAAAGTTATATTGTGGGATCATCTTGAAAAAGGCAGAATATTTAGCCAAGCCTGGTGGTGCAGGCCTGTCATTGCAGCACCTTGGGAGGCCGAGGCAGGAGGATCGCAAGTTCTAGCCCAGCCTGGGCAACTTAGCAAAATGGTGACACCCTATCGCAAAATCAAAAGTAAAAATGGGCTTGGACGTAGCTCAGAGTGAAGGCCCTGGACTCAATCCCCAGTTACCCCCCCCCCAAAAAAAAAAAAAAAGAAAGAAAAGAAAAAGGCAGAATCTTTGACGTATAGCTTTTTGTGTGTAATTCCATCAGAGACTTCTCTAATAACTGTCCCAGCTTGCCCAGTTGCAATGAAGAAAGAGGCCAGGGCAATAAAGCAGAGTCCCCATCCAAGGACTCGTCCTGCACGTGAACAGTGCTCCGGGTGGCAGGAGGCCTTTTCAGCTGATTTCCAAACTCTCTAGAGACAGAGGACAGGAGGATGCTGACAAATTAGATTAATGGAATCTCCATCGTGTGTACTAAAGCAAGGAGACCAGGAAGTGGTTCACCATAAAAATCAAGATGAGATGGGGCGTGTGGTGGCAATCACTTAGACCAGATCACAGATCAGCTTCACTGATGTGTCTCTAGTCGTTCATTAACAATGCCCCAAAGGAAATAAACACCAAAACTACCCAGAAGTGAAGCCCACCTCAAAAAAATTTCGTGAGGATACATTCCTATGGTGTATAAAAAATTTTGCAGAGATGATGATTTGCATGGAGTCCTCTGCTTTGCTCCCGTATGGCATCCTACTTTTGAATTACAGCCGTATGTGCAGTTCTTGTGTTCAGCGACTGCTTGCAGAAAGCTAGATGTGTGATAGGCAGTGTGGGAAAGAGTGACAAGGTAGGATTTGCCCCTTTCAAAAATGGTCTTGCTATTAAGTCAAGGGACAATGCAAGCTGGCAAAACCATCTCCAAATAGTAAGTTCTAAGGGAATTCAAAAAAGAGAGGGAATGGTCACTTCTATGGAGGATGGAGAGGAGGGCTGAACAGAAGGGTCTTGGGGGAGCATGGTGGTTGTGGGAACACAGAGCTGCCCTGAGCAAGGGACCAGAGTCTTCAACAAATACCTCAGTAGAAGTGGCCACAGTTATACATTTAGGTTTATTATTATGTTGGGGGAATTGTAAGAGAGAGAGAGAGAGAGAGAGAGAGAGAGAGAGAGAGAGAGAGGAAAGGGAAAGGGATAAGAATATACCCTTCCAGGTTATGCCCCCAGTGACCTACTTCCTCCAACTGGGCACTACCTTCTAATAGCACATTGAGCTATGAATTTATCAAGGAGTAATCCATTGATGAAATTGACATCTGCAATGCAATGGGTAGGCATCCCCTGAAAAACACAGTGAAGGCAAAAGGAAAGGCCAGTCTTAGCCATTCAGTACAATGACAGTTCCTCACGGAAGCATCTTTCTTATGTGACCATCTGGAGCCTCCCAGCAAGGGCTGGGCCACAGTCCACCCTGAGTAAAACTTGTGGAATTGAATTGAAGGTAAGAACAAACATTTGTGAGTCCATTCTGGGTCCAGGCACTCTGGCTGTGGGTTGCTTCTGGCCTTGGGCATGGCTTCTTTTGGAAAATGTAACCTGTGAAATAAAATATATTCAGTTGTTTCCTATTTTCCCTGTTCAATGTAATTTGGGGCTGGTTTGCATAACTTTTGTAATTATGAGTGTTTGAAAAGAAGTTAATTGATTCTTACTATTGTATTCTTTTTTTTTTTTTTGAGACAGAGTCTCACTCTGTAGCCCAGGCTGGTCCTGAACTCACTATGGAGCCCAGGCTAGTATTGGACTCACAGCAATCCTCCTGCTTCCAACTCCCAAATGCTTGAATTATAGTTGTGCACCACCACACCTGGCTTATGTGGTGCTGGGGAATCAAACTCAGGGCCTTGTGCTTGCTAGGCAAGTGCTTTAATTGCTGTGCCATTCCTCTAGCCCCTGTTATTTCATTCTTTAAACCTTATGTTTTTATTTAACTGCAGATTGAATTCTAGCTGGCCAGTTGAGTCAATGTGGTACTTTAATCTAGCCTATAAAGCAATTGTTTATATTATTTTATAGATTTTGAGCCCAAGACATTTCTATTTCAGACCCAAAGAGCCTGTTGCTTGTTGAAGAGAATAAAGTGGTTGAAAACAGACTCCTATTCTCAAGGATTCCAGCTGATTCAGTAGTAGAGGCAGTCTCATTGGAGGTCATGTCAACATCATGTGGCTGCCTTTGGGAAGCCAGGAAACTGGCACGGAGCACAAGGTGGGTCTTTGGGAAAAACTCTCAGGAAGATCCATGAATCAAATCTTCAGGGATTGTCTAGAGTTAGCCTGTGGAAGCAGGTCAACAGCACAGAGGAAACGCAGCCCATCAAGGTGTCGATCACTGAAGCAACTGATATTAAATGAGATTTTATATTCCTAACCAGCCCCAAGAGTCTAAGTATTGTCACCCACTTTTAGGATGTAATGTCATTGCTTTGCTAAAAATATTAGCGGATAAGCATGAGCAGAAAGACAACCTATGCTGACTGGGAAAAGAGCCACACTAAAATCCAAGATGATACTTAAAAGAAACGTTGCATATCTGGTTTTCCGCTAAAGGACTGGTGTGAATCTAAGTAGAAGACATTTTTCTACAGGTGGAAAGAACTTATCCAATCTGCGCTGTCAGTTACAGATGGTGCAGAAACACGGTAGGGATCTTGGTATTAAATCATCTACAAACAAGACCATGGAGGCCAAGTCTGAACAAATGCCACGTGTACAGAGTCAGCACTGAAGGTGAGTGGTCTTCCTTGTTTTTACCTGGCGTGATTTATTCTCACTTAAACATAGTGAGACCTGGTATTAATCAGAGGATGACAAGAGCTTTAATATCTGCATGGGTAGGAAACAGTTGTGCATTTTAAGAGACTTAAAGTACGAACCTCCGTATTTGCCATTGTATGAGAGAAACTATTGAAACATGGAGGTGATTTGTTTCTAACATCTCTGCTCTCTTCACATGGGAACGTTCCGTGCGATGAGAGGTTGTCACTGTTCTTGCTGCATTTTTAAGATTAACAATGCTGTGAAGACTTTCTCTTTCAAAATGAATACATGTTTTATAACTGCCAATGGTGTCGTTGTAGCTGTCACTTATTATATGCTGTGTTCCAGTAACCTATGATTCATGTTTGATATGTAATATTTAATTCTCAAATGACCTTCTGAGATAAATACTATGAGTGATCTGAGCGTTCTAGAGGACAGCACGAAGACTCAACAAGCATTGCTCACTTTGGCAAGGCCAGGCCATGTGGCAGGTTGGTCGAAGGCTGGGATATGCAAGTGGACATAGATGCTGGGGGTACAGTCCCCCACCATCCCAGTGTCCCGGGCAGCTTCACTCACATAACTCGCCCATTCTAGCAGCACAGTGGCGGTGCAATACTAGTACCCCTTCATCTGGAAGTTCTGCGTGGGCCTTTCCATCTTTCTAGCCACTCTCTGATGACCTTATTCCTAGACCCCTTGATCCACATGGAATCAATTCAGAGTTCCCCAAATCACTTGATAGAAATCATAAGCAATACTGTAGGTCTGCAGTTCCCTGTGTGCCATGTGCCATGTGGATTCATGTTCGGAGATGTGGACTCTTGACACCCTCAGCTTTCCCTCGAATACTCTTCACCCAGGGAGAAGCGTCTTTCTCTTTCCTCCTCCTCTCAGCACACCTCCTCCAGGGACTGCGGGGGCCCGTGCCTCATTCGCCGTCACTGACCCCTGAGACAAGCTCCGCTTGTCCAGCCCTCCTCTGGTGAGGCTTGCATATTGTACCCTGCTGCTGACTGCCACGCATCAGACTCTAACATTTGGGCCATACCACATGATCCTTGATGTCTTGGGGCCACCGCGAGGGACCTGGCTGTACCCTGAGTGGCTGCCCCTGCTGGGTGACCCGTACAGCACCCTTTATCAGGACCCCACCTGCTGTTGGACACCAGTCTTACCTCCAGGGCACTTCCGGACCCCTCTGCTCCCCACATCCCATCCTTCCCAGGGCCCCTGTGGCACTGCTGAAGCCTTCACCTCTGACGAGCTCTCCCGCTCGGTCCCCACTTCCCCTCGGCGCTCCCCCTCTGCCCTCCCCTCCAGCTGGATTCTGACCTGGCCATGTGACTTAGCTACTTATTTGTTGCTGTGACAGAATACCCAACACCCACAATCTAAGGGAGGAGGAAAGGTTTACTTGGCTCACAGTTCCGGAAGGTCTCACACCATCCGTGGGCCAGGGGCGATGCTGAAGGCTCATGGGAGAAACGGGCTGGAGAGCTGCTCACCCCATTGTGATCCGGAGCCAGGAGAAGCAGGGGCCAGGAGAGGGCCGCAGACATGGGCGAGGCCAGCGCCTCCCCGCAGGGAGTCGTAACAATGCTGCTGCTTCTTTCCTTTAATAACTTCAAACTGCTGGTTCCCCCTCCCTCCCTTTCTGGCCCACAAGTCAACAACACACAATTCCAAGTACATGAGGCTTTGGGGGAGACACTTAAGATCCAAACCATAGCACCATGACCTTGGAAACTTCTGGTTCCTTCCAGGCCCTCAGCTTCATCCTTCTCTTGGTCTCAAATGGGGATATGTCATTATTCTACCCCAGAAGTTTGTTTCTCTCACAGAGTCAGCTTGACTGATGCCAGCCTTCAGTTCTTCCCATCACCCACTTTTCTGGTTCTTGCTTCCACGCTAGGAAGGTCACATGGGCAGCCGTGTTGGCTTCGTGGAACCTCTCTGGCAGTCACTTCACCCCTTCCTGTGGGCTTCATGGCTCTTTACCTACTGTGGGTCAGCCCTGTCGCCCGTCACCCATGTGGCATGTCCTAAAGTTTTCCTGGGCCTTCTTCAGTCCAAATGTATGAGTCTCCTACTTTTCTAAAAGAGTCAACTACCCCAAGGTCCCTGTACTCCTGCTTCAAAGCAGATTTCTCTATGACTGAGGAAATTTTTAAAGATTATTGACATTCACTATTGGCTAGAACATGGGGAAACAATATTTTAAATAAAAATGCTGTGGCAGGAGGATGAAATACAGGATGTTTCATAAGTTTGTTGATGTTTCCTATGTGTGGCGACCTTGGGGACACCCTGTGCGTTGACTTTAGTGTTTGCATCATTTTTCTCATAGTATTAGTTGTACTTCAAACAGGATGACAAACTCATCCTGAGCAAACACAGTTTTTTATTGTGTTTTATATTTTTAATATGTTTATACATCTTTGGGACCCTGAAGTATGACCTTTTTTGGAGGCCATCAGGAAACTGCTACTAAAACTGAAAATGCACACGCCCTTTGACCCAGCAATCAGCCTGCACTTCTAAGAATTTTCTTTTCTTTCTTTAAAAATAAAAAAAAAACCAAGAGTGCAAACATGTGTGTGCAGATGTTTACTGCAGCTTCCTCGATGTGCGATAGTTTAAATGTCCCTTTTATGGGGAAATGGTGTGATGAATGGGTCCTCTTCAGCGGCCACAGGACAAGGAAGAACCCATGGGCGCAGACATGGAAATAAATCCACACTATGCAGGAAACGGAAAAGTAAGAGAAGAATAATAATACCCAGACCCCACTTTTACTGATAGACATACAGATACATACAGAAAGGCTGAGTCAAAAATTTTTCACACCAAAATATGGGCATAGGCCATGGGGGCAGTAGGTCTGTACTCGATGTGTGTCTGCAGCTTGATCTGGCTACGATGTAGCCATGACTTTCATAATTCAAAAAATAGAATCCCCTAGAAACCCCCTGTTACGTCTGTGGTCCCTTCCTGAGTTCATTCCAACCAAAGCGGCTTCTTTGGAATTCCCAGGGCTCATTTCTCTTCTGTCAGCATCAGAGATTAGGCCTAAATTTCAGGCCACCGAGAGACCTGGATGAAGGAACATTCAAAGGAACCTGTGTAAGCCCGGCCTGGCACTCGGAGGGGCTGAGGCTGGGGTGGAGAGGGCGGGGCACCAGCTTTGAGCCCCGCAAAAGCAACTTAGACCCAGCCTAAAAATCAAAACTATAAATACATCATGGTTGTAGTTTAGACGGAAGGACGTGGGTTAGGTCCCTAGTACTGGAAAAAAGAAGAAAGTCCCATGAAACCCCAACAAAACCCGACAGAGAACCCTGTCCTCCTTTCCTCTTTGCTCCAAGCATGATTACCCACAGTTCCACTATTTTTAGCTTGAATTTCTTCCTTCCTTTCTTCCTCCTTTTTTCTTTTGTCCAGAGTATGGAAGGGCTTTTACCACAGCTGACTGTGTCCTACTAACCCCTCCCATCACCCCTGTGAGCAGGAACGGTTGACCTTGGTGAGGTTCTGTCAATACCTTTTATTTGTGTTTTGAGACAGACTCTCTCTCTGTAGCCCAGGCTGGGCCCCACCTCCCAATGGCACATCAGTATTATCGGCAGAGTATCACTCCATTAATGTTGGTGGCTCTGGGCCTTGCCTGCCAGCGGTTCTGTCTCTGCAGTGTCACAGCCCTGATCTTTGAGTGCCAGTACCTCTTGGCTCTCAGCGGTACAGGGAGCGACACTTTGCCAATTTGTGATTTCTATCTGAATAGAGCAAAGTACTTCCATCCGATGAGTGACTATTCTGATTCGGATCCGGAGTGTCCCCAGAATCCTCTTGTATGTATCTGGACGTTTTAAAATACCAACGTGCTGTTGGGAGGTGGGGCCCGACTGGAGAGGGCAGAAGTCTGGGGTTTGACCTGGAAGGGGTGGATTACTGGGATAGAACTGGGAAACGTAGTTCTACCTTTCCTCCCTCACCTGGCTTTGTGTCTGCCGTGCCAAGAACAACTCAACTCCTGCTCTTCTTCCAGCCATGAGCAGCTGCCACCACCAGCTGCCCATGTACAGGCCGTGAATATCTGAAACCATAAGCCGACATGAATCTTTCCTGCCTTTGTTATAACTGAGCAAGACACTATCACACAGGGGAAAGATTTAGGAGTCCTCTATTAGCTGGTGACTGAGAATGGGCTCATGCCCCCCCCCCCCCAATTCTCAGTGCCAGATGAAGGAGGGGGTGGGGTTTATAAAGGCAAAACCCACAGGAATGGGAAGGGTGACAAGAACAAAAGGGAAGAGGTGAAGAACAATTAGCAGCAAATTTACAGAAGAATAAACTAAGAATGGCAAGAATCTAGCAGTGATTTGGAATTTAATTGATGCCTCCTGCCTAATTCCAGACGGGGATGGGGGGCGTAATGTCTGATGGCCATCTGGGGCCAGGGTATTAGCAAAGAATGAGTCACTGAGTCAGCTGGGCAGTAAACATGACAGGGCAGAGAGGACATCAGGGAAGATTGAAATGCCAGGGCTCTCATCTGTCCCAGCAACAAATCAGTAGCTGAAACAGTGACATTCTTAGCAACAACATCACAACTCTTGTCAATAAAAACCAAAACATATTTGCTAGATTTCCCCTAGTGTAAATTTGTCATAGTCACTTTCTCATGGCTGGGACACTGTACTGACACCCACAACTTAAAGGAGGAAAGGTTTATGTGGGCTCACCGTTTCAGGAGATCTCAGTCCACGAGTGGGTGGTGGCAAGAGTGGGAAGGCTGGGCAGAGGTCCCGCCAGAGGAAAGCCATCATGGTGGCCAGGAAGAAGAGGGAAGGGTGGGGGTAGTGAGGGAAGTGTACCCTCCAGGCCATGCCTCAGGGCTCTGTCCCTGTTGTGGTTTGGCTCTGGAACGTCCCCCAAAAGTCTCATGGATTTGCATGCTGTGGATTATGTATGGAACCCCGTGCTGTTGGGAGATTGGGGTCTGGTCTGGAAGGGTGGATTGCAGGCGTGTGGATTGGATTTCAGGCACGTGGTGGATTAGAACCACTCCTGGAAGGGGTGGAACACTGAGGCTGGACCCGGAAGGGGCAGATCACCGGGATGGGACCTGGAAGTACATATATGCTGCTACTTTCCTCTGGGACTGGACGGGACTTAGCTTGACTTGACAAGACGTGGTTTCCTGTTTGCAATGTCACGAGGAGCTGCCTCCACCTCTGTCATGTTCTTCCACTGATGCCGGTTGCCCCTGAGTGGAGTGTGACCCTCTGAAACAGTGAGCTGAAATGAAACCTTTCTTCCCCAAATTTGTGGATGATTGTATTGAGTTGCAGAGATGAAAAAGTAACTAAGACAGCCCCTTCTGAGCAGGACCTGCCTCCCAACAGCAGGAAGTCATTCATGGAGTGACCCGCCGACGCAGCTAGCTGCAGTGGTACAGTCACTTTCCAAAAAACATCTGGGGGACATGCCAGATCGGAACCACGACAGACTCACATCGGCTTCAGGGATGAATCGCTGAAGGGCTCCTGGGTAGATGCAGACTGTGCTGCTGTCCACCTTCTCCGCGAAGAGACAGCTCACAGTAAAAAGTCATGTCGTGGAAAACCTAGGTGGTGTTTTCTTCACGCCTGGCTTTGTGGACCATTATGCCAACCCGGACGTTAATCACAGGGACAAAACAGCGCCATGGGCTAAACCTCATTTGAAATGTTAAAAATTAACAATAATGACACCCAAAAGAAACTGCTGGAGAGGCAAGGTTCTACAGGCACGAGCGGTCCAGATACGCTTCATTACCAGGAAAACCCTGGCTGGGCTGGGCTCAGGAGATCTGCCGGTATCAGCCTCCCGAGTGGCTGGGACTGTGCACACACGTTCCTGGGCCTAGTTTGAAGAACCAGTTTTTAAAATAGATTTTGTTCTTCAGAGAAGTTGTAGACTCACAACAAAACTGCAAGGTGCTGAGGTTCCCTTATCCTGTTTGCCTCCCACAGGCCGCCCCTCCCACAAGGCTCCCCGAGAGCCACGCTGGCCACGCTGGCCACGCGTGAGGAACCTGCGCCGGCGCACGCTGTCAGTCCCAGAGAGCGGACTTTACACGGGCTGAGGGTTTTTTATTCCCCCCGGTTTCTGATTTGTAAAAAAAAAAAGTGTTTTGAGGTTTCTCCAACTGATTATTCAAAATGGTCATTTTGTAAAAGAAGAGCTAGTTAGGTTTAATTTTTATATTTTATTTATTTATTGATACTGGCGATGGAATGCAGGGTTTTTGCTCTAAGCTACATCCCCACGGTGAGCTACGGAGCGCTGCTCCTGACCACACAACCTGGCCGTCGTTTTTGCGGGCTGCGTCACCTGTGCTCCTGAGAATCCGCTGTTCACATCCGGGGTCACCATCTGTAGGAACAGAGCTAGTGTTTTCTTCCTGATCACTGCACGTGTGACGCTGTGAGAGGCCTGTAAGGCTGTAGAAACACCCAAGCAAAGAAACTACAGTACACGTATGGGACTCGTTTCTCAAGGAAAAATAAATCCAGGTGGTGCTAACGCTAGCCCTTCCCTCAGGGCCTGGTGGCACGGGCCTGGCATCCCAGCCCTTGGGAGGCCGAGCCAAGAGGACCGTGAGTTCGGGTCCAGCCCCGGAGACTTAGCACTCTGGCGAGAACTGGCGTCAAATAAACAACGACAAAAATCACATGCCACAGGTTATAAACTATATTCCAACGCTAGGTTGACTGTTAACACAGAAGCTAATAATGAGTGAGCTCAATTTTTAAAATGTTGAAATCCTGAGAACGGGAGGAGCCAGAAACTTGCAGGTGCCTCTGTTTACACCCACAAGGAAAGGATAAGCCGGCCAGCCGGCGCCGGCCTGCCATCTTGGCTGTCTGGGAGGCTGAAGCAGAACGAGCTCAGGGTTGAGACCAACAAGGGTAACTGCTCTACGTCTCAAAATCAACAGTGAAAAAAAAGGGACTGTGGAGGTAGCTCAGGGTAAAGCCCTGAGTTTGGTATCAAGTACCATAAAATGAAATGAATAAAAAGAAAAAAAAGGATAAGGGTAACCAACTTTCTTGAATTGACTTCGTGTCTTCTCCGCAAAAAGTTGAATCTGTGTCGACTGAAAAAGCAGGGCTCTCCAGTCCTGTCGGCAGTTAAAAAATAACTGTAAGAACTGCTGACTTGGACCCTGAGGTTGTTTGTTCTGTTCACCCACAGAAATTGGTGATTTTTCCCCCTTAAAGTTATAAACTATGGTTTTCAGTTGTAAACTGTTGATTTAATTTGCCATACTTACGGCTAAGTTACTGCCTGGGCCCTCCCTGGCCTCTGAGCTATTCTTAAAGGAGTAGGGTTGTACTTGGGGGCATTGCTCCTTGAAAAAAAATTACTTCACAGGGCAAAGTAAAAAAAAAAAAAAAAAAAGGTTCTTTTACAGCTGAACTTTAAAATAGCATGCAGGGTCTTGAGTCCTGTGGGCCGTCCCCAGCAATGGTGCGAATGAACCCCTCCCTGGTTTAGTTTTTAATTCACTAGAAAGAGCCAATTGTTCATGTCTTAATGAGCTTAAAAGCTCGGCCTGCTTTTCTGTCCCCACTGGAAGGGACATCTGGTCTTCTCAGGCCTGCGGTACGCTGTGTGTCACCAATGAAACCACCATGAAAACTGTCAGCTTCAAAATGGAGCCACGTGTGTCTACCCTGATCCAGGGGGTGCGGGAGGGGGGGGGGGGACAGGGATGGCGGAGAAGGGAGGGCGCTTGGGCACGATTTGTTTGATTACAAGAATGTCACACAGGCTACCAGAACCAGCTGGACCGCTAGTTGTTCATCTAAGAGCCACACTTGGCTCTGGGCTGCTGACCCGTTGAAGCGCAGCCTGAGGGCTCTACGCAGTAAGAACCTTGCCTGATACCCAGTATGGTAAGTCTCGTCCTGGGAGCGCCCCTTGCAGCCCTCAGAGGAGACCCCCTGTGACCACAGCCACCTGCTGTCACTCGCCAGCTCACCCCTAAGTCCACAGGTGCCAACGAGCTTTTTCCAAAACCTCTTGTGCAGCTTTTTCTTCACCCAGTAAATCCCCAAATATTCATGTCTTGGACAGCCCAGAGGTGACCCAACCTGCCACGGTCCTTGCTGCTCCGCCGTAAGACCCTTGGGAAGCCTGGAGTCTGACACAGCTAGCCGCCGTGATACAGTCACCTTCCAAAAAACGTCTGAGGGACATGCCAGATCGGAACCACGACAGACTTACATCTGCTTCAGGGACGAATGGCTGAAGGGCCCCTGGGTAGATGCAGACTGTGCTGCTGTCCACCTTCTCCGCGAAGAGACAGCTCACAGTAAAAAGTCATGTTGTGGAAAACCTAGGTGGTGTTTTCTTCACGTGGTGGACACCACGGCGGACACTGCCAGGGGGCTGGCTTTTTAATTTCCAGATGGCAGAAAGTAGTAAGGGAGTGAATGTGGCGGGTCTTTTTAAACTTCACGTGGAATTCTCGGGAGTGTGGGGCAGTGAGAGACAGGGCACTTTGTGTTTGGAAAATAGGGGTATGGCAAGTCGGAAGGGCATGACATTCACGGCTGGTCGCCTGCAGTACGGGCTGGTAGTCGCTGAGGGTCGTGGCATTGGGAACAGCCACGCATACTTTATTTGCTGTGGTACTGTGGTTGAACCCGGGGCCTTTGCTCTGAGCTAGTGGCCAGTGCCCAGTCCCTTTGTGCTGTTCATTGACACAGGGTCTGGTTAAGTTGCTAAGTTGTCTAGGCTGAGCTTAGATTTGTGATCCTCCTGCCTCAGCCTCCCAAAGTGCTGAATTACAGGCCGTCACATTTATTTTACTTTATTTGCAGGGCAGGACTGGGGAGGGGAAGGTGTTGCTGGGGATGGAACCGAGTTGCTCAAGCACACTGAGCACTCAACCTGCCACTGAGCTACACACTTAGCCCCTTGCTACTGTGTCCCTTTAAGAAAGAATACTTAATGTAGATTTTAAAAGGTGTATGAGAAAGAAATAATTTATTTGAGCAATTCGGCCCAGACTCGGGGCATTAGAATACATACCAGTGAGTGTGTCTGTGCACACGTGTGTGCGATCGTGCAGTTCACACCTCGCCCATCCTCAAACCTAAAATGATTTTATGTCACATCTACACTGACTGTGTGCAGAGATGTCTCCTCATCATGGTGTAGACTGCACGAGTATTTCTGTGGCCAACTCAGGGGCAGGAGGCACGGCACATAGTCCGGACATGATTCAAGAAGGTAGGCGGAAGGGCACACGGCCCATGCAGCCACGTAAGCCTTGTGCATGAGGGCTGGCGCCTCTGCGGGGTCGGTGGCCCAGGTGTGGGGCTTTGCGACAAAGTCCCTGCAGATACCTTCTGGGCCACACCGTCGTCCCGATGAAAGCCTTGCTCAGGTGGCCCAGTGGCCTCCTCGTGAAGTTTATCTCTGGTAGAGAGGGCTGAGCAGGTCGTATGAGGAAGTTGCTGGGCTGCAAGCCTGTCATCCCAGCGCTTGGGGAGCCCGAGGCGGGAGGATTGCGAGTTGGAGCCAGGGCTGCTCACCTTAGCAGGACCCTGTCTCAAAAATCAAAAACGTAAGTGGCCTAGGAATGTAGTTCAGTGTGAAGGCCATGGGCTGGATCTTAAGTACCACAAAAAGAATATGTTATGCATAGGGCCATTGGCCCCGAGCACCCGACAGGGCGAGTAAACAGCAGAGAGCCACGCGTGTCGGGAGGCCCCACGCTGACCACTGAGTGGTTGGGCTGCTACCACGTGGGGCCCAGTTCTGCTTTTTCTCACCTTAATTTTAGAAGTCACCTTCTCTTTATTTCTGCTGCCAGGAGACACCCTCAGGTAAGAAGCCCTTCCACCCTGGCCAGGCCTTTGGCAATACGTCACTGCTCGCCTCTCGTCTGGGAGGATTTCTTCTGGGTCTTTTGTAGGGATTATTTTTAGAAAGAAGATCCTGTTTAACCTGGAGCCCGGGTTACCGGCAGTTGGAACGTGCCTGGCCTCCATGGCGGGTGGCTTCTGGGAGACTGGAGAGAGGCCGGCGCCGGTGCCAATGCTCGCCTGCATTACAGTGTCGGTACAGAGATCGCCGTGGGCACTCTAGTTATTTTGAAAGAATGCAAAGAAAGAAAGAAAGAAAGAAAGAAAGAAAGAAAAGCCCGAACAAAACGAAAGTGGTGGGGGGAAAATCAGAGACCACAACTTCAGAGGGCAAAAGTTCAAGAAAGATTCATTTTTAATGTTAAAATAGAGGGGGGAGGATGAGTCAAGCCCAGCACTGTGGCCCCGACGCGAGCGCTCGGGAAGCCATCTGATCCGGGCCAGCCGTGCCCTGTTCCTGACAGGGCTGGTAGCTGCTGCCCTGGGATGAGGGACTTTTTGGAGCCCGGGTTTAAGGTGTGCAGAGGCAGGGTGGGGCAGAGATTTGAAAACCCAGATGGAGTAGTCAGTTGACTCGCATCGAGTTTGCAAAGGTGCCCGTGTACACGTTCTCATGATTAGTTGTTCGTAGCCATGGGGCAAAATCATGGGTTCGTGGGACCGCGGAGCCGACCCCACGCGAGCAGCGATGGTGCGTTAGTAGCTAAACATACACGGGGGATGGGGGTCTGCCACCTCCTGGGGCTCCGTGAGGTTCTTCCCTTCCTGCCACCTGCTGAAAACAAGTTCTCACCTTTAACCTAAAAGCGAGACCTGTGCCCAGAGGCTGGGGGCTGGGATGGGTGTGTAGCACGGATTGCCCACATGCTCTGTGGAAAACCCGGGCTTCTCAAGCCCCGCGACAGCTGGCCTCAGTGCCACCGCCACAGGCAGAGCGTTCCAGCCCCGACCGTTGCCGTGATCGTCGCCAGGAGCTTGTTTTCCCGGGAAGATGAAAAGCACCCACAGCCAGCCGTGGGCTCCTGGTCACCAAGCTCAAAACCCCGTGCCGCTCAGCTACATAAACCGCCTGACGTGTGTGTCCGTCGGATACTGTCTACACGGAGCGCCTGATGTGTGTGTTGGGCACCACCTACACAGAGCACCTGACACACGTGTCAGATTCACACACGACACATGTATGTTCACCATGGTGAGGCAAACAGATGCAGTAGGCCATGCACTTGTGCAGTCTAGCCGGGTGTTGGGGTGCACGCCTGTGGTCCTAGCACTTGGAGGCTGAGGCAGGAGGATTGCCGGGAGTTCAAAGCCAGCGTGGGCCATCCAGTGAGTTCAGGACCAGCCTGGGCTGCAGAGCGAGACCCTGTCTCAAAAACAACAACAACAACAACAACAACAACAACAACAACAACAACAACAACAACAACAACAGCAGCAGCAACGGGGAAGCACGCAGGCTCTGCAGGTGCTGATTTCCCTTGCAGAAATGCACAGGTTCCTTTTGGCCTCGTGCCCTGTGGTAATGGGCAGGAGCTAGGGCCAAGCCGGGAGGAGGGCGCCCCGGGCCAAGGCGTGGTGCCGGGACACAAGCGATGGCCAGGGACAGGCCTGAGTGACCCAGGAAAACCATCACAGCGCAGCCCTCAGGGCGGATTCCACTCCACCACCCCTCACCTGGGTCCTGCCAGAGTTTCTTCCGTAAACTGAGGTGGGAGCCCGGGGCTTACGTGGGAACCGCCTGGCAGGGTCTCGGCGTCTGCAGATCTGTTTAATAAGCTGGAAACGCAGGACTGGTTTATGCTTCCAGTTAAGACCAAATTAAAAAAAAAAAGATTAATGGTTTTTGTGGCTTGGAAACTTCTTTTTTTAAAAGGTTCTGGGGGCTGAGACCAAGGCCTTCACACAGAGCTACATCCCCTTTATTTTTGATTTTTGAGCCAGGCTCTCATTAAGTTGCTAAACTGCCTGGAACTTTCTTTCAATCTTTCTGCCTCAGCCTCGTAGGGTCCCAGGATCACAGGTGCACACCACGGGGCTCAGCAGGGAAAAATCTTACAGTGTGGACTATTTGGGTAGCTTCTGACCTGGCTGTCCAGGCTGCTACCGGTAGGAGAGGTGGCCTCCTTCAGACACAGGCCCTCAGACCCCCTTGCCCACAGAGGCAGAGCGAGCTCAACCATGGCCCAGAACAATCATCTGTTAGCGCTTTCCAGAGACCCCGGCCTTAGATTGGAACCATGCTCCTTTTGAAACTGCATTAAACTAAACTCAGATTGGAGTCTCTTGGTTTCAGTTTAGTTCCAGTGTTTTGACTGCATCGGCTTCTGGAGAGTGGTATTATCTGAAGACCCAAGAATAATTCAGTTTGCAGGGCCGAGGGACTGCAGGCCTGTCAACCCAGCACTCCGGGAGGCAGAGGCAGGAGGATCCCAAATTTGAGCTCAGCCCGGGGCAGCTGGGCCACTTGGCGAGACAATGTCTTGAAAGTATAATGGAAATGTGGCTCCCACGGCTGCCCTGGACTCCATCCCCGCGTCACGTGGGCACAGAAAGCTGAATCCAGTTAGGGCACACTCGTAGGACGTACGGAGCTCGTGAGTCTGTGATGATGCAGAGGAGGAGGAAGCAGCTCTGACACTTAGTCCATGGTCACTGCCGGCAGACGGGGAGAGGCGCCATCTTGGGACGACCCTGTCATGGTGGGATTGCTCAGAGAAAACAGAAAATCCACACAACGAACAGTAAAAAAGACGAAGAAACAGTGGGAGTGGGGACTGAGCCCCAGGCCTCCACCTCGGGCTGTATTCTCAGCTTTTTTTGTTTTTGTTTCTGAAGCAGAATCTTGCTAAGTCATGGCGTTGCCTGGCTGGGCTCGAACTCGCCACCTTCTTCCTGCCTCAGTCTCCCGGAGTGCTGGGCTGACCGGCCTGTGCCAAAGGCCCGCTGTTGAGCGGAGCGAGCGGGTGACACCGTTGCCACAGAGTGGCTCTCCCACCACATTGGGTGGATGTGGTCAGGCCCCTGAGGCAGTGATAAGAAACTCCTGATTTTGCTCAGCGCGGAGCCAAGCCGAAAGTTGAAGAGGTGAAGCCCTCCTGCCCTTTCCAGATGACTCAGCAGCAGCCGCCCCGGGGACGGCGCCCGCCACAGGTCGCCTCCGGCCAAGGCCGAGGCCTCCTCCGAGGCCCCAGCAGCCGACAGCAGTACATACTCTCTCAGGGGTGCAGAAAAGAAGGTCGCTTTCCCAGCCGTCACACTAACTTTAAATTTTAAAGTTAAAATTTGGTGTTTCCTTGGAATGGGACCGTAAAATCCTCACCACTCTGCACGCACCTTTTTGGCCAGGCCCAGCGGAGCAGGCCCGTCATCCCAGCCTCTGCCTCTGGAAGGCTGAGGCAGGAGGATCGCAAGTTCCAGCCCAGCCCGGGGAGCTTAACTGCTTCGCAAGATCTTATTTAAAGATCAAAAATAAAAATGGGCTGGGAATGTAGTTTAACATGAAGGTCCTAGGCTTGGTCCCCAGCATCACAAAAGTAAATAATAAAAATTTAAAAACCATGAAAAGCACCTTTTTGATCCAGTAGTTCTTGAGGTGGGAAACTCAGAAGATGGAGGCTCTGCCGGGCTCTGCTGGGTGTGAGTGGACAAAGGCGCACCCACCGACACACGCACCTGCACGACATGGCAAACTGTCTTTTTGCAATACTGGAGATAGAACCCAGGTCCTTCACACTGACCTACAACTCCAGCTCTTTTTTGTTATTTTGAAACAGGTCAGGATTTCACTAAGTCACTAAGTTGCCCAGACTGGGCTTGAACTACAATCCTCCTGCCTCACCCCCCACCCCAGGGTGCTGGGATGACAGGTGTGCACTGTGAGGCTCAACCTCCAACTTTTACGAGTAAATATCTATAAAGATCTAGGAAAGGGGATTAAAAGGGAGCTGTCCTTCTTTTCTTTTTCTGTTTTTTTGAAGAAAAAAATTTTTATTTCACAACAGTGTGCATTTTTAAATTCTTTATGGGACTTTTAAAAAGAAGGAAGTAGAAATTCACCGAGGAGAAAGGTAAAAGGGTACAGTTGTTTGAAAACAGCGTGGCAGGTCTTCACAGGACCTGGCCCGGCCGCTGGGCATGAAGAGAGGTACCACGTGCCCAGCATGTGAAGGTGGCTACAGAGGACCCCTAGCAGCCCCCTGCCGGAAGCCACCGAGAAGCCCCCACCCACACCTAGCGGCGAGGCAAGCGCCGGAGGTCTAAGCCCCAGGACGGAGCGTCCTTCCGCAAGGGTGGAGGCCAGAGCGATCTCAGAATAGGCACCCGGAGCGGAAGGAGCCCAGCTGTGTGTGTCCACCTACAATCCAGAAACGCAGACCAAAGCAAAATTGATACTTTGAGAAACATTGTGCAAGCCCCAAATCCCACATCCAGGGCTTCCCAGCAGTCGTCATGCCTAGCACGAATTAACAGAAGCTCGGGACACCATGTGCAGTGACGGAACAGATCCCTAGGTGGCCCAGCGGGAATTGGGGTTGGAAGACATTCTGGGGACCACAGAAGCGGTCCCTGCCTGGGTGTGCTGATGGCAATGTGGTCACATACCGCAGGGCTGTTTCTCCACCTGTTTCCCACACATGAGGCTGGCTGGGGGCTAATTATAGCTCAAAGAATCTATTAAAGAAGGTAATGCATGTTTAATATAGAGATCTTTGAGAAAATGTGAGAATGAAGAACAAAAATTAAAAAGAAACCCTAGCGTACTAAGGTAACTGCTAACATTTGGAGAAATTTTTCCCCCCAGGAATTTTCAAGGCCATGAAAGTGTACCTAGCCCTGCAGAGGTGAACCAGCCCGAACCGCCTGCGGCTTCTGGAGCTGGGCTGGGAAGCCAGATGTAGGCGGAAAAGCTGAAATCAATGAGGCGACCTCCCTGCTGGGCTCCGAGGACGCCACGCGGGCCTCTGCATGCAGCTAGGAGTTCTCTGAAAACAGGTTCTCACTGTGCACCAAATCTGCTGTCTGTCTGGGAGGTCCCGATGGATTTTAAACTCTCTCTCTCTCCCTCTGTCTCAGTGCTGCGGAGCTCAGAGAGTTCACACTGAGCTACATCCTCAACAGCCCAGCTCGCTTTAGTTTTGAGAGCCTCACTAAGTTGCTAAATTGCCCAGGGTGGGCTCAAACACGTGATCCTCCTGCCTCGGCCTCCCAGAGTGTGAGATTACAGGTCATTAATGGGGCTTTCCGGGCCTGTCTTGATTTCTGATTGGGTTGCTTATAGTTTTTCTATATAATCTACAGTACTGTGATATTTGCAGATAAAAATATGATATTCAAATTTTTTGTCCTTCAAATTCATTTGGAAATCAATTTCTCTTCCCTGGAATTACCTTATGGGTAAAATAGTAGTAACCCCGGGACCCACTTTCCTAGGTGGTTGTTGGGACACAGGGCTCAGTGGGAGGGTGTGCCGTGGCCGATGGGCAGATGGGCGTGGCCAGCTTGTCGTGACGGGTACATACGGGATACGCTTGTCCCAGCCTTGCTGGTGCCCCCTCTACACCCCTCCATTATGGGCGCACATGGGAAGTGCTTGTCCCAGAATTGCTGGCGTTCTCCACTCTCCCCCCCCCCCCCCAGGCTCTTTTGCTAGCTTATCTGTGGCTTGAGTTCCCCTTGGGACCTGCCAGGCTAAATGCACCAACTAGCCTTGTTTGTAGAGAAACTGGGATGGGTGGGACTTCGTATCACACTCTGAGGTTCCTGTTGTCACTGACACGGCTTTAGGAAACCTCACCTCGCCGCTGACCCCTGGAGCAGCCCTCACGGTGGTCCTGAGGAGCCCTGGGGCGGGGGAGAGAAAGGTTCCAGAAAGCAGTGTTCTTATACGCGGGTTTTCTCTGGTTTCCTGTGGAACGTCAGGGTTGCACCGTGAAACTCCCAGAAACCGCAGCAAACCAGCATCAGCTGGGGCCCTGAGAAGTTTAGAAACCCTAGAAAACTGGGTGACTCTTCCCAGAGTTGGTTGACTCAACAGGTTCACGGAGAGGCAGCCACGTTGGGTTCCAGATCCTCATGTCTGCATCCCTAGCACTTTGGGAAGCCGAGGCAGGAGGACTGGAGTTTAAAGACCGGCCTGGGCAATTTAGCCACTTAGGAGTTGTTTCAAAATTGCAAAAACAAAACAAAATTGGAGGGTGCTGGGGACTTAAATAATCAGGGTGAAAACCCTGGGTTCAATTTCTAGTAACACACACACACACACACACACACACACACACGCAGATCAACCAGCAGAGAGATGACTGTGTGACCAGGCACGTGCAGCTTCAGAAGGCACCAGAAGACAGCCTCATTTCAGTGACTAGCTGCTGACTTAGAGCCTGGGGGACTGAGGTCTGACATAACTGAGTGATAGTCTCAAACCTCCAGCTGTGGCTGGAGGAATAGCACAAGGCCTTGAATTGGATTCCCCAGCACCACACAAGCTGGGTATGCTGGCACACACCTGTAATCCCAGCACATGAGAGGCTGAGGCAGGAGGATTGCCATGAGTTCAAGGCCAGCCTGGGCTCCCTAGTGAGTTCAGGACCAGACTGGGCCACAGAGCGAGACCCTGCCTCAAAAAACAAAACAAAACAAAACACCCTCCAGTTGCTACGTGACAAAGGAAGGAGCAGCTTCTCTCTGGTTCCGCAGTCCGTAATTTACACGGCATGAAGTGACAATATCACCAGCCAGCACTTTCCCCATGTGGCACAGATTAAGTGGCCTCAGGATCTGGTCTCCTGAGACCTGCAGAGCCTGTCTCTGTTCAGAAGGCTGCCATGAGGCAGGTGTCTGCCCTGTACCCCCAAACCTGGAACCAGACTGTGCCCCGACATCTCGGGGCTGAGGATGGCTCTGGCCACTACCATGGGCACTGCCTGGATGCTTGTTAGAAGGGCAGACAGATGGCCCAGGGCTGGCAGTCTCGGATCCCCTCCTTAGGGTGGGCCAGGCTGTCCCGCAAGCTCAGCTACACACACATTGTGGGCAGGGCAGAGGGACACAGAGAGGAGGTCATCAGGCTACCAGGCCCATGTGACACAGAGCTAAGGAATATCAAGTGTGTGGACAGGTGGCTGGCCGGGTGGGAGGGCTGGAGCCGGGGTCTCCAATCTACCGCTAGGCTACAGACCAGTGTGGATAGGTCCATGTAGGAAACTAGCCCCAAAGCAGGAGGTGATCGGTGGGCCAGGGTGCAAGCCTTCGCCCGTGTTTACAGCCGCTCCCCGTTGTTTACATCACCACCTGAGCTCCTCCTCCTGTCAGATCAGCGGCATCCGCAGGAGCGTGAGCCCCACAGTGAATGGCGCATGCGAGGGATCTGGGCTGTGTGTTCCCAGTGAGAATCCAATGCCTGATGGTCTGAAGTGGAGTTGAGGAGGTGACACCGGTGCCGGGGAGTGACTGCAAACACAGAGGAACGTGAGCAGAGAGGCGTGGCTGCACCGTCCCCCATCAGCCCCAGACAGGACCGTGTCACGGTAACAGGACCAGCTCAGGACCCCGATTCTTCACGATGGTGATTTACGTACCCCAGTAGTCGTGCGCTGCAGCGTGGTGATGGCCCAGAGTGACAACAGGGGCCGCTGTGCTTGGGTTGTCTCGAAGCCGCGCTCGGCCTAATAGGGAAAATTGTTTTCCACGAGATTGGATCCTGGTGCCAGAAAGTTTGGGGGTTGCTGGACTAGAGGACAATGTCCGGAGGGACGCCACAGGCAGGCAATCCCAGCTGCGGTCAAGGCGGGGGATCTTGGCTCAAGGCCTCTGGCTTTCTCGGCCCTGCTGTCTGAGGGACGTGTGGGCGCCCAGCTGCTGCCCTTGCCTGAGACCTCAGGTTCATGGGACCGGAGGATTACAGTCTGTCCTGGTGAAGCTTCGTGAGGACCTTCCCAGAGATCGGAAAAGGGAGGTGCCGTGTGTGCACACAGCAGCCTAAATAAATCTCCTGCTGGCCCTCAAATCGTGCCTGTATGTTCTCTAATGTTCCTCTTGAGAAACACGGTCAGTGTCTTCATGATGTGAGACACTGTAAGACCTGGGCCGCAGGTGCTGCCCCCTGCCCGCCTGCGCTGGGCACAGCCACCGTCCACCTCTCATCTCCGAGCTGCAATTGCTTGTGTCCCTGGGAGGGAGCTGGGAAGCAGTGTGGGCCACCCTGGCAACCGCCTGGTGTAGCCTTGGCATGGAATAGTTAATGATTGATCCTTTTGGAACCCTGAAGTCCAGTCCCCCCTTTCTGTGGTATTGGGGATCGAGCCCAGGGGCTTCACACTGAGCTACATCCCCAGCCCATTTTTAGTTTTGATTTTGAGACAGGGTCTTGCTCAGTCACTGAGGTGCCCAGGGTGGGTGGAACTCCCTGCTCTGCCTCCATCTCCTATGGGGCTGGCACCACTGGGTCTGGCTTAAAGTGCCCATTTTATTGAAATTAAAGGGGTTGGGCGTGTCTGGTTCTGGGGTGATCACTCCAAAGTTGGGGAGACCCTGCTATGCCATTACCCTCTGTCCTGTGGCGGCACCGTGTCCCTCAGGATTGCAACGCAGCCCCTCCTGCGGGCTGCCCACAAGAGGCAGAGTAGTTATGCCCCCAGCG
Source organism: Ctenodactylus gundi (assembly GCA_004027205.1). Lineage (NCBI taxonomy): Eukaryota > Metazoa > Chordata > Mammalia > Rodentia > Ctenodactylidae > Ctenodactylus > Ctenodactylus gundi. The sequence continues at coordinate 391,411 of PVKB01001288.1, read as the reverse complement.
CCGTCCCGTCCCTGACACCTGGCTTGCATTCCCCTCTGCTGTCTCACCTTTCCATTAGCTGACATGGCCTCCTTCAATTAGAAAGTCACCACGCAGACACTCCTCGGGTGACTTCCCCCTGGCCTGGGCCTCCTGGGTACCCCCTGTGTCCTGGGTGTCCGCTCCGAATCTCAGCTGCCCAGGAGGGCCCAGGCACCACGTTACCAGGAAGCTCAGCGCCCACAGGGGAAGCTGTGGGGTTTAGCGCCCGGAAACCATGTACCTGGCTGTCAGATGGCACCCGCAGGCCCAGGCACCCCACCAGCCGAGTGCTGTGTTTGGCGGCTCTGAAGTTCTGAAGTGCCCCTCAGGTGGCACGGAAGCCTGGGACTGGGTTATCAGCTCGTCAGCTGGGCCTGCTTCGATGTGGTTTCCACATCCTGAGAGGCAGCACCGTGTGGCACAGGGTGGAAGTCCCTCCCGGGGTCACGTTACGGGGTCCGTGTGTCTGTGCACATGTGCATTTGTGGTTGAACACAGAGGACGCGCCATCCTCCCACTGCCCCGCCGCCGTCGGGTACACAGGCGCGAGCGTGGCGGGTGAGATGACTTTATAACAGCTTGCTTTTACTTCCCCTCCCCTCCCCCTCCTCCTCCTCTTCGTCTTCTCCTTCTTCTTCTTCCCAGTGGTGACCAAACCCACCGCCTCACACTGACTTGAATCCCAGCCCTTTTTTTACTTTTGATTTTGAGACAGGGTCTCACTAAGTCACTAGGTTCCCCAGATTGAGCTCAAACTTGTGATCTCCTGCCTCAGCCTCCCGAGTGCTGGGGTGGCAGGCCTGGGGCCCTGAGCCTGGCTGGTTTTCATAACCACTATCACTTTCAAAGAGAAGGAATCAGTCACACACATATGAAGTCAGCAGTCTACACACCTTGTGGTGATGCTCAACAAAACACACAGTAGAATCCTAAATATCCAATATTGTTGCCCAGTCATGAAATTTATTCTTTTATTTTTTTTCCTTTTTGGGGGTGGGGGGGGGCAGGGTCTTGTTCTGTAGTTCAGGCTGGTCCTAAACTCCCTATGGAGCCCAGGCTGGCCCCGAACTCATGGCAATCTTCCTGCCTCAGCCTCCTGAGATCTGGGATTACAGGCGTGCGCCACCACCCCAGTTTATGTGGCACTGGGGATTAAGCCCCGGACCTTGTGCTTGCTGGGCAGGGGCTCTCACCGCTGAGCTGTGCCCCCAGCTCCGGTTTATTCTTGAACACACTTTCCTAGTCAGATATTCTGCGGCAAAGCTAGGTTTCCTGATCACCTCCCTGCCAGCCTGGTTTCTTTCTGGCGCCGAGCACTGTGACTATCTGTGTAGCAAGACACCCAGAGCATTTTCTCTGGAATTAGAAACATGTATGTTCCTAGACAAGTAGCTAAGAACATTTTGATTTTTTTCTCTTGCTGTTGGAAATTTCATCCTACGGCACATACCATGTGTAACAGAAACATACCCTGGGAACTTTTTCCCGTTACTAAACACAGATCCCTGTCTTTCTTTAAACACCTGCTTAATATCCCGCAGAATGACAGTGATCGTTGTGTTTCTGTGGGCAGGTAGGTGGTTTTTCCATTTTCACCACTGTGACATTTGTCAAAAGGGGTTGCAGGAAGGAAATCAGCGTGACTGGAGAGGCTGGTTTTATATTTTAACAGAGACCGCCATCATCATCTTCGCCTCCCCGTGGGGCGGGACGGACCAATGTTTACGTTCTCGGGAGTGGGTGAGAGACTTCCCATCCTTGGCGCTCGCGGCTCCCGGCTATTTGGTGAGTGAACCTGTTACTCCCGTCTGAGACGCTTTTCCTTAATTCCTCCTTTCAGTTGGTTCTCTCCCCTTCTGGCAACTGCCTTTTGGCACATCTGTCTGTCTGAAATAGGGTGGGCTTCCTTTTCGGTTTGGGGGAGCAGAATTTTTCTAAGGGAAGTTGCAAACAGCCACTTTGTCCAACGCGATCAGAGAGACGGGTCTTCATTTCAGAAAGTGGCAGAAGCATCCGGCACAAAGCCCCGGTGGGGGTGTGTCCGGGTGTGCTGCTCTGCTGCCCTGACGCCCACGCACGCTCGGCAGGTGGGGTGACACCCCGAGTCATCCCCAGCACCGGCCTGGCTGCTGCCCGCCTGGCGACGCAGCGGCCGTATGCCCAGCAGCACGAGCAGCGGCTGCCTGGCTCTCTCGGTGATCCCGAGGTAACTCTTTCCTGCGGGAATCCTCCCAGTGTGGGAACTGGGACCCCAACTGGTACTGAGGCCTGCCGGTGCAGGAAGTGTTGCTAGCAGGCTGCTGTCACCCGGGTTATCTGAGGGGCTCATCGCCCCCTGCAACCAGCGGGGACCGAGAGGCAGCAGGTGGTACCTGGAACCGCAGCCCCTTATCTGAGCAGTGCATCTGTGGGGAGCTGCAGCTGGGGGCTCAAGAGATGGGGGCCGCCTCTGCCGAGTGGGGCTGGTGGCACCAGGGCAGGGAGGGGCCCCAGGGCCAAGGAGAACTGCCAAGGTGGGTGGAAGAGCCCATGCGTGGCCAAGCCCGGGACGCTCAGGCTCTGAGATCTCACAAAGAAGGGCCAGGGACGGACAGACAGGTCCTGTCATTAGTGGAAGTGGGTGCACCTCCGGAGTCCCCGAGGGCCCTGGTCCCTGGCAGCCCCATGGCTGGCAGGCCTGAGGCACCCAAGCCCCAGCACTTCCCTGTGTGAGGCAGATGCCGGTCCGAGGAACCCATTCCGAGAACCACCCGGCTACCTTGCCAGAGAGCCCGCAGCTGGGGAGGAGGCGGCGGTGGGGACTTTGGGCTGGGGTGGGCACAGGCTGTCCCCGGAGCTGCGTTCCTGGGAGCTGCCCCCTGTGCTGGAGTTGGTGCCCAGTGGGTGAGGGGTATCGGTTTGTGTGTTGATGATCAACTTTACATCTATTTCAGAGGTGGGGTCTGGCTCTGTTGCCCGAGCTGGCCTCACACCCCCGATCCTCCTGCCTTAGCCTCCAGGGGTGTGCCGCTCCCAGCTCCCCTTACACAAGACCCACGGGGGACAGCTCCTCTTGTCTACAATGCAGTCTCACTGAGGATTTTTATCAGTATTAGTGGACATTGTTACAGGGACGGAAAGGCGGCCGACCACAGCCCAGTAGCCAGCAGCGGGGTCATGTCTTGCAGCCCTGCCTGTTCGTGGGGGTTCAGCACCTTTCTTTCTTTTTGTTTGTTCGTTTCTCTTAACAATATCTAACACTTAAAAATAGTGTCCTCGCGTCCCTCCTAAGCGGCCACAGGATGCTCTTCTCGGGCACCCTCCTTCCCCACTCAATTTGCTTTTTCCATCAATTCAGACAAAGAAAAGGTGTCTCCCGCCTCCCCCACCCCCTCTCCTCTCTCCCACGCCCTCCTCCTCACGGTGACAGACAGACTACTGAAATACTCACTGCTGAAATCACAACACGGCCTCTTGAAGCCTTTGACTTTGCCCGACCTGCCTGGACCCTTGTCACCTCTGGCCACCTTCTAGTGACTGCCTTGATGTCCCGATTTGATCCAACACGCTGCCCGTTCATGGTCATTGTGACTTTAGAGAGGAGACAGAAGTCACAGGGTGCCGGATCTGGAGACCGAGGCGGGTGAGGACGGCCGGCCTCGTGGGGATGAGCTGCCCTTCTGCGGGCGGCGCTGGGCAGAAGCTCTCGCCCTGTTTGTGACCACACTGGGAAAGCCCTCAGGAGACACAGACCCTTCCCAGATCTGCTCCGGAAAGGGGCAGGAACGGTGGGACAGGAGCGTTTGCAGCAAGCGGGGAGCCTGGGAGGGCGTTCGTGCCCTGTTTTTAAGATTCCGGTGTTCACTGTGTATTTTGATCCCCCTTGGAGAGCAGACGCGTTTCTTCAGCCTCTCTTCTGAGCCCGGGACACACAGCAGGTCTCTCTCTGTCTCTCCGCACGCCCCGTCTTCTGGGTGGTGTCAAATGCAGGGGAGAAAGGCCGAGTCAGTACCCAGCAGAGAAGCGGAGGCTCTGAGGTCCTCAGCCCGAGTTAGGTGGGGCGTGACTGGAAAACACACCCAGGCCTGCAGGACCCACGCCGACGCCACCCTGCAGCCCGTCTCACAGACTCGCACGTGGCCGGCTGCGTGGCCAGGAATTCTCCTTGGCCTGCCTCCTGCCACATTCCCGTCTGGCACTTGCTTGGGAAGACCACAGATGTCCTCTTGTTCTTGTTGGGTTTTTTTTTAAGAATATATATTTTTTTTTCCAAATGTGGTTAATTCTAAACATGGGCTCTTTCTGAGATGGAATCCCCTGAGTCATTGAAGCCTATGATAAGATCTTTCTTTCTTCAAACATTGTTTTATTTATGAATTTAATTGGCAACTGATAACTGCCCATGGTGGAGGGTAAAGTGGGCTGGTTTATTAGATGCCGACATCGCACCAAGATGCAATCACGCTGCTGCGCACACCTGCCACCTTACCTACTTACTTTTTTTGTGGCAAAACCATATAAAATTGACTCAGTAGCTTGGAAGTATAAGAAAAATAATTATTAACCCCAGCCACCATGCTGTGGTCACCGAAACCAGCAGGGCCTGCGTTCCCGCTTCTTCCCCTCCCCCCAGCAAGACACCTCCACTAGTGACAGTGACGGCCGGAGAACAGGACAGTTGGCCCCAGGCCTTGGGCCAAATGTCCCACCCGGGGCCCCATTGCCGGACCCGGCCCTCTGATGCGGTTCTTTTGATGTGGCCATTTTGAAAATGAGAACATTTTCACACGGCTGTTTTGATGTTGTGGAAATTATCTGACTTTTTAAAAACTCAGCTTTTGGAGAAACCTCCCCCCCCAAAAAAAAAAAAAAAAAAAAAAAAACACAATCCCAATGTCCCATAAGGTCAGAGTTAGGTTCGGGGTAAGAATGGCACCCTGGCACCCTGGAGGGAGGGAAGTGAATTCCGTTTTTAATTTACCTTTTTTTCTGGTGGTTGTGGGGATTTAATCCTGAGTTGTAACCTTAGCGCACTTTTTTACTTTCTGAGAAAGAGCGTCACTCTGTAGCCCAGGCTGATCCTTGTTTCATGTGTAGCCCAGGCTGGCTTCGAACTCATGGCAATCCTACTGCCTCAGCCTGAGTGCTGGGATTACAGGCGTGCACCACCACAGCCAGCTGGTGTAACATTGGGGAATTGAACTCGGGGTCTTGCTTCTAGCCCAGACCTCTAACCACTGTGCTACGCCTCCAGCCCTCCAGCCTACCTTTCAATTTTTCATTTTGAGACAGAATCTCACTGAGTTGCTAAACTTCCCAGGCTGAGCTTGAAGTTGGGACCCTCCTGCCTTAGCCTCCCAGAGCGCAGAAATTACAGGCCTGTGCCACCGGACCCCGCTCCATTTCTTACAGGAAAAGTTAACAGTCTTATCTTTAGGCTACGTCCCCAAATCCCTACGTTAAAAAAGCCCGTCAGTAGTCAGGATCGCATCGTGTGGGCAAGGGACGGAAAAGTAGGTCAGTGGGACAGACAGAAGGTTCAGAACTGGGGCCCGCAAGGCCGGCCCGCAGCCTTGCCAGAGGCAGGGGCGGCGTCCTCAGCAAACGTGCCCGAGCACTTGGGCTCTCGTGAGACAACACTGGGTCCAGAAACAGACCTCGTGCCCTTCATGGTGTTAGAGGCTCACGCGCCCGAGTGCCAAACGCGAACGGCCAAACCACTCGCGGGTTGCAGCTGGGAGAAGACCTGAAGTTCTCATGCCGGGTGGAGGCATCTTGGTGCTGCACCCGCAGCACCCTCCCGCCTCAGCCTCCCAGGGTGCCGGATCGCCAGTATGTGCCACCACGCCTGGCTCCAAATGACCACATTTAGGATAGACAGGGCTGGGGATGGCATCCAATATGAACCCACTCGATCCCATGCCCAAAGAAACGTGATAAGCAGCAGCTCTCTGGACGACGCGCCCTTCCTCCATCCACAGCCTGACTCGGAGAGGTCAACGAGCCAGCGGCTCTCCCCGTGTGCCCCCTCCAGCCTCAGCTAGGTCTGTCCCCCTGTACATGCCCGGTGTGCTAATGGCTGGAGCCACAGCAGGTGACTCCCCACCCTCCGGGTGGCTCCACCAGTGACGGCACAGGCAGGGTGGCAGGGCTTCCTCCTGGTGTTTTAGGGGAGGAGAGTTAGTTGCCTGCTGGGAGCTCAGAGACGCCAGCCCCCGGGCCCAGCACCCAGCAGCCAGCCTTCCTGCAGACGCCCGGCTGTGGCTGTCCCCCTGGGAGCTCCGCACTTCCCCTCCTGGTGAGTAGCACCCTGCCTTCGCCTGGCCCTGGCCCTCTGGCCCTGTGCCCTACCTGGGCCTTCCTGCCATGGCCACCCAAGCCCAGGCCCGTGCCCGTGGGCTCCAGGCGCCGTGCTGAGAGCCCCGCAGGGAGGCCAAGGCGGCCGTGGTGTCCAGCATGCTGCTTGCTGGGTGAGAAGACTCCCGCCTCGCCCGCACGAGAAGCCAGGTCCAAGGCAAGGTGCGACCTGCACCGTCACGAAAGGAGAGGCAGGTGCTGGGACAGGTGCCAGGGAAGGCCAGGGGCTGGGACAGGGCAGCGCACGGGAAGTTCTCTGGGCTGAGACACTGTCCCACGGGAAGGAGCCCTGCTGCAAGGAAGATCTGGACGTCAGCAACCTTGACAGCCAGAAGGGAAGGGCGTGCTGGACCGTGGTGGGTTCTGACAGTCCAGCGACAGCCCAAAGACACCCAACGTGGGGCAGGACTGCTGTCCCAGCGCCCTGGGAGGCTGAGGTAGGAGAATCGAGAGTTTGAGCCCAGCCTGGGCAACTTAGTGACTCAGAGAGAACCTGCTTCAAAATAAAAGTGGGCTGAGGGCGTGTGTAGCTTTTGGTGAGCACCCAGGGGTCCGGCCAGCACCAAAACAAGAAAAGAGGAGAGGAGAGGAGCCAGCACAGCCGGGTCTTCCCTCATCCCAATGTGCGTGTGTGTGTGCGTGCGTGTGCGCGTGCATGAGCGAGTGGCTGTGTCTGGAGACATGTTGGGACGGAAGTATCTCAGAAAGTTAACAATGGCTAAACTGGAAGCGGATTTTATTTTCTTAAGTTCACATTTGGGGGATTTTTTTTTTTGTGTGTGTGTACTATGAAAATACTCCTTTATGGTCAGGAGAAAATATGGAGTTATTTTAAATGACTCATCAGTGAATTCTAGCTTGTCCCTTTGAACACACCCACTCTCTCAGCGCCTCTTCTACAAATAGGCCAGATGCCTGCGGGCAGGCCTCGAAATGTCCTGTGGCCATCGGCCTGAGGGGACCTGGCTCACTCCCTGGGCCAAAGGGACCACAGTCAGGTGTTTTTTTTTTTTTTCCCCTGTTGAGGGCCTCTGCACTAAGATACATTTTTTAGTTTTGATTTTGAGATATATCTTGCTAAGTTGCTAAGTTTCCCAGCCTCAGCTTGAACTTGAGATTCTCCTGCCTTAGCCTCCCAGAGTGCTAGGATTACAGGCCTGCCATTCCAGCCCTGCCATTTCAGAGCCTCTTTCTTTTCTTTCTTTCTTTCTTTCTTTCTTTCTTTCTTTCTTTCTTTCTTTCCTTCCTTCTTTCTTTCTTCCTGTTTCTTTGTTTCTTTCTTTCCCTTCCTCCCTCCCTCCCTCCCTCTCTCTCTCTCTCTCTCTCTCTCTCTCTCTCTCTGCAACACAGGGGATTGAGCCTAGGGCTTTTACACTGAGCTGCCTCCCAGCCCCTTTTAGATGTTCTGCTGGGACAGCCCGGGTTGCTGAGGTGCCCAGGCTGGGCTTGCACCTGCGGTCCTCTGCCTGTCTTCCAGGATCTCCCCTCGGAAGCCCCTCCCCTGCCCCGTACTTCTAGCCTTGTCCCTGGGTGGTGGCTCCGGGTGGCAGGTGCGTCCCTGACCTGAGTGCCAGTGGCCTGAGAGGTGGTTCAGAGCCTCCTCCAGGTGTAGATGGGAAAGCGGAGCCTCAGGAAATTCGACTTCTACGTAGCAGATCAGGCAAAGGCCACAGTAAGCGCAGGCTTTGATCCTCATGTCGCTCTGGGTGGCTGGGGACCGAGGGACAGCATGGGACCCCAGGCAGGGCCTCTCCTCAGGCGCTGCTGTCACGTCTGCAGAATTGGCTGCTCTCTTCCTCCCCTCCCTCCCAGTCCCATGCACGCCCGCACTTTGCAGCTCCCTGGCCGAGGGTGACTGGCTTTTCTGCCTGGGGACAACATCCCCCTCTCACCGCGAGTCCCTGGCTCTCCCGCAAAGGCCACCTCCTCCAGGGGCCCCCTGATGTCCCAGCAGCGGGCCACGCCTCCCCCCCCCAGGGCATCTCACGTGTTACCCTGGGCGTCCGCAGCCCTGACACACCCCGTGAACCTGACCGCGGGCCCCTTGGACGGGATCCTGAGGACCCGTGGACGGGATCCTCATCCCCACTCGCTTGAGACCCGCTCGGGTGCAGTGGAGGTGGCGGCTACAGGACGCAGGTGTCCCTTGTCACACGACTCCGCATCCTGCAAAGAGCAACCGGCACAGCGCTGCAGGTGCCCTTCCCGCCGGGTGAGCTGGCTGTCACCCCCTTTGCAGAAGAGAAAGCCAAGCCTCTTGGGGTACGTGCCACTTCCTGAGGGCAGAAAGGGACAGGCGGAGGGTCAGCTGCCCGCTCTGGCCTGGGCAGTGTCCTCCAGCCTCTGGCTGGCGCTGGGATTTTCAGACCCGCTGCAGTGGGGCCCGCATCCAGGCCACGCAGCCTGCCGGCGGCTCCTCGTTCTCCGGGTGTCTCAGTGTGTCCTGTGTGGGTTTTTGCCCCTGTGGCTATTCCTCCCTCTCGGAGGCAAGAAGCCACCGTGGGCAGCTAGTGCCGAAATGCAGGGGCAGGGTCGGTGCGAACAAGGAGCTGGCGCCCACGTTGTCCTGGAGGACGGCGGGAAGAAGCCATCTCTCTGTCCACCCTTGGTCTGCACAGTTTCCGGGTGCCCAAAGCGCATTCGGCACCGGGTGGAGGCCGAGCTGCGGGGGCCCGGGTCAGGCTCGGACAGTGGCTGCCCAGGGAGGGGGTTGCCCGCCCTCCCGGTGGGTCACCCCATGTCGCCGGCCTCTCCCGGTGGCCAACCCAGTTCCTCCTGCCTGTCAATTCTGTGAATGGCTCAGCGGAAGGGTGCTGGACTTTTTTTTTTTTTAACTGCCAAATTCTTTTTATGACAGCTCTTGAAATTTCATACTCTGTAAGAATATTCCAGGAATTTTCCAGACCTAGAGGGAAAAAAATGGAAGTCCTACTTGTTGCAACCACCAGGCTCCGTCCTGACCGTTCCGGTAGCCAAGTGTAGACCCTTCGTGGTTATTTATTTATTTTTTTAGACACTGTGCAATATAATCTTCTACTTTTTATGTTACTTTATTTTAGTATTTTATTTTATTTCTGAAACAGGGTTTCACTCTGTGGCCCAGGCTGCTCCTGAACCCCCTAGGTAGCCCAGGCTGGCCATGAACACAGGGCAGTCCTGGTAGCCCTCCTGCCGGGATTCCAGGTGTGCGCCATATGGGCCTTGGCCTTCCCAGTCGCTCTCCCCACCGAGCCACAGGCCCTGCCCGTCCCTGCGCTGTAATCCCGGGCCTTCGGCCACCCCCATTCCATCGCTCAGGTCTGTTCCTCTTTCTGTCGGCCGAATGTGGCTTACTGGGCGGATTCCACAGAACGTGGCTCTGGCTGTTTCCAGCTTTTGGTTCCGCAAGAAAATGCCAGGAAATGCTGGAACAGCCAGCACCTGCGGGCACCTGCGGGCCCCTGAGGGCACCGGTGGGCACCTGCGGGCCCCTGAGCGCACCGGTGGGCACCTGCGGGCCCCTGAGGGCACCGGTGGGCACCTGTGGGCCCCTGCAGCTTCTGAGAACAGAGCGTGTCTTCCCGGTGTCCCTGCCACAACTTTGAAGCTACTTGCAACCTCAGACTTGCCAGAACCGCCCAGAACCGGCAGCCAGTCTTCTTTGGTGGCTGCCCACTTTGGAAGCCTCCCTGGGAGGTTGTCGCACCGACACTCTGGCCCTTTCAGTAGGGACAAGAGAGGGGACAGGAGGCGTGGCAGCCGTGGGCACAGAGACGGAGCAAGTGATTTCTGAACCAGTCTCCCAGCTCCCCGAGCTGCAGTGAAATGAAGTCGACTGAGTTGGGGGGAGGCGGGGAGAGGGTCTCCCAACTTGGACTGGATGTTTTTTCCCCGTCTGTTGGCAGGAGGGAGGCAATTCTCAATCTCCCAGCACAGCTGCGTGGTAGTTTCCTGTCTCTAACCAGAGACTTCCTCCTGGTACCCGGAGCCCTGCCCAGCAGACGTCTGTCACCCCAGAGACCTGGGACAGTTCACAGATAACACTTGGGGACACATTGGTGGTCTTTGTGCTTCAGAGGAAAAGGTGTCTTTTTTTTTCTGGAGAAAATGCATTTCCCACTTGCTGGGAGCTATTTTAAGATAATTCTGAAGAGGGGCTGGAGAGGGGGCTGTACGATGAGCCCCCGAGGGCAGCTCTTCTCCTCTTCTACCTCCCCTCCCTCCTCCTCTCTGTTTTCTTACTGTAACTACCGATTTTCCTGAATCACTTGAGCATATGCTGAAGACACGTCTTTTGTCCCTAATCACTCGCTCCTAAGGACAAGGAGACTCTCCCGTGCCACCCGGCGCAACCGGGTGCAACCCCAGCTCCATCACAAGGAATTCCCACCAGTGTCCTTCGGAGCCTTCCCCGCTTCCCAGGGTCAGACCCGGCTTCCCACACAGCACCTGGCTGCCATGTGCCGCTGGTGTCCTTCATCCCAGGACGGCTGCTCCTCTGTCTTGGCACTGACGCTTAACCTTGACATTTCTACAGCATCACTCAGGTCCATCTGGGAAGCTGGGGGTTGGGCAGGTTAGGTCGGTGTCTTGGTCAGGAGTACAGGCGTGGGGTCCTCCCCCGGCTTACGTTAAGGATGAGCAGGACAAGGGTCTCCCCCGGCCCAGGGCTGGGCGCCAGGCCTGGCTTAGACGGGACTGCTCCGAGTTTCTCCACAGCAAAGCTCCCCATCTCTCACTCGTGTTTGCTGTGCGATTTGGAGGACGGGCTTTGCGACGAGGGGAGCGCCCTACCCAGTGCCAGGTGTTCACGCGCACACTTCAGCTCCCACAATGCCTTTCTCAGTCCATCCGCCCTGTAGCAGAGCTTTCTGCTCTCCTTGTTTGCCACCGACGCATCGATTTCGTCATCGGTGTCCATCTGTACCGTACGGATTGTGCTCTGGTCACTGCCGTCACTACTGACGCCCAAGTGCCTCTGGTTGCCACTTAGAGGCCATCAGCTCGGCTCCTGTGTGGCTGTGGGGTCATTTCCTTGCTTTCTGGGGCAAAAGGGGTCTTGTAGATTGTCTGCCCCAACTCTGGAGCCAGTTTTCCAAGGAGCCCTAAGGACAGGCGCTTAGCAGACGGAGGCCGAGGGTAGAAACATGCACGAAACCACGTGTGCACACAGACCTCTCTCTCCATTCTCTCTCCTGTTCTACCCTCTTGACTATTATCTAGGTAGCCTGTCACCTCACCTGTCACCAGTCCTATCTATGATCTGTCATCACCTGTCATTTGATCTGTGTTCTGCATACAAAGCGTGCTCAAAAATATGGTGACTGCAAATACTTATTATGGTAAAAAAAAGATACATTGCTATAAATCGCTCTCAAAATACCACTCCCCGCCCCCAACACACACACGTATGTCATCGAAGTGGTGGACACGCTTCGCTAAGGGACAAAAATACAACCCGCCGTGTGGTGTGGACCCCCAAAGGAAGTCAAGCTGTTGTGTCTGTGGTCTCCTCAGCGTGGCTCTTCCCACATTCTGGGGTCCCAGGCCCTCATCCCCTGCTGGGTCCAGGCCCGGAGTGTCTCAAAGCAACCCCTGACCTATATCTTTTTTCTCCTCATTTTACTGATACGTATCGAAGTGACACAAGATGTTTACGTTGAACTCAGTATTTTGTGCACCTATGTATCGTGGCAGAATTACAAATCCTTCCCTTGTCCCATTTTGACCCTCCCCCACCCTTCCTGTCCCTGACCTGTAATCTTCATGACAGAAAATGGTGGGAGGTGGGGTGGGGCGGGGTGGGAGGCATGCAGCAAAACACGGCGGACAGAGACTGAAATCGGCAGAGTAAAGAGAGAGTGTAAGGGGGATGGATGGACCGGCTGGAAAAATGCAAGCGCTCCCTCCCTCGGGGATCCTATCCGTGGACCAGAGATACACGGACTCTTGTCTAAGTAAAAGGAAAAGAAATGCATGCTGGGACTGGGTGGCAGAGCCAAGAAGTAAACAATAATCTCAAAAGCGCTCTCTGCATGAACGGCCATGACGATTCTGTGACCTAGAGTATCTGATTTGACATCAGTAGAACACGGAGTCTCAGTCTTGCTTGGTTCCCTCCCCCCCACTCAGAAGCACAAACGGGTCTGATATTTAATCCCATTTTTCAGTGTTTGGTTGCTGCTGGTTGTGTACAAGCCAGTCCCTTTTTTGATTTCTTTTTCTCTCTTCCTGGACACAGGATCTCATCTGAGCCACCATGATACCTACAGAATTCATTGTGAGTACAGCCAGGCCCCCAGGCACCTGCTGGTCCTTTTCTGTCTGGACCTGCCCCAGCCTGGTCTCCCTCTGTGGGGTGCGGGGAGGGCTCCATTGTGTGGGAGGGAGGGGCTTCCCCACGGTTCCCCAGGGTTGGAGCTCTGCCAGCCAATGTCCACGACCAGGTGAGTGCTTGCTTAGCTTGGAGGGTCCCGTGGTAAGAGACAGGCTTTGGGGAGAGTGTCCTGAGGACAAAAACATTTCATTACAGATTTTGTTAGAAGCTAGGGAGTTTTATGATACTTAATTGGAATAGACTTAGGCTCATATGTCTTTTCTGAAACTCAGACAAAGAAAGGTGAGGGATAACTCGTCTGGTTTGGTTTTGAAAACCCGTACCAGGCACTTTCACTGCATTTGAGCTTAACACCAGGTGCTCCTTCCAGAGCATACGGTGGCAGGCATTCCTCTGAAAGAGACGACGTGCTCCAGCCGTGGAGGCCGAAAGTCCGAGGCTGGGCAGCCCCACTGGCTCGGCTCCTGGTGAGAGCTTCTAGCTGCCTCACAGCGCGGCAGGGGGCATCCGGGTGGGAGCCCGGGAAGAAGGAATGGGCAGTGCTGTGACAAGACAGGAGGCAGGGGAGACTCAGGGGCGCAGAACAACCTCTTGTCTTGAGGTCCCAAGAGAGCTACATTCGTCCCTCCTGAGAACGATGCCCCCGTGACCTCACCACTGTCTTCCAGATCTGCCTTTTAGAGGGTTCTACCACCCCAATACCACCACACTGGGAATGGTATTCCAGTGCAGGAGGCTTAGGAAAATATCTTCGGATCACAGCCAAGCCACTTTCCAACCCAAGCAGAGGGCCTCCTAATTCCAACGTCCTACACCTCCGTGTCGGGTGTTCGAGGTTGGAAGGATCAAGCGCTCCATGCCTCTGCCATCAGATAATCCAAGATTGTCCTTGACCTAATGCCACCCCATGTCCCCTTGCAGAATGCTATTCCCAACATGTCTGGTGACTACAGCTATGACCCCACGTCTTCTGGGGAGGACTACATGAACTTCAGCTTCACCAACCTCTTCTGTGAGAAAGCGGGCGTGAGGCAGTTTGCGAGTTACTTCCTGCCGCCCTTGTACTGGCTCGTTTTCCTGGTGGGCACCGTGGGCAACAGTCTGGTCGTCCTTGTCTACTGGTACTGCACGAGAGTCAAGACCATGACTGACATGTTCCTTTTGAACCTGGCTATCGCTGACCTTCTCTTTCTGGTCACCCTTCCCTTCTGGGCCATCGCCGCTGCCGACCAATGGACATTCCAGACCTTCCTGTGCAAAGCGGTCAATGGCTTGTACAGGATGACCTTCTACAGCTGCGTGATGCTGATCATGTGCATCAGCGTGGACAGGTACATCGCCATCGCGCGGGCCATGAAGGCCCAAGTCTGGCGGCGTAAGCGGCTCTTGTACAGCAAGACGGTTTGCGTCGCCATCTGGGTGCTGGCGGCTGCGCTCTGCGTCCCGGAAACGCTGTACAGCCAAACCAAGCGGGAGTCCGGCAGTACTGTCTGCACCACGGTGTACCGGAGGGATGACAGTACCACCCTGAAGTCAGCCATCTTGACCCTGAATGTCATCCTGGGGTTCTTCCTGCCCTTTGTGGTCATGGCTTCCTGCTACACCATCATCATCCACACTCTCGTGCAGGCCAAGAAGTCCTCCAAGCACAAGGCCCTGAAGGTGACCGTCACTGTCCTTACTGTCTTTGTCGTGTCCCAGTTCCCCTACAGCTGCCTCCTGCTGGTGAAGACCATAGATTCCTACGCCATGTTCATTTCCGACTGCACCGTTTCCATCCATGTTGACATCTGCTTCCAGGTCACTCAGACCCTCGCCTTCTTCCACAGTTGCCTGAACCCGGTCCTCTACGTTTTTGTGGGGGAGAGATTCCGCCAGGATCTTATGAAGACCCTGAAGAACTTGGGGTGCATCAGCCAGGCCCAGTGGGTTTCGTTCACCAGGCGACAGGGAAGCCTGAAGCTGTCATCCATGCTGCTGGAGACGACCTCGGGGGCACTCTCCCTCTGAGGCGTCTTCTCTCAGAGCCACGTGGGCCTTTTAGAAATAATGAGATTGGGGCTGGAAGACTAGCATAGCAGTTGGAGCACTCGCCTAGCAGGCACAAGGCTCTGGTTTGATTCCCTAGCACCAAGTAAGACAGGTGTGTTGGTGCACACCCGTAATCCCAGCACTTGGAAAGAGGCAGGAGGACTGCTGTGAGTTCTAGACCAGCCTGGACCACAGAGGAAGACCCTGTCTCAAAAACAAAACAAAACAAAACAAAAAAAGAGAGAGAGAGAGAGAGAGAGAGAATCAATGAGATATATGGATCCTGTTTGCTCACTGAGGGGACCAGAGACACACCAATTCAGAAAAAAAGAAAGCCAGGCCTGGTGGTGCAGGCCTGTAATTCCAGCACTCTGGGAGGCTGAAGCAGGAAGATCACAAATTCAAGCCCAGTCTGGAAAACTCAGTGACTTCACAAGACCCTGTCTCAAAAAAAAAAAAAAAAAAAAAAAAAAAAAAAAAAAAAAAAAAAAAAAAAAAAAAGGCTGGGGATGTACTCAGTGAGAAGGCCCTGACTTCAAACCCTATCACTGAAAAAGAAACCAAAGAAAAGAAAAATAAGGCGGAAAACTCAGAGATGAATCTGGACAGCATTATCATTTCAGCCACCATCTCAGCCATGCCCCGGTAGGCCACCAGCCGGCTGTCTTAGTTACTTACTCGTTGCTGGGGACACATACAACTCAAGGGAGGAAAGATTCACGTTAGCTCACGGTTTCAAGAGTCCCACATGGGCGGTTGGCAGTGGTACAAACACACAGCAGGAGAAGGGCCAGGAGATGGGCTGTTCACTGCGGACATGAAGCCAGGTCGGGGAGGCAGGGCGGAACCAGGACCCGCTGCACCCCTCCAGGTCAAACTCCAAGCATCCTCCCCTTCCAGTCAGGCCCCGCCTCCCAGCAGCACATGGTGGCCATAAGAATTCACATCCACATACATGTGACTTCTGGGGGACACGCCAGACCCAGTCCACAGCCCTGGCTCTCCCTTGGTGGCAGTTTTCAGAAGAGATCAATGACCAGCACAGGGGCCTGTCAGGCTTTGCACTTACCCGAGCATTAATATAGCTGGATTTCCTCAGTGTCCTGTGAGCTTGGGCCTGACGTTCTGTCCTCCAAAGAAGCACTGGCCACCCCATGGCCCATGAAAACATACGGTCTCCTGAACACTTCCATAGGTGGGAGCTCCCTGGCCCTGCCTGGCCCTGCTGGGTCTCAGAGAATCTTTCCAAACAACTGTGACAGACTCGATTTCTCTAGACGTCCTTGGTCCCTTCGGGAATGGGCAGGGTTGGGTTCTTGGTCCTGTTTTGAAACTATTTTCAGGACCCACCCGTGAGGCCCTGGACAAGTGACCACATCCCACCTCTGTGTCCTGCTAGAGGTCCCGTGATTCCACATCTGGCCACGGGTCAGACTGGCAAGGACTTGGCTTGTGTGTTGGCATCCTGGAAGTGGCTTTCGTGGCCTTCAGCAGGGGACGAAAGCTCTGGATCTGTGGGAACCAGCCCTGACTTCATTGTGGGCTTGCTTGGTGGTGTGACCTTTCTGGAGCCCACCCTGTCTGTATCTTCTGGGGTTGGGGGCTCTGCCGGCCTCCTCCTTCCAGGAGAGGCGGAAAGGACACAGGATTCTACACTTCATCTTCTCTTTTTTTCTTTACAATGTAGCATTTTATGTCCAGAAATTAGACTAAAAAACTATGCAATATAATTCACTTTTGTGTCTTTCCTCGAACTACTTGGTAAACTTGTCATGTTCGAAGACATTATAAATATTGGAAAAGTGTTGGTGTCTTAGTTATTTTTTCATTGCTCTGACTCAATACCCGACATCCACAAACTTAGGAAAGGAAAGGTTTATTTTAGCTCACGGTCCATTCAGTGGTGGCCAGCAACAATCGATGTACGTGGCAGAGAGAGAGGTGGAGGCAGCTTCCCCGGACATCACAACAGGAAGACAAGCTGCGGCTAGTTGATACTAGTCCCCCATCCTCCAGGAAGGCAGGTGCAGCTTATGTATCCTTTCAGGTCTCTGCTCAGTAACCAGTCCCTCCTGCATCCAGGTGTGGCCACTACACATCGTTAATCCTAACTTAACTGCAATCCACCCCTCCAGACTAGACCCCAATCCACCAACATCACAAGGTTCCATAGACGATTCATAACATTAAGATACATGAGACTTTTGGGGGACACTCCAGATCCTAACCACAACAGTTGGTTAGTGTCTATTTTAAAATATTCATAGCTGCGCATGGTGGCGCAGGCCTGTACTCCCAGCACTCTGGCAGGCTGAGGCAGGAGGATCACAAGTTCAAGCCCAGCCCGGGCAATTTAGTAACTTAGATCCTGTCTCAAATGAATAATAAAAAAGGGGTTGGGATGTAGCTCAGTGGGAAGGTTTTGAGTTCAATCCCAAGTACTACAAAATAAAATAAAATAAAGATTAAAAAACTTCCTGATTTGCCACTGTCTCGGTATTTTACGTGTGTGCAACTGAAGATCAAGGGGACATGTAGCGAGGGGAAGAGAGGCAGATGGGGAGAAGGAAAGCAGATCTCTGAACACCTTAAAGGCATCATGGCGGATCACTCTGTTTTTATTTTTATATCCCTCCTCCAGCCCGAATGACTTCCTATATTTTTCCTGGTTGGCTAAATGGAGGACCCTGGACATGGACGGTAAGGATGTCACCAGCCAGAGTCAAGGGAAATAGGAAAGAAAGGCTTGGTCAGCTCGGCGTGCACTGTGGGCGACAGTGGGCACGTCCGAGGAGCCGCGCCTGCAGAGGGCGCCTCTGGGGCCCTAGCGGGAAGGTGCCCTCTAGGGGGCCGGGTTCCTGTGGACCCTTCAGGGCTCCTTCGCTGTTGCTTGAGTCATACGCTGAAGTTGCAGACTTCAAGGTCTCTTGCTTGGGCCCTGCTAATGGCCTTTTCAGGCTGGGCTCGGGGCTCCCATGTGCTTTGGCCCTTGGGGAAAGAGGAGGCTTAGTCCACGGGAAGGAGAGGTGGGTCTCTAGGCCGCTGGTCTTTTCGCCCATTCCCCTGGTGCTGCTTCAAGTCAGTGCTGGCACGGTGCCCGTGACCACCCAGCATGTGTCGGGCAGGATTAGGAAATGGAAGGAAATGTGGTGTTTTTGTTATTGTAAGGAATTGGTTTTTTAAACGAGACTTCTAAAGAGCTAATTTTAAGTCAATATGTCATATAATAGATAATACCAATGTTGCTTTGAAGTAGTCAGCTCGGAGGGTGAGATCTGACATTTTGGACTGTCAGACCTGCTGAACATCCACCCACGCATCCAACGACGCACCCACCCGTGTCGGCATGTGGGTTCTGAGCCAGTCTGTTGTGTTTAGCAAGGTTAGAGTGAGGGCTATGATGGTCCTTTCAAGATATGATGGAGAAGCCAGCAGCTGTGTGGATCTGCGTCTTGGAGGACGGAGGAGCAACTCTCCCAGGGGACACCTTCTGGATGAGAATCTCAGAGGGAGTGTCCAGGTGCCAGCTGGTTGGCAGACGGTCCCCAGGACAAGAAAGAGGCGGGCAGCAAGGCCAAGTCTTCCAGAAAACAGCGCTACAAGGAGCTGCATCTCCCTTAGTTTTGTTGGCATGAAGATCTGCCCAAACGTCTTTAAACATTTTAATTAATTTTTAGGTTAAGTAACTTTTGCCTCACACGGCGCTCGGCAATCTGCCAATGCCTACGGTTGCTCTCTCAAAACGTGCCCAAGTGCACATGATAAAAGACGTGGGAAGCTGACAACGGAGAACTCCCTGTATATCAAAGTGAATGGATGAACCCCTGGTACCTGTGCCTCTTCATCCATGTCTGATGTAAAACCTGCCAGCCGAGCTAATAAGCCTCATTTCAGAGTGGAGAACAGCGTAAGTGGTATTTTGAGAGTTTGGAGCAACTGTCGTATAGCATGAAAATATGTGTTATTTCCACTGGTCTGTGGACAAGTGTGGCGTTGTCTGCACTCGCAATTGTGGGCAGACCCAGACTCCAGTTGGAGGTCAGAGGAAACATGCCATCCTCCTGCCACACGGTGGTGTGGATCTGACACTCGGGGTGTGGACTCCCTGTCCTCCTTCCACAGGGCCACCTGCAGGGCTGGAGGGCAATCCTCTCTCTGAGGGCCCCGTTCTGTGGGAGGCCCTGCTGGGGAGGACCAGCTGTGGTCAGGAAGGCCTTGGCTCCTGTGTAGGGACCCCATGCGTGGGCAGAGGCTAAGGACTGAGGCTGCTGGCCCTTATGACTGTCATTCTCTGGAAACTGTGGGGCCTCCGCCAGCACCACAGGCAGAGAAACGCACGGCGTCATTTGCAGCCACTGCTGTTGGTGACCGTCAGCCCACAGTGGCCGCTGGCTTTAACCACACGGATGGGCAGTGCCATTTTCCCTTGTGTCCCCTTCTCTAAGGACAAAGATGGCTTCTGCTGGATTCCATGAGGCGGAGTCTGGCCTCCCTGCCTCCAGGGAAGGCCCTTCCCGTATCTCTCTTTTCTCTTTTGTTTGTCCGCCTGTCTGACTTTGTCTTTTCTTTCTTCCTGACACTGGGGATTGAGTCCAAGCCTTCGCATCCCCAGCCCGTTTTGAGCGTCTTGTGTGTTTACTGAGCTGCCCAGATGGAGCTCCAGCCTATAGTCTTCCTGCCTCCGTTGGCAGAGTGCTGGACGCCAGGCCACCCGGCCAGGCCCGGGCTCTCATCGCGTCTTCGTCCCCACGTCATCCGTTCTTCCTCCTCTTGAACAGTTGTCCTTCCTCATGCCGGAGAGAAAGTGCACCTGCCCCACCCACCCGGAACACGCGGTCTCCTCTGGTCCGTGGCTCCAGAGAGCCTGCCAGGGAGGCAGGAGGCCGTGATGGCCTTGTGGACCCGCGGGCCCAAAGCCTTGGTCTGGACAGGCCTTCCTCAGGTGGGGGACAACGAGGCCTGGCTCCTTGGTGCACCTTGCAGCTAAGAAGACTGCAGACTCCAGCTTCCGTGTTAACCGTGAGACACCACAGCGCAGAGGGGCCTGGAGGTGTGAAGTCACGCACGGCATGTCCTCCTGTGGGCCTTGGTGACGGCACTCGGGGGCCACATCAAAGGCCAGAGGTCAGCAACTGCACTTCCGCAGAAGCCGGTGGGTGTGAGGAGTGGAAGGCTGCCCTTTATTTCACCCCAAAACACTTTGAACACAGCTTGGCCCCCCGGAGGTGTAGAAGGGGACAGGATGGCTGAACTGCTGCCTCAAAAAAAAAAAAAAGAAAGAAAGAAAGAAAAAGAAAAAGAAAAAGAAACAACAAACCTGTTTCCTCTTCTTGGGTGACATTTGTGGCCCTCTGCTCTCCAGATGGGCCCCGAGGAGAGGTTTTTCCCATGCCCCTTCAAACCGAGAGGGCTGACCTTGCAGTGTGTGTCCTGAGCCACCCGGGGTTGTCTCCAATCCTCAGCAGCAGGGGACAGATGTGGCTGGGGGAGGTGGGACAGTTCTGTGCACCACATGGTCTCAGGACCCTGAGCCAGCCCAGGGTGAGCCAGGCTCAGCAGTGGGGCTCGGAGATACTCTGGCCGTGTTGGGTCACTGGGCAGGGTGGGGGGTGGAACGGTGTGTGTGTGTGGGGGGAGGTCTGACATGGAGGCCCCCAGATCCCAGCCATAGCTGTGTTTCAGTTGGTCCTTGTTCTAGACGCGCACTCACACAGCCACCACGCCTCTGAGAGAACTCGGAGTGGAATTCCTCTGCTGTGTGGTTTGAGGCACCTGGAGAAGCCAACCTCGTGGCCCGCTGCCCCCATCGCTCGCACGTGGCTCAACCCCCACGGCCCTGCCTTTGCCTTTGCCTGCCGCTGGTGGTGGCTGCAGCGTGGGACTGCTGGCAGCCTGTTAGGTGGTCCAAGGCCTAGGGACTCACCGTGGTGCTAGGGCTTGGACCTGGAACGTCCCCAAAGCTTCGTGTATCTGGAGGCGATGGGACTGTGGGGGCTTACTAGACCGTGTGGCTTCATTGCTGGATTCTGTGTGCTGTTACGTGGGGCCTGGCTGGAGTGCTGGGTCACTACGACTGTGGCCTGGAAGGGCAGACGCCTGCCTCCAACTTCCTCCTGACTTCCTCTGCCTCTAGCTACAACGGGGTGAGCAGCTGCCCTCCGCCACGCCCTCCCACCAAGTGCCAACCAAGCGAGCAGCTTGAGACCTCTGGACTGTGAGATACAGCAGCCTCTCCTTGCTCAGGGCACGGGGGCTGGGCACTGTGCCTTAGCAATGAGAAGGTGGCTAAGCCGTGTGGCTCCGTCAGGTCTCCACCTTGGAGGCTTCTCGGGCTTCTGTGTCTGGTACCCTGCTCCAGGCCTGAGGTTGGGGGCCTTGGAGATGGACACGAATGAGGCCCCCTTCTCTGTGACTGAGACGCCATGGAGAGTCTGAGGGCTGGGGCGGGGACAGGGAAGGAGGCTGGGCAGTGTTCCTGAGGGCACAGCCCTTGGCCGCCCCTGCCTGTGGGTAGATAGCCCAGCCTGAGCTCCCACTGGCCAGCCCCTGGACCTGAGTCCAGGCTTCTTGCTGCCCTGGGTGTTGGCAAGCCCAGGACTGGCTGGGGGAGGAGCACTGCCCTGTCTTCCACCTGCGGCCAGTGCCACATTCTGACAGATCTGTGACCCTTCTCCCTGCTCCACCGTTCTGGCAAATTGGGGGGTCTGTTGTTTGCTCCTTTCCCCCCACCTTGGTGCCCTGCGGGTGACATGGATGGGACAGGAGAGCCAGGAGGGGCGGCTCCAAAGATGCCCAGGGTGGACAGGTCTCACCATGCCCCCGGGGTGACCAGGAAGTCTCTAGATGCAGGCCGTGTGGCAACTTCCCAGCCACCTGCTAACTCAAGCCCACTGCAGAACTACCACAAAGGGGAAACTGAAATGTACAATGAGTCGCTGGTTTTAAGAACATATTACAGTAAAATGCACATTGCTAAGAACCACGGAGCAAAGGCATGCTTACAGGGAGATTAAAGGCAATACCTTTCGCTATAATTTTATTTTTTTAGAATTCTAACATTCACCGTACTTTCTGATCACTCCGCACCGATCACGTGGTTACGGCAAGTTCTCTCAAATGAAACCATGACGGTGCACCCTCAGCCACCTCCGACACGCCATCTGGCGCTGTGTGGCTCTGGCTCCTCCCCAGGGTCGCGGGCACCGCGAATGCCCCGTGTTTTGAACTGACTCAGGCCGTGGAGGCACCAGGATGTCAAAGGTGAAGATGCTCGGGAAATGAGGACTTCCGGGCTACTTTAGACCGGCCAGACGGCGCAGACGAGCGTCCGTGGATTTTTTTGAGATGGTCTCTTTCTTGCTCTCTACTCAAGGCCGGCCCTGAACCAGGCAGCCAGGTTGGCCTCAAACTCACAGCCTCAGCTCCTCCGTGCTGGGTTATACAGGCGTGCGCCACCACATCCAGCTTGTGTGGTGCTGGGGAATCGATTCCAGGGCCTCGCCCCTGCTGGACAAGTGCACTAACCACTGGGCTGTGCCCCCAGCCCAGGGATAAGTGAGTTTGAAATAAAAAGTTTCTAAGGGGAATTCCTGGCCATGTTTATTTTACTGTAATACTTTTTAACCTGAGCAGCTCTCCCTGTTGCCCGATCACACCTCGTGTGCCTACATGAAGGGTGTTCCGTGTCCCCGTGGGGCCTCAGGTCACAGACCCACGACCCGCCCCTCCAGCACAGTGACAGACACTGCCGTTCTGAACGTCATAGTGTTTATTTAACTCCTGAGGTTATGAAGCACCCCCAAACGGCACAGCAGACACTGGGAGGGATGAATCTGGGGTGCAAGCCCCCGCCCCCCCCCCCCCCCCGTGCAGGGGGGAGCAGCATTTGACGTGCTTCTGGTAATTCTTTGGCAGATAAGAATAGAGTGGGGGCCAGACCCCGTAAGGCCACGTGACACGAAGGGTCAGTTGATTAAAGTGCGTTCCGGTTTCTGAGCCTCCCTCTGCGGCCTGGGCGTCACCCGGCAGCCACCGGGAGGCAGCGTCTCTGGATAACACGCTTCAGGGGGGTCTACCAAGCCCTTTCCCCATTAGAGAGACCTCCTGGAATTTAAATATAAACCTTAATATTTAAAAAAAAAAGTGCTTGAGAGGGAAGAGAGAACTGTTAGTCCCGCCTGTCTGGTTTCCTTTAGCTCTGCAGTAAAATGAGGAAAAGATACCGAAGGATCACTCAGAGGAGCTCAGTTTTGTAAACATGAGCGGGCCGGTGGGCCTAGGCGGCGCCGGGGACAACCCGCCCTCAGTGCCATCCCCGCATTCGCACCTTAACTCCCAGCGCCTCTGGGCCAGGAGCAGGTTTCGGCCTGAGGAATCTCAGCAGGCCGAATCGCCAGGGTAGAACTGAAGGCAGGAAACGCCGACAGCTGCCGCCGCCATCAGAGCGACTCACCCCTTCCCCACGCGCGCGGGCGGCAGGCCACCCCGCTCAGGGGCATCTCGCCTGCCCTGCTGGGCTCTGGCTCGCGGCTTCCTGTGGCTACTCGCCTTGGCTGGTGGGAATTTTCACTTTACGGATTCCTGCTGGGGGCTGCTGCCCGCCCTAGGTCCTGACCCCCCCGTGTGCGGGCCAGGAGTGCCCCGCAAAGTCCCCCCAGCCACTTTACCCCGGGTGTGCTTCCTGTGGTGACCGTACAGCTGGCAGGTGTGGCGTTTCTTGGAGGGAGCAGAGCGCTGGCTTCGGTGGCTGGGACTGAGGCTGAAATGTCTCAACTGTGTTATTCAGCCATCAAGGCGTTGCACTTAACAAAAGAAAAAAGGAAAGAAATAGCGGCCTAGGACCGCATGGATGGCTCCTTGCGATTTCTAGTGTCACCTGGTCTGGCTGGGGCTTGCGCCTTCAGCAGCGACTCAATTGTCATTTGCATTTTAAAAAGATGACCCCAATCTCCAAAGCTCTGAGAAGACGGGAGCTGTGTGGACAACGCTGGGCGCACGGCTGCACTCAGAGCCGGGATGTTCTCCGGGGACACGGAGCCCAGGGCGCCGGCAGCTGGGGAAGCACGCTGGAGAAAGCGGGCAGGGGCTGGCCGGGCGCAGGCCTGTGGGGCCGGCTGGCTGCCCCTGTGGAGGTGGGGCAGGGGTGGGGGCCCAAGCTCTCCTCTGCTCCCGGAGGGGTGGGCCTGGGCTGGCTTCACCAGAGCTGGCGGGAGGGGCTCTCAGCTGCAGCTGCTCCCCTGCTGTGACGGGTGACAAGCGTCCCAGGTGGAACTCCGGTAGACTGTCCAAGTCCCAAGCACATCAGCTTCGCAGAAAGGCCGGGCCACTGAGGTATCCAGAAAAGCCCCCGACTTGGAATCAGCTCCCGAGGGACAGTGCTGGGGGCTCGGCTGTGAGTGCCTTTCTCGTGGTGAAGGCACTGACTCCTGGTCATCCTTGGCGGGAGGGTGGCTGGCTGGGTTTTGGAGGCGGACACTGGCCCCTGAGAAATCCTGGCTTGGGGCACGCTGGCGGGGGACACACGTCAGGTCAGGAGCACTGATGTTTTCTGTCCCCATGGCCAGCAGGTGACCGAGCACCTGGGCGCTCCCGGCTAAGGGGCTGCTCCGAGAACGGGGAGCACAGAGGTGCGCCTTGCCTCCGGGCAGGTCCTTCAGAGAGTCCACCCACACTCATCTGCACGTGTGGATACAGGCCTGAGCCCTCTTCAGAGGTGGTTTCTCTCACTGGTGACCTTTGCTGGTGATATAACTGAGGTTGCTGGTGCCCAGTGGGCCTGGGGCTCAGCTGCACATGGCCTGGAATCCCTGAGCTGTTCCCAAGCCCTCAAAACCAGTTGGGTTTTTTCCTGGGTGACACTAAGGGGAGTGTGCCATGTCTAGGGCCACGAGGCCAGCTGGGGGAGAGGCGCCACCCCTTGCCCCGGCCAGTGGCAGCCTCAGCCCACACCCTGTTTGCCTGTGGGTGTGGCCGGGACCTGGCTACAGGCGGCTGCAGGCGGCTGGACAGAAGCCACCATGGGGCAGATCTTGGTGGCAGGGGAAGAACAGGACCTCGGAGAACAGGAAGAACCCCCAACTCCTGTCCAGGAAAGGTTGTGGAAGCCACCTGCCCCCAGGGTGAGGTCCCTGGGGTGTCAGATGCAAGATGAGCAGGAGGAAGTGGGCAGATGGGGGCCAGGAGGCCCAGGAGGTGGGGGTGGGAGCTGAGGATGAATTATGTTTCTTGTTTCCTCTGCTACTTAGGGTCTGTAATTACCGAAGAAATCCGAGTACGCGGCAGGTACCGAGTTGCCTGTTAAGAGGCTCTGGTTTTTGAGCAGCTCCTGACCTGGTTCTGCTCACTAGTAAACATGCCTGCAGACGAGTGGATCCTCTTATGCGTGTAAATACAGACAGGCCTTGAGTCAGGGCCTGCCCATGCTGCCTGGGTCACCGAGGGCCCCGAGGCCAGGATCAGGCATTAGTCTGTTCTCTTGTTGTTTCTGTGCCACTGGGGACTCAGCCCAAGGCCTTCATGCGGAGCTACATCCCCAGCCTGTTTTTTTTTTTTTTTAGTTTTGATTTTGAGACAGGGGTCTCACTAAGTCACTAAGTTGTCCCGGCTGGGCTGGAACTTGCCATTTTCCTGCCTCAGCCTCCCAGATTGCTGGGATGACAGGCCCTGCGCCAACGGGCCCAGCGCAGGGTGGTGCTCTGAGCTGCCAAGGGGCCTGGCTGAGTGGAGGCCTTGCCTAAGGACAGTGGCACCCAGAGCGCAGGGTGGCACGCATACCTCGGAGGCCCCTCCCACAGTCACAACCGGCCAAGGCTGGCAGGGACCTCAGGAGGCACCATCCCCCGGCACCTGAAGCTGCACCCAGGAAACCCTCCTGGGAGCCAAGGCCAATGGCCGATGGGGTGGGGTGGGGTGCAGCAGGGCAGGGCAGGGAACGGGGGAGACCCCGCGGGGCGAGACCGCCGGGAGAGGCTGGGGCTGAGTCTTCAGCGGTGCCGTGCCGCCTTGGGGTGAGGACAGCTGGGTCTTGTCACTGGGAATGTCACCTGAGCCCTCAGGCGCCATGGGGAGAAGAGTGTTGGGTGTGTGGGCCTTTCTCCTTTCTTCTCTGTTCTTTCTCTTTCCCTCATCTGCTTCTGTGCCCACGTCACGGGCTGTGTGCGGAGGGCAGCGCTTCCCGCGGAGCCAGCCGGCACCATCCGGGGATACTACGGGAAGTCGCTGCCGTCGTAGATCACCGGCCGGTCCACAGTCAAGTGGTAAAATACCTTTTTGGAGATGAACCTGCGGAAGCAGAAACAGGGAGGGGGAGCTTCACCCGAGAGCTGGTCCCTGGGGTCACTGTGTGACCCGGCGAGGTCGGGTTCCAGCCCTGGGGGAGGATCCAGGCACCGGCGAGGCCACGGGCAGCCCCATGTGGGATCAGACCTCTCTTCCATGTCCCCCCACCTTCCTGGCCATGTCGCTCCCCACACCGGACACTCCGGGGCTGCCACGATCCTTAGGGTGCTTCCCAGGGACTGAACGGGCACAGGCCAAGTCCTCCTTACCCCAAGCTCTGTCCCCCCTCACTCACTGGCTGGCCCTGCTCTGTGACCCCCCAAGACTCTTCCTCAGGGAGACAGTGGGAATCGATCCCTCAGGGAGGTGGAGGACACCCTGGCCGGTGTCACCACCAGCCGTGACTTGCGAGTGTCCCTTCTACCCTCTCTGGTCCTCGGTCCCCTGTGCAGTGACAGTACAGGGGCCACCGGGGGGCTTGGGACTGGGACATGACGTGGGGTGGGGTGAGCTGCTGGGACAGGGCACAACGCTGTGACCGTCCGCTGGTTTCACAAAACCATAACGATTGTTAAGTGAAACAAATCAGGAAGTTAACGTCACGTGGTTTCTCTCCTACGAGAGCCCAAAATACAGCCAACTAGACGAGCAGAGTAAAGGGGGGCGGAAGGACGGGGCGCAGACTCTTCGGAGATGGGGAGGGGAGGGAAGAAGGGAAGGCAAGGAGAAAGGAACAAGGCACAGTACTCAGGGTGCCCCGAACACCACCACGCACACAGACACGTCAAAATACACAATATGTCATGGTTAATATAAAGACGTGCTTGCTAAGGATTCACCTGTCATGATACTTGAAGTAAAACTAATGCTTCGAGAAAAATCACACTGGCACTGAACGCAGTGTACCAGCTGTCCTAGAAGTCGCCACATGTAGGAAAAATGAAAACCTGGAACACCTTCCCCAAAACGTAGGTGACTATTATAGATCACAAACATATACAAGTAAAAATTTAAAAAAAAATCTGTAACAAACAGGGAGCACTGTTGACGAGGCACTAGGAACGGTGGGCGGGGAGCCCTAGACTCAGGGTCCCCTCCACGCCTGAGCACAGGTGGGGGCAGGGAGCGGGAGGACCCACGGGACCGGGAGCGGGCGCCCACCTGGAGAAGGTGTTGTCGAAGATGAGCATGTAGATGCCGGGCGTGCGGACCTTCAGCTGGCCCCGGATGCTCTCCTTGTGGGAGTGGCACCGGGTGGTGGGGATGAGGACCTGGGAGGGGGGCAGGGGAGATAAGGCGTCACTGAGGCGATGGGCCCATTATCTTGGTCATATTTTTGTTGCTGGACACGATACCTGACTCTCAGCAAGGAGGGAAGATGGGTCCCAGCTCACGGTTTCAGGAGTCTCAGCCCACTCGTGGGCAGCGGACGTGGGCGGAGGGGCCCGGCAGAGGGCTAGCTGAAGAAACGCGGTAGGTAACATGGCGCGACAGGGAGCAGAGAGAGCGCAGGCCGGAGCTATGGAGGGAGGGGTCCCCTCTGGGCGGGCGCCCGTGCTCTGCCCCCTCCGGGCCATACCCACTCAGCGCTGACCCCTTCCGGGCCATGCTCTAGTGCTCCGCCCCTTTGACCAGCCCTATCTCTTAGCTGCACAGGAAACCAATGGATTAACTCCCATGACTCAATCACCTTCCAAACATGTGATGCTTTTGGGGGACATTCCAGACCCAAACCCTAACACTCACGGCCTTCTAGAGGGACATTTCATGTTGGGGGAGGAGGTAAAGACACCTTCCTGGATCCACAGCTGCAGGGCCACGTACCCGCCCGCAGTTTGGGGACACTTCTGGCAGGGACGGTGAAGATGCGACTGTTGCCCAGAGTCACGAACTGGCTCCTGGCTT
Source organism: Ctenodactylus gundi (assembly GCA_004027205.1). Classification (NCBI taxonomy): domain Eukaryota; kingdom Metazoa; phylum Chordata; class Mammalia; order Rodentia; family Ctenodactylidae; genus Ctenodactylus; species Ctenodactylus gundi. The sequence goes on along the minus strand of PVKB01001288.1, from coordinate 363,525 downwards.
TCCTTGCTTATGGCTAGCGTCAGACTCTCCGGCATTCGGAGAGGCAGCCCTTCCCGGGGTCGGGAGGCTGAGGGTCACTCTGTGTGACTTCCTTTTTTTTTTTGTGGTACTGAGGATGGAACCCAGGGTCCTTGCACTAAGCTATATCCCCACTCCAGAGTTTTTTTTTTCTTTAATAAATTTTAATTTAGAGACAGGGTCTTGCTAAGTTGCTCAGGCTGGACTCAAACTTGTGATCCTCCTGCCTCAGCCTCCCAGAGTGCTGAGATTACAGGAGCGTCCCACCGTGCCTGCCCGTTGTTTAAAATGATGGGGTCTAAAATACTTCTAAATTGTGATCACTTTTTAACTCAAACTTGAGGAGGGCTGTGTACTCCTCAAAGTCCACATTTTGGCCAGAAGTGAGACGAATCCCCAAAGGGCTTTGCCCTTGAGGCACTGGGGATAAAGGAGAAGGCAGGACGGCTGAGCTAGGCCTGGTGCACAGGGCTGGGACGGAGGCAGGAGGACAGCGAGCTCAGGCCCAGCTTGGGCAACCTGGCGAGAGGCAGCTTGGGGAGCAGGTCCTGGGCTCGGCCCCTCATACCGCGGGACAGACAGACAGATGGACAGGCTGCAGTGCGAGTGCGAACAGGGTGGAGAGGGGCAGGAGTGGAGCCCACCGTGCCACCCGCGTGGGCGGGTCCCATGCTGTCGCTGACCTCCCTGTCCCAGCCGACTGGGTGTGTGCAGGCTGCAGCGATCTGGCCCTGTCCTGTGCCCACATCTCTGTCCCGGTGCACGTGAGGGCTGTGATCTGTGCAGTGCTGTTTCCTGAAGGCCCAGGCCACAGGGTGGGGCGTGCCCACTTGGGGCATGGGCTTCCTGCGCGCACAAGGTCACCGCCACCTCTGTGGTGGGCTGATGAAGGTAGGACAGCACCCACCTGACCCTCCAGACGTGGGTGCCTTCTGCCCCCTGGTGCCTGCTCTGGGGATAGACAGCAATGTTCACTGCCCCAGGAAGCCACCTGGTGGCGAAAGAGGAGGCAGGTGCCACCACGTCCAGCGCCAGGCACTCGGGGTCGGCTGGAGGCCGTGTGCTGCTCCTTTGTGTGCAGCTGAGAGCCACTGCCCAACTCCTGCCTCACCAACTGTGGCCCCATGGAGCTAAGCCCTGCTTCGTGGCCGCTGGCAGCGTCGTGCGGGAGGCCCCTCACCCAGGTCCCAGGGAGGAGCCATCACGGGTGTCCCATGGCTCGTGGCGGAAGGGCTCCAAGGCCGGAGCCCTGTGGTGCTGGCTGCCAGCCCCCAAAGGAAAAGGGGGGGGCGCCCAGAGGGCATGGAGCATGGTGACGCGAGGGGTGGGGCTACCCTGTGGGGTGAGCTGAAAGGACGGCAGGCCACAGCAGCCCATGGTGGCAGGCGCCAGCTGCCGACAGCGGAGGGCGGACCCAACGGGCTGGGGCTCCTGCTCGTGGGTGCCAGAGCGCGGCAGCAGGGCCCCACCGTCTGCACCCCGGGCTGGCTCTCCCGCTCTCTTCCCACCCCTCACCACAGGCCCTGGGGTCCCTGAGGACCAAGGGACTAAGAGACACTCCCGCAGGGACTCTACGGAGCTCATGGTCTTCCCTACCTTGAGCCAGCCATCCTGCAAAGCAGAGATTTTTGCCAGGGGTATGACAGCCAAGGACCCACCTCCAGCTCCGCCTGGCATATGGGGGACGTGGCCCCGCTGTTCCTTCCCCTCATCTAGCCCAGCGGACCTCCCATCCCACCACACCAGCCGCTGGGCGCAGCGGGTCAGGATTCACACCTCAGGCATGGTCTCCCTCCTAGCGAACTCACATGGAATCTGCCACCCCGGAGCCCTGGCCACCTCCATGTTCCCACTGTTCGCAGCTCCCAACTCCTTGCTCTAGATCCGGGGTCTTCCGCCCTGGTGACGTCCCTGAGGGGTGTCTGGGGACAGATCCCGAGATCCTGGTGCACGGCCGGGGGTGACCCTGCTCAGCTCCCCGAGGCCGAGCTGAGAAGCACAGTGCAGGCGCCGTGTCTACCCCACGTCTAGCACGTCCCGGGGCTCCTGAGCTGGGGTCTGCACCAGCCCCTCCAGCTCCACCCTGGGGCCACCGACTCTGCAACTAGAGGCCCACGTCACATCTCCTGTCACGGCTTAAATCTAAAATGTCCCCCTGTCATGGCTCGGACCTGGAGCGTCCCCCCAAAGCCTCAGGTATTTGGATGTAGTGGGCCCACTGGGGAACCGTGCGCTGCTGCGGGGTGGGGCCTGGCTGGAAAGGCGGGGGCCCGGGGCTTGACCTGGAGGGACTGTGCCAACTTGTTGACATTGAAGGTGCCCAGGGCAGAGCTTTCAGGTGTGTGCCCTTAACCTGTGGGCACAAGTGAGGGAGGGGGAGCACCCATCCTGGCTGGGGGCAGCCCAATCTGAGCTCAAACTAAAACGGGAAGAGAGGAGAGACATGGTTATGGCGTTTGCCAGGGAAGGCTCTGGCTGCTGCCTCGCTTGGCTTCTGCGTGTGATGCTGTGAGCAAAACTCGGCCACGTGCTTCTACAGTGGCCGGCTGCCCCGTGACCTGAGTGAGACCTGAAACTGAGCTTAAGGGAGTCTTTCCTTCCTTCAGTTGTGAATGTCGGGTACTCGTCCCAGCAATGAATAAATAACGAAGCTACCCCGTGGTCTCCCGTGCCCGGAAGGCGGCCAGATCACAGAAAGCACCGTGCACACTGGTGGACTCACCCGTGGATGGTGTCCTGGGGGAGAAGGCCAGTCACTCCAAGACCAGGGGCGTGGCTTGGAAGGCGGTGCTCCTCCCCCGCCCTCCCCTCCCACTTCCTGACCACCTGGCAGCCAGCAGCTGTCCTCTGCTTGGCCCTCCCACCACTGCCAGCCAGGATGCAGGGACCGAGGCCTCTGAAACTGTAAGCTGCAAGCAGCCTTTCCTCCTCTGAGCTGCAGGTATCGGGTATGGTGTTCCAGGGCCGGGAAGAACTGTCCTTAAACCGAGTCCTCACAGCCTGGGACCCACTCCAGCTCCAAGACTCTCCAGGTTTTGCCTGCTGACACATCCCGGGGTGTGGCAGTGACCAGCAGCACGCGATAATGGCTCTCCCGGAGACCGGCCCCAGTGCGCTGCCTGCCCCTCATGACCCAGCCTGGGGCATTCTGGGCCTGTGTGCCTGGAGGCAGATGGCAGGCGGTGGGAGGGCGCTGTCCCTGTGCTGGGGGAGGTCTGCCCAGTCAGCCTGATGGGACGCCGGGTGCCCCCTACCTTGCACTGGTCCAGCGGGGTGTCCTCGGCCTCCCGGAAGACCACGCTGAAGGAGATACTCTTGGGGTCAGAGGAGAAGACCCAGCCGATGGTGAGGCCTGCTTCGGCCACCGTGATGGGGATGAGGCTGTAGGTGCTGGACCTCACGAACAGCTCCCGGCTGCTCTCCCCAAAGGAGGCCACCTCATCCACGGTCAGTGGTAACTTGATCCTGAGAGAAAAGTACAGAGATGTGACCCACCGGCCACGTGTCTGTGTCCCCTGGCCTGACCATCACGGCTGGAGGCTCTGGGAGATCAAGCCCTGGGGACCTTCACCATGCTGGGCCGTGGGACACACGGCTCACTGTGACTGTGTGCCTTGCCCAGGTCTGGGCACCGAGTCGGGTGTCACAGCAGTGGAAATCCCAAGACAACGTTGCCACGTGGAGCTGGAAGTGCGCAGAAGCCGAGAGGACGGGGAGGCTGGGCAGAGCTGCGGCCTGGGGACAGTGTGGCCTTGGGAGCCTCTGAGCTCCCAGCGTGACGTGCCCGAGCCCCTGCTTTGGGACCTTATGTGCCGTCATGGGGGCCGGGTGAGGAGGGTAGGGCTGGTCCCACCCTGCACGTGAGGAGACCGAGGGTCAGACAGTTCACGAATGTGGCCCAGATCCACGGTCCAAAGCCCGTCTCGCACTACTCCACCACGCTGCCCTTCACTCTCCGCTCAAAAAGGAGGAGGAGGCGGCGGAGGAGGAAACAGACACACGGATTCTACGCAGGCGTGTTTCCTGGGGCGACGGGTCTCCCCGATGAAGGAGGCAGGTGGCCGCTACCTACCAGGCCTATCGGCGCATCTCTATGATCCTGTTTTCCACCACGAGAATGTACTGCTCTTCGGTAAGAAAATTCTCAGTTCCTTTTTCTTTCTGTGGTACTGGGGACCAAGCCCAGGGCCTCTGCACTGAACCAAGTCTCTGGCCTTCCTTAGTTTTGACTTTGAGACAGGGTCTCGTGAAGTCGCTAAGCTGCCCAGGCTAGGCTCGAACTTGCAGTCCTCCCACCTCAGCCTCCAGTGAGATCACACAGCTGTACCACTGGGCCTGGCCTAAACAGTAATTTGCAGAAAATAAAAACATGGGGTAGAGAGGTGACCCCAGCAGGGCAGAGGGACTTTCCGGAGACTGGACTGTTCCGTGTCTACCCGTGGCGATCACTCCATGGTGCTAATTTGTTACAATCCGAGTGCTATGCCACCGCGAGGTATTAATGTACATAAATTTTACGCCTTGAGTAAAGAGCACAGAATGATATCCCACAGGTGCTGAGACAGGGCCCTTCCGGGTCGCACGCGGAGGTCGAACTCACATCAGCTCCCCAGACTTCAGCAAGCAGATCTCAGCATCCTGTCCCGCAGGCGCGTCCTCCGTGTCCTCGGGCGTGGGCGAGTGTGACGTGGAATCCCTGAAACACCACAGAGGCGAGCTCAGCTGCCAGCGCTCGGTGCAGAGGCCTGTGTCTGGTGCTTCAGTCCCACAGCGACCTCGGAAGCCCCAGGGATCCCTGAGACCCCAGAGGCTGACGGGGAAAGGACAGTGGGGCCGTGGGGTCCGTCCTGGTGTGTCCCTGGTGGTGTGGGGACAGTGAGTGTGAAAGCGGCCCACCTCCCTGGGGTCCCGCACCAGCCACGGGGTGACTGCTGTGGGCTGATGGGGAGGGATCAGGGTGGGCCTGGGCAGAGGTGACAGGACAAGCCCCCTGCAAAGGGACACAGGACACGTCTCCTCTCTTCCTCTCGACTACCTTGGCAAGACAGCCACTCTGCAGTTCTTGAAGTGGAACCCCTGGGCCAGACAGGCAGCTGCCTACGATGTGCCCTCTCCTAGAGAGTCACTCAAATCCTAGGCAAATGCTTGCTGTAGGCTGAACAGTAATTCGTGTTTCTGTATTTCTTCAGCCATGGAATTAAAAAAATTTTTTATACTAAGGATACAACCCAGGGCCTTCGCACGGGACCGTACCCCCAGGCCATTGTTTGGGTTTTTGATTTTGAGAGACGTTAGTAGGTTGCCCTGGTTGGGCCTGAACTTGTGACCCTCCTGCATCAGCGTCCCAGAGTATCAGCACGGGACTGTGCGGGGTCACGAGACAACCTTAACGCTTCCGGCCCTGCCAGTCCTTGGGACCATTGGCCGAGGCGGCCTCCCTGCCCACGTTGCAGGCGGGAGCCCAGGACCCTGGCAGCTGCTCGGAGGCACCGCTGGCCAGAAGCAGGCACTGGCGTCCAGGGCAGCTTGTTCCCCGCCATGACCCGTGCCCACCTGCTGGCTGGCGGACTCCCCCTCAGGACCTCAGAGCCCAGCCAGCTCTATCCCAACTCTGCCACAGAGGACCACGAGGTCCTGCTCTCCCGTGGAAAGGAGGGCATGAACGAGAAAGGCACCCCTCCCCGCCCCTGCAGAGCCCCACTTCTCGCGGAACGAGCCCCTCCTCAGCAGCCCTGGCGGGCTGGCTCTCTGCAAGTGCCCTCAAGGCTGGCCCACATGCCCCAGCTGTGTCCCCACCCACTACTGTCCCTCAAGCCGCCACCTTCGCCCACCGCTCTTGCCACTTTCTGCCGCGGGTCTGCAAGGTATTAATGTATCTTTATGAATCATGATCAAAAATGCAGTAGTGAGTGCTGGGGCCGAGCGCCACCCGACAGGACGGCGGGCTCACGCAAACGTGGCGGCAGTCCTCGTGCACTTCAGTCGGCAGACGCGGCACGTGCGGCGTCCAGCTCTTCCCCAGAGTCAAAGTGACAAAGGAAAGGTCAGTGTTTTGAGCTGGCTCAGGGCACAGATCCAGCCGGGACATGCGGCGCAAGACGCGGGCAAGAGGACCTCCCAATCTGCTGCAGAAAGCGGCCAGGGCGGCGGAGCGTGCTGGAAGCGACGGGGAGCGTTTCAGGGGGGCCCACCGCCAGCTGCCTCTTACGGTAATACATGTTAAATTTAAACACCTACCATGTTTTCCGATCACACTTCATATACAGATGTAACATCCGGGCAGCCAGGTAGAATATCATCCCGTGGGATGTGGGGGAAGCTGGTTAAGCAACCCAGTTAGCAGCAGTTTGGGAGTGACAGGCAGTGCACGCGTGGCCACTAGAGGCCGCCCGACCCTCCCCTACAGCCACTTCCGCTCCTGGCTCCTGTGATACTTCCTCAGAAAAGCCAGATGAACTCACTGCCCACAGTGACCTTTCGCTTCCCTGGGCCCAGTTGGGGCCTACTGCCGCACATGGCGGCTGCCCATGGCCAGCGGCACGCCACCAGTTCCCACTGAGGGTGCACCGACTTGCTGGTCCCTCTGAAGGTGGCCACTTGGGTGCAATTGGGCACTGCTCGGCACACAGCCGGCGCTCAGCAAACGTCTGCATTCTGCGTCCTGGGTTAAGATTTCGTCCTGTCCCAAGCGCCCTTCTGGGAAGATGGAACCAGGAAGAAAGAAGTGTGGTGCGCCGGCGAGGCAGAGGCCGGGGCCCCGCATCCCTGCGAGGGTCCCTGTGGGCACCCCTCCAGCTGGAACCGACAGCACCTCTGTGTCACACACCAAGATGCCAGCTCTTGCTTTCTGCGTGGCTACTGTGCAACGCCAGGGGGGCAGCCCACCCCCAGGAAGTGCAGGCCACCCCAGGAAGGGCAGCCCCGCCCCAGGAAGCGGACCCTCACCGCCTCAGAACACCTGGCGTCTCACGGACACAGAGGGCCCTCGGAGGGCTCCATCTGCCCTCTGTCTTGAGGAGCCCCACACGGGGAGAACTGTCCCCGGGTCCTCTGCTCCCTGCCGGTGGCCTCGCGCTGTGGATGCACTATGGACAGCCTTCTGCAGATCCCCCAGGAAGCGTGCCGTTGACGCAGCAGCCTGGAGCCACTCACATTCCTCGGAAGGAAATCAAAGTAAACCTCAGCTCCCGGGCTGCAGTGACACATTTCACAGGCTCCGTTGCCAGGGGCTGGTGGCCAGGGCTGTGGAGAGCACACCTCGTGCCTGCCTGTCACAGCAAAAGGCCCTGGGCCCCGCGCAGACTCGGAAGGGTGAGCAGAGCCGGGCCTGTACCACGCTCATGTGGGATACAGGGTGTCTCTCTAGCTTCCTATTATATTTGCTTTACTGTTACTTATTAATTTAATTTCATTATAAAATTGTTAGCAAATTCCTGGTAGTTTTCCCTTGAGCCCCTGGCTGTCTGCCCAGCACACAAACTTGCAGGCCATCCTCACAACCATCAGAGGGAGCCACCGAGCCAGCCCCTTGGCTGCTGGCCACCTGCCGGTGGCTCTCAGCGGTGAGCTCACCCCCAGTCCCTGCAGCTGGGCCTCTTCCTCCCAGCCACACCACGTGCCACATCCCTGGCTCTGCAAGAAATGACCCTTGGGCAGTTCTAGTTCCGAGTGCCGGGTCCTGGGGAGAGGTGGGCAAGAGGCACGGCCTGACTCCTGGGGCCAGGCTGCAGCGGGGGGTGGGGGGGTCCCCATGATGTCCCCTGTAATCCTAAGACAGTGTGTGAGTGTGTCAGGGCAAACCCAAGACACGCACGGTGGGCACGTGTCCTCTAGAGCAAAGTTCCGAGCTCTGCTTCAAAGTCAAGCAACGGCCCTGGACTCCGCAGAATAACGCGCTCTATGGAGGGGCTGAAATAAAAATTTGCCCTCAAAACTGAGAAGCTCAGTTCTCTGAACCCAGGCGCAAGTCCTCTGTGTGGAACAGGATTTTCTAGTCAAGCGTGTTTATGAAAAAATACCCCATGTGTCCCCTTCTTCACCACAAATATACACATGCACACATGGTCACAGAGCACAGGGCAACAGGGCACAGTGACAGATGAGTCCAGGGTTGGGGGAGGGGGTCAGGTTAATCACAGCGAGGACTGACCCCCAAGTCACAAGCTTGGCACATGCCTGGAGAACAACTTAATCTCTCAAAGCCTAGGACTCCAGTGCCAGGCCCGCTTGCCTACAGGGCTGGCACGCTCTAGAGGGCCTCACTGGGCAGAGGCGGACTTTGCTCACTGCCCGTCGGGTCACCGTCCCTTCCAGACACCCTTCCTTCCTCACACAGCTCCCTGGCTCTTGCCCTCAAGGGAACACCGTACCAATTTATGGAAAGGACAGTTTGGAAGAGTTCATTTTAAAAAATGCCTGAAACCCTAGCAGACGTCTTCGCAGGGGCCCCGGGGATGAACCCACATGGAGGAAGACAGGGAGCCGGCCAGACCCTGGGGCGTGTGGGGACTATGTGTCCTTAGACATGTGAGCGAATCCCTCCAGCTCCTCACTGATCATGAGTGCGTGACTCAGAACAGGGGTGTGTCCATACCAAAGCCACCTCACAGGAGAATCCAGGGGCTGCTCCTGTCCCCTCCTCCCCATTCCTGACCCTGCCCTCAAGAGGAGCCTTGTGGGAGGGGGACACGGGCTGACAGAGGGTAGGACCAGAGGAGCAGGCTGGTGGGATGGCGGCCCAGAGATGCTCCTCCGAAGCCGGCCTGGCAGTCACCTCCCCGTAGGCCGGCTGTGCTGGGTCACAGGCCATGCAGCAAAAGGATGACCAGGGCTGTGTGGGGTCAAGATGCTCAACATCTGGGGGATTCCCAGGATAGAGCAGGCATCCGGGGGAGCCAGGAGCCCAGCCAGGACAGGCTCCATGGGTGGGCACTGCTGGCCCAGGGGCCTGAGGGGCAGGGCTTCCAAAGGTCTTCCGGCAGAGCCATCGGGCCATGGCCCAGCAGTGACGGGGACTTGTGTTTGTACTTTTGGATTCTGAGCTCCTCGTTGTGTACAGGAGGCTATCCTTTTAGCTGTGGTCCTCTGTGTTCTCACCTGTAAAATGGGGCCTATTCCCACCCTGCACCTGCAGGGACCCGTGAGGATCCGTCCACGCCTGTTCTGTGTTGCAGCTACGCACACATACACACGCACGCTGGTGCACACACACAGAACCCCAGCCCACACCACGGAGGCTGCATCGGCCAGAGGTGTAGGCTCGTGAACGAGATCACCGTGGGGATGCACACCGCCATTCGCAGCGGACCAAGAGCCTAACCCGCACGGGAGGCCCTTCCGCCTGCAGAGGGTCCCGACGGCGGGCACAAGCGCCGCACGGCGATTGGCGTGATGTGCGGGCGGAGTCGGCTCAGACGCGGGTCCCAGGGAGGCTGGCCACGTGGGCTCTGACGCGCAGGGGGTGGGAGAGGGCAGGCTCTCCAGCATCACCAGCCAGGGCTCTGAGTGCTCAGCGGAAGCCCAGACCACATCACAGGTGGAGGCAGGCCTGCTCCACCGAGCGAGCGCGTCAGGGACTGGCGGGGCGCCTCTGTGGTAAGTCACTGCGCTCAGTCCGGCACGGTGGGGAGCACGAGCCCGGCGTCACGGGCTCCCAGCCTCCTACTGCGGCCACGGAGCCCACGTGCGCTCGGGGCCGAATCCACGGCTGCCGGGTGAGGGACGGCGCACGCGGCATGTCTTGTTAGTGGACTGACTGCCCGTGATGGCGCAGGGATGCCCCCGGGACAGAGCAGCGTCTAGGCACTGCCTGTAGTTGGCACGGAAAGATCTCTGTTTTCTTTTCATTTCTCTTGCATTTTTAAGAAACAAACGATCTGTTATCCCAGACTGCTGTCCATTTCCTTTTTCTAGTATAAGCCAAGAAGCTACCATAGGAACCTGGGGAACCACAGAAAAGCACAGGCAGCAAGAAGAGAGAAGTCGCTTGCGCCGGCCCACCGGCCAGGGGCCAGCTGCTCACCAAGTGGGCCATTTTTTTCTATGCTAAAAACATATATTCAGAATTGCAAGTGTGCGAAGGTTATTTCTGAGCAAGCATCTGCAGTTCCAAGTATCTCCTTTGATGTTCTCAAAGGAGTTTTGATTAAAAACAGATAAGGTGGGCGTAGTGGTGCAGGCCTGGAATCCCAGCCTTCTGGAAGGCTCAAACAGGAGGATTCTGAGTTCAACCCAGCTGGGTCAATCTAATGTTTTAGCAAGCCCTGATATCAAAGTAAAAATAAATTAAAATAAGGCTGGGGATGTAGCTCAGAGGGAAGGCCCTGGTTTCTATCCCACCCCCCAAAACAAAATAAAATAAAACAGAAAAAAAATTCTGGTCAGCCTTTGCCACCTTTGGCTGTTAACAATCATAACTAATACTTATTTTACACATTTGCTTTGTGTTTACACTGTTCTGAGCAGTGTAAAACGTACAGCAATTTCTACAATAATTAAGAAGGCTTAGTCACATTCTGTTTTGTGACTGAAACTGTAATTATCATTTACTTATTATCAGACTTTCGCATCTTTCCAAAATTGTGTGATATTACCTTAAGTTTTTTTTTTTTTTCAGAAACCCCCATAAGATTTTTATTATAGCAGAAACAGAAACAAATACGGGACAGTACTTGCAAACATTCTATGTGCTGACGGGGTCCAGTCCCCCCCCCCCCCCCCCCCGCCAAGGGACCTTTAGTTCCCCAGTGACTGCGTGAACATGCCCAGGTCCCTAGGTGGAAGGCCCCACAGAGCTGGGAAGGACACCCACACAGAGGGCAGTGGTGGGCAGGTGGCAGTGCCAGACAGGTGGGTAGGGCTTTTCTGAAGCAGAGCAGCTGGCTCACATGTGGGCCGAGACGCAGGCTGTTGGCCCGCACACAGCAGTGCCCCACTCACCGCCCACGGCCATGTAGCCTGTGGGGTGGAATGCCTGCAGCCGGATGTCACCATCAGCAATCTGACCCTTGTGGGGTCGGGGCGGGGACTATTTACTAAGGAGTGTCAGCCTTCCTGGCTGGGAGGAAAGGTGGCGGCCACAGAATCAGGGTGGACACTGTCTCCAGGTAGGATTCAGCGGTGGGGCGGGAAGAGTCTCCGGCGGGCTGGGACAGGGGAGACCACTTCGTGTTTACACAGCCTCATCTGGCCTATCCTGCACCTGGCCAAGATTCTTAACCCACTTTCTTAGATGCTGGCAGGGAGGAAGGTAGGAACATGGGCTGCTGGACAGGCGCTGCCATACGGGCTGCAGGCCGTGCAAGGGTGGCATGTCCGTGGTGCCTATGCCACGGGTTACACTATCCCATGTCCTGTCTGTGGTCCTGGGGAGGATCCCAGGGCACAGAAGAGTCTGGGGAAGTGATGGAGCCTTGGGCAAGCCAAGGGAGGCAGGTGGCCTTTGTCAAGAGCCTCCCCTCAGTGCTCCACCTTCCTGGTGCCTACCTCCACGGTCCCCTGCCTGAGAAGGGGGACCCATGACCCTGACCTGCCAGTCAGAGAGGCTAAGCTGGTGTCCCTCCCCCGGGAGGTCTCCCTGGGGATCAAGGCAACTCCAGGAAAGGAGGCACTGGTGGCAGGGGCCATGGACTGTGGCTGGAGACCTAGGGAACGTCTGGGTTGGGCCAGGACACCAGCTCGGCCATGGCACCGAGCAGCCGTGGGCATCTCAAGGCCCAGTGTCCTCACCAGTCACCCTTGTGCTTCATACAACAGAGGGACAGAGTAAACAGGAAGGACCGTTTACTTAGGGAAATCCTTGTCACTTGACAGATAGCTATGGCCAAGGGGAGCCTCTGGGGCAACTGCCCAGAGACTGGAGTTGGGGGGGGGGGGGGAAGACAGGCTCTCCTATGTCAGTGCTGTGCTTCCCAAAGGGCCCTGCACCTGTGTGACCACGCAGCCACGTTTATGAGCAAAACCAGTGAGCGTAAGGTTTTCTGCTGCTCAGGACTGCCCCTCAGAGGGCACCGTGGCCCCGGGGTGCTAGCTCTCAACACGTGATCCTGAGCTACACTGCTTATGAGCTGCACAGTGCTGGTGTGTGGGGCGTGGGGGTGACAGCCACGCTCCGAGGGGGGGAGGGCGCGGTGCTGTCCCAGCTCTCCTCCCACCTGCAGCCAGTGGAGTCAAAACCTGTTACGTGCACTTGTGCACCCTGCAGAGTGACGCAGCGACTACCAACAGCATCTCAGCTCTGCATATGCGTGAGCATGCGGCCGTAAACACAGCTTGCCACGGTCGTGTAAGTTCTCATTTTGTTATTAACTTGGGCTTACTGTGTCACCTAATTTTAGTGTTACAATAAAAGTCTGGTTACTTATACATATACTAACTATATCACAGCCTTCATGCGCAGCTTGGGACATTTCCTCTTTCGGCAAGAGGACCCAGCTGAGCCCAAAGGTTGGACACCCAGGTTTTATTAGGTGCGCATGGTGACCAGATGGGTAAGATCCTGAGATTCTTAGGGCTGATGGATTCTGGGGGCTCCTCCTGCCTGGGCAGTTAACCCAGGGGATCGCTATCTTCAGCCCACTGGACTGTGCTGTTCCTGAGGGGACAGTAGCGGGCTGAGAGGCGACAGTCTCCCCAGTGGGACAGCAGGGATGACACACGGTCTCGTCTTCAATGCCCGCGCTCTCCCTGGCAGGTGTGCCCCAGAAGAGCCGCCATGGACGATTACGTCTACCAGGACCCCTTCAATGGCTCTGCAGAGACCGCGGAAGAGAGTGACGAGGACCACGAGCGCTTCCTGCAGTTCCGCCGGGCCTTCCTGCCCTGCATGTACTTGACGGTGTGTGTCCTGGGCCTGCTGGGGAACGCACTGGCGCTGACAGTCTACACCTGCTACCAAGGGCTGAAGAGCCTCATGGACGTGCTCCTGGCGAACCTGCTGCTGGCCGACCTGCTGTTCCTGTGCACGCTGCCCTTCTGGGCCTACGCAGGCATGCACCAGTGGGTCTTCGGTCAGGCCATGTGCAAGATCGTGCAGGGCGCCTACACCATGAATTTCTACACGTCCATGCTCACCCTCACGTGCATCACCGTGGACCGCCTCGTGGTGGTGGTGTGGCCCATTGCGGCCCACAATCAGCAGGCCCAGTGGAGGGTCTGGGGCAAGGCCCTGTGCCTTCTCCTCTGGGTGGTCTCCTTGGGCGTGTCCCTGCCACAGGTCATCTACGCCAATGTCCAGAATTTCGACACGGTCATCTGTGCCTACCAAAGCGAGGGGATCACCACGGTGGTCCTGGCCATCCAGATGGCCCTGGGGTTCTTCCTGCCACTGCTCGCCATGACCGTCTGCTACTCCGTGATCATCTGGACGCTGCTACGCACCCAGAGCTCCCGGAAAAAAAAGTCTGTGAAGATCATCTTCCTTGTGGTGGTCCTGTTCCTCCTCACGCAGACGCCCTTCAACCTGGCCAAGCTCATCCGCAGCACCAGGTGGGAATACCACGCCATGACCACGTTTCACTACGTCATTGTGGTGACTGAGGCCGTCGCATACCTGCGGGCCTGCCTCAACCCGGTGCTCTATGCCTTTGTGGGCCTCAAGTTCCGGAAGAACTTACAGAAACTTGCCAAAGACCTTGGCTGCTTCCCTTCCAGGTGGGTCTCCTACGGCGGTCCGGCTTCTGAGGACAGTTCTAAGAGCTGCCTGGCCACCCGCAATGGCGAGGCCACCAGCATGTCCCAGCTGTAGGAGTACCCAGCAGGAGACCCTCGGGAATGAGGCCGCGCCCTGGAGGGGACCGGCAGGCCATGTATAGGTGCGCGCTCTCCCAGAGAAGCCAGTGAGGGGTTGGGGGCCTTCCACGTGGGCACGCCCAGCCGCCTTTCTTCTTGGTTGTGCCGGAGGTTGAAGCCAGGGCCTTCACCACGGGCCCGATTCCGGGCCCTTTTTAAAATTATTTTAAATTTTGAGATAGAGTCTTGCAGAACTGCCCAGGCTGGGCTCTCCTGCTCTGTGTCCCAGAGCACCAGGATGACAGGCCTGAGCTGCTACACTTCGCTCCCTGATCTTCTCTTAACACCCACGCCTAACGCTCACGGGAAGCATGTGTGACCTTCGGGGGGGGAGGGTGCTGTCGTCCACCCCAGGAGTGCAGGAGCCAAGGAATGCCCCGTGATTTGGAACCCCATCTCTACCGGGTCTGGGGTGAAGGCGGAAGAGGCTGCTCTGGCTTATAGCCATGGACATCAGGTGGCAGGCGGAGCTCCCGAATTCTGTGCTTCTGACTGCTGGGGGAAGGGTGGACCTGGGGCAGGCCCGGACACCAGCGCTGGCCTGAGTGATGAGGCCTGGATAAGCAGGTGCCTACAAGCCTGGAGGCCAGGTCCTGCCCGTGGGGTTGCCCTGCCCACAGGTGAAGGACCACCCTCTCTCGTTCCTCCCGGGAGGAGCACGCCGGGGAGGGCAGCGCCGGGGCCCACGAAGGGCGAGGGAAGCGCGCAAGCAAAGCTGAAGGCTGGGACAGCCCTGAGCGGTGCTTCCGGGTGGCCTCTGTGGTGGCTTTGCTCATTTACACACTTACACTATCCAATGGGTGCCGCACGCGCCATTCATCAAGGTGTGCGCACGCACATATGTGCACACATGCACACGCCAGCAACAGCATGGGCGCTTCATGACTGAGAAATAAAACGTCTGTAAAGTCTCCAAGCTCCTTTCCCCTTCATGTCCGCCGCTAGGGAGGCATGCCCAGGACAGCAGAGTGGCTCCTTCTGGGCTCAAAGTGGCAGAAAGGAGCTCAAGATGCGAGCTTTGGGGCCAGCGGCCTGCGAAAGAGGATGCACCGGGGTGACAACTGTCCCCACACTGTGGTTCCCAGCACGCGGGTGCTGGGACGTGGGGTGAGCTTGCGTCATTCCCTGGTGTGGCCCCGGGAGGCGGCCCCTTTAAATGTGGCACTCTGACAAGTGCTGCCTGCCGCCAGCCCATCTGTTTGGTACTTGGTTGGCTCAGAGGTGCTTGCTGCCTGTGTGTCCCCCAGATCACCGCCAAAACAGGGAGAAGCCGCACCAGCAGCTGAGGAGGCCCAGCTGCAGGCCATGGTTGGGGTGACAGTGGTTTTGGGCGGTTGGACAGATGATAGGCCACCACCCGCTGGGGAGACCCAAGGTAGATCTTTAACTCTGATCTTTGGCTGTTTTTTTTTTTTTTTTTTTTTTTCCTGAGGAGCTGCAGACCAGCCTGGCCCCTGCACCTCAGGGAGCTGTGTGGAGCCCTCCCGCGGGCAGCAGCACAGCTGGCACACGGTGTCAAAGCCTCTGAAGAAGCAGCACTAGTTACTATGTCTTAGAAGGGGTGTGACACCAAGTGGCAGCAGTGTCACTCCACTTGGAGGGTCTGCTGGTGCCTACGGCCCAGCCAGGCCTGTGTGGGCCATGTGACCTCATGCACGTTTCAGGGACAGGCCTACAGGTGTCCACAGGGAGTCTCCTCCTGGTCCCCAGGCACCTCCTCACACTGCCACGCTTGCCCTTCGCAGGATGGCACAACCGCTCTTTAGTTGGCTCTGGGGGTATGTCTGGGTCACGCCCTAGCACGAGTCACTCCCAGTAGGGCACGCCAGCCTGCGGCTTCCCTGATGGTGTCCCAGCCCACGAGGCAGAGATCCTGCACGGGCAGAAGCAGCAGAGCCAGGAGACAGAGCCCATAGCAGTTCTGGGTCCCCGCAGGGGGGAATGTGGAGTGGAGGGGTATTCAGCACCAGTGCTGATTCCCCTCCCATGCACTCTAGAAAGCCACCCAGCACCCCAAGGCCTGGCTCCCCATGCACACAGCCACTGATCCTGGCAACGCACCCTCCCAGTGTGAGGAGGGGAGCTGTGGGGACCACGGGCCGGCCACACCCAGAGAGACGCACGCCTGCCGTGGTCCGCAGAGCGGACAGCAGGTCGCTTCCCCACTGCCAGCCTCTTCCTAGACTCACATAAGCGTCCAGCAGCTGAGACCACCCAGGTTCTACCAGCTCAGCATCCCTCTGCCAGTAGAGAGGTTGTGGCCACTCCAGGCACAAGGCGGCTTTTGAACCCTAACCACAGCCGCATCCTGGTCTTGGTTTGTTTCTGAGACGCCGGTGTCAGTGCCCCAGCTGGAGACCATACCTCTCCAGAATGCCAACCCCGAGCATGGGCTCTGGGCAGCCACCAGCAGGGAGACTCTGAGTGGCTTTTAGCTCACCCAGTGCCATCTGGGTACCTGGGCAAGACGATGGGGCCACAGGATGCCAGGTCTCGAGGCACAAAGCAGAAGACACAGGTCAGCCCTCAACACTGGACTCCGTCAGCATCGCAAGAACACCAGCTGCACATGGCTGCAGTGGCAGGTCCCGGCGCCCACGGCCCTCGGGTCCTCCCGACAATCCGGGGCTACAATGCCAGCAATCTCCTCACCACAGGCAGCCCCTGGAGCTTCAGGCCCTGAGTGGGGAGCCTGGCCTTGGGGAGGCTGACTGGGCTCACCAGCCCTTGCACTATCCTCTGGCCCTTCAGTAGCTGAGAGCTGCTGGCCCCCACAGTCCTGAGGACAGCTGGACACCGCCTGTGCAGCTGGCCCAGGGAGTCTGGTGACAGTGGGCTGGTGTGCACAGGCTGTCTGCAGGGTTCTATAGAACCTTGGCTCCGGCCACGGGTGGGAAAAAGGGCTGGGCTCCAGTATCACGCCACCAGCAGAGGGTCCTTTAGGGGTCTGCAGCGTTCTGCCAGTGCCCCTCTGAGGCTGGACTGGGGGACTGTGTCCTGTTCCATCACTGCCAGGAGTGGCAGGGCAAACCACGGCTCAGCCCGAGGGCACCAGGCAGGTGCTGCCGGTGGGGCAGGGACACGGAGGACAGGGGGGACAAGAGCGAGGAATGCTGGGTCCCAAGCCTAGTTCCGACGCTCAGGATGGCAGTATGACAAGTTAAATGGCCTCCAGGGTTTTAGCTTGGTCACGGTACACGGGGGTGAGGAACCCTTTTCTTCTAGGGCCGCGCAGGGCCCGGGGAGGGTCGGGCTGCGCAAGGCGCTCACACCACCTCCCGCGGGTTCTCCTCGTGCCTTGGGTTTGCTGGGCTTTCCCTGTGTTACGTTCCTGCTCCCTGCCACCTCTTTTCCTCCTGAATCCTCAGTAGGAGAGGGTGGGGCAGGGGGTGACAGGGTGTTACGCACATGTACGAATCCAACCACATGAACTCCACTGCTCGGAGTGACCCACACGCACCAATAAAAAACGTGGGTAAAGGAACCACACTGGTTACAGGCAAAACTGACCCTTTGTCAATCAGCTTGTTCAAACATTTACAAAAAACGAAAGCAGCGTCTTGCTGTGAGCCCTTGGCAAGGCCAGCGGCGCAGCGTGGCCGACGCAGCGGGGCCGACGCAGCGGGGCCGGCGCAGCGGGGCCGGCGCAGCGGGGCCGGCGCAGCGGGGCCGGGGCTGCGTCCCGCACGGGGTTCCCTTCAGATGCGGTGCATGAAGCCCTGACTCCCTGGGACTGAAAATGGGATGACACTTGGAGACAAACCATTAATAAAAAGTTTAAGTCAAAAACGAGGACTTCAGGGTGGGCCCTAATCCAGGCTGACCAGTGTCCCTATGAAAGAGAGGTCACGAGGCACAGGGGACCCCGGGACTGTGCAGAGAAGGCCACATCACCTGAGGGACAGCAAGAAGGTGGCATTGGCCAGCCAAGGACAGAAGAATGAACCTGGCCTCTGGCCTCTAGGACCGCAAGGAAATCCCTTCCGGGGTTCCCAGCTGTCCCCACCGTTTCGTTCCCAGGGACTGGCTTTGTGACAGCAGTTTTTCTATTTCCTGAGGGGTGGGCAGTGTTCTGGGGGGAGTGGAGTTGGGGTGACGCGAGGCCTTTCCCTCCTAAGAAGCGCACGACCTAGATCCCTGCACACGCAGTGCACAGCTCGGGGTTCCTATGACAACGTGATGCTGCCACTCATGTGGCAGGAGGCGGAGCCTAGGTCACCCCAGCAGGGGAGCGGCTGCAAATACAAATAAAGCTTCAGACGCTGGCTAGCAGGTCACCTTGCGTGGCCGGCTCCTAACCTCAGGATCGGTATCGGTCTGTGGCCCGGAGGCTGGGGCCCATGGTCCAAGTCATCCTGTCCGTATCATCTTGCTGTGGCCATCGGAGCTGACCAATACAACCGCCCGAGTCGAGAGAGACAGGCCTCAGCGGGGACCCTGAATTCAGGCCCTGTCCTCTGGGAGACTGTACCAGCGCACTGACTGCTGGCCCCTTCGCATCCAGCCTGTCCCAACGCCGTTCCAGGCACCATCCCCACGCTCCTCGACCGCCCCAAGGGCCTGTGCTGCTCTCAGGCCTTATGTCCCTCTCCTTCGGTAGGAGAGCGCGAGGACCCGCAAACAGAGGGGACATCTACTCACTGTTCAGCCACAGCGGGGTCAAGAGGGTCGCTTTCAGAGGGTGTTTCAGGCAACGAAGAGCTGGCCTCCTGGACCTGACACAGCTCCTCGTCGGTGATAATGTCAAACACAGCATCGTCGGGGGGCCTGTGGTCTGCCGGGGTCAGGGCAGCAGGGCGAGAGGAGACACACAGTGACTTGTGGGCCGTGGACGGCCCCTGGGGAACAAGCTGCGGGGCGCGCTGTGAGCGGTCACTCAGCCGACCACTGACTGCTCTGTCCGGGGGTCGGGGCAACGTCTGTTGGGACATCCCCAGAGGGCAGAGGGACCACAGATGGAGCTGACCGCTGGCCTCAGCGGCTTGGAGCGGGCCTGGCCAAGCCCCCATGCGTCGGGCCCCTTAGAGGGAAACCTCTTTCTCAGTGCCTGGATGACTCTGTGCTACGGGGTCCTCACTCCCAAGGCCCGGCCAGCGGCAGCGCAGCCCTGCGAGGAGGACTCCACCTGACCTGCACCTCTCACCGTGCCTTCAGGGGTCCTGGGGCAGAACTGCTCTCTGCTTACAGACTCCCGCCGGGCTTCTAAGCAGGGATCTACGTTTGACCCCGCAGGCCACTCAGTAGGCCGGGCTCTGCAGGGACGCCAGTCACGTCCCAGTAAGGACTCACTAATGATGGCGGGGAAAACGGGCGGGGCGTCTGAGGCTGGAGGGGGAAATGAAATGAAAGGAGAAGGCAAAAAGGTGAAAAGAAAACCAGAGAGCCGGTGGGACGTGCCGGAAGTCTAACCAAGCTGGCCTGGAGTGCTAGCACTCGGGGTGGCTGAGACGGAAGGACTGCGAGTTGGAGCCCAGCCTTAGCAAGGCGTAGAATTTAAAAAAATCTCAGTGCAAAGGCCCTGGGGTCAGTCCCTATTACTGCAAGCAAGTAAAACAAACAAAAACCCGGGCTCTATTCACGCTCTGCACCACGTATGAAACTCAACTCGAAACACGCCACCGACCCAACCACGGAACACAGCCTAAGGCTACAGCACTAGGGGACACAGCTGGGTCCAGAAAAGCTGAACTTAACACCCAAGGAGAGGAGGAACTATTTGTAAAATGCCTATCTGATTTAAAAAACTCAAGAGGACCTTATATGCAGAGCATACTGAAGATTTATAAATATCTCACTAGCTTAAAAAAGTGGACAAAAAGTTTGAAGATGTTATTACAAATTAAATGGTGTCTGTCCACCATGAGCGTCTCTGACAGCTGGAAGCAAGAGGACGCGGCGGCTCTGTGGGGTTCTGCCTATAGTGTCCAGCCTGCAGCTGGCTGGTCACTTCTGCCCTTGCTCAACTGGAGGAAATGCCTTGGGCCACTCATAAATACACAACTAGTCAATGGACGTATACACAACTAGTCAATGGACGTACGCAAGTCCTGAAATTTCCTTTTTGCATTTTTGCAATATTAAAAAAAACCTGAGGGTAGGAAAAAACCCAAACCCAACAGCGGGCCTGAGGCTGGACCCATCTGTGGAGGAGCGGAACCGCTGAGGGTGGGCTGGCCCGGGTCCCGCTGAGGACGAGCCCTGCGGCTTCTGGGGCCCTGGGGTCCATGGGGTGGCAGGAACCACACCCGCCTCCTTTACTGCGAGCAGAAAGCCATGCCCGAGGGTGTGGCAGGATGTGGATTCTCCCGCCTTGGTCCTGATGAGCGTGGGACACAGCCAGCAGGGAGCTGGGCGGGCAGCGCGTGCTCCAGGGGTCCACACTGCACACCAGCTTCCTGCTCGGTCCCCCTGAGCCCATCAGGGCAAAGCTGGGCCCTTTTCCATCCCAACATGGACAGGTACCAGGCTCTTAAGACAGCGAGGCTGGGACACTTCCGGCCTCTGCTTGTGAGAGCCGCCTGACTCCATGAGGCCGGGAACCCTGAGGACCCAGCAGGCAGGAGACTGACCTGGACTTCCTGTGGCCGGGGCCTGGACACAGATGGGGGACAGAGCCGGGCTGGGTTCCCCCTGGCCGGTGCTGGAGCCGCTGCTCTCTGGAGAGCCGGGACCCTCGCTGAACTTCTGGAAGCAGGCCCGGCAGCAGCGCTCCTTCCTGCCGCCGGGCCTGGTCACCACGTAGTTGTTGCAGCAGTAGTAACAGAAGATGCGGCCACACAACCTGGGGCCGAGACAAAGGCGGCTGTGGTGGGCACACACTGACCCCGAGGACCTGCGCGCACGGGACCTGGGCCGGGGCCACCTTACTTCGCTGCCCAGTGTGAATCCAACCTGCAGCCTGCCGCTTTTCTGTGCCCCCCAATTTTCTGGAGTGGAAAGGAACTGTCTCGGGTCACGTATAAAACACGTAACGTACTCACTGTACAGGGACAAGTACTGAAAACGAGGCAGGGGTGGTGGCACACACCTGCCACCCCAGAGTTCTGGGAGGCTGAGGCGGAAGGGCAGGGGGTCAAGCTTGGGGCAAACACCCTGGGCTCCCTCCCCAGCATCCAGTCCTGGAGGACAGAGACAAGGCTCTGTGAGGCCCGGAAGTCCGAGGCCCGGAAGCCCTCTGCCCGAGCTTCCTTCCCCGCCTGACATCCGCTCCTCGGGGCCCGGAGGGCCCACGTCCCCTGGACAGGCCTCTGACCCACCTAGGGTCCCGGCATGGGTCCCCTCCAGTTCCAGGAGGCTGAGGACGAGCGGAGGGCTACTGGTGCCAGGCGCGCGCCACTCCCGTGGGTCCTCCGCCCTACCCACGCCTCTGGATTTACAATGGTGGCGAAAGCACATGGCGCACGTTTAAATGAGAAACCAAAGCGCAAGACACCGGCTACGAGCTCCCCTGAGAGGCCCCGGACACGCCCGTCCCCTGGCTCTGGCCACTGTTGGGCGCAGTTCAGAAGTCCTCTTTCCTGAGTCTTTCTAAGTCAGTTCGGGGCAGGGAGGCAGCCAGATAGCGCAGCTTAAGCCCCTCAGGAAACAGGGCCTCCAGAACTGTTTCTGGACGCGGCCACCGTGGCGGGTGTGTTCGAAGCAACAGGGAAGACCTCCAGGGGGGTCTGTGGCCACGTGTCTGTCCCTGTCACAAAGTTCTTTGGAACACAGAACGCCACTCTATTTTCCCATCATGCTTTGCAACTTGCTCCTGACAGGGGCCCCGGCCGCCACGCCTCCTCCGCAGGTAGCCGCACTCTGCTACCGTGGGCAGTCAGCCCAGGGTCCCAGGTCCCCGCACCCTGGACCGGTCTGGGCCCGCAGGGTGCAGGGTGGGTGAGCTGGGGGCACCCTCACCTGCAGTGGTGGCGCCGCACCATCCAGCTGAACTCGCGCCGGCAGTCCAGACAGTGGCTTGCTTCTGCGTCCCCGAGCCACCGCTCCTCGGCACTCAGCTTCTGCTGGAACTCCAGGGCGTCTGACTTCTGCCACAGGGCGTCCTTGTCCCTGCAACACGGACCACGCACGTCAGGAGGAGGAGAATCCACACGCGAGACTCACGTGGTCACCTTGTGCTGCTGCGTGTTTGAGTGTGCATGTGCGCGCACCTGCGCACACGTGTGGGAGAGAGGAGGGAGGGAGGGAAGGAGAGACAGGGCGAGAGAGCACCAGAGCGTGAGCGCGCGACGCGCAGGCCGGGCCGGGGCCGGGAGCCTCGGCACCAACCAGGGTCACAGCCACGCAGGCCTGCCAGCCACCGCGTGGGGGCCCCTGGAGCTGGAGCTAGAACACGCTGCATGGGGACAGCCTGCTGGTGATCAAAGCGAGATCAAAATGTACAATGAATGCTTAAATTAAAAAAAAAAAAACCATCATTACAGGGGCTGGAGAAACAGCACAGCAGTGAGAGCACTTGCTTAACGAGTGCAGGGCCCTGGGTTCAGCTCCCCACCACCATATAAGCCAGCTGTGGTGGCACAAGCTTGTGGTCTCAGCACTCGGGAGGCCGAGGCGAGAAGACTGCCATGAGCTCAAGGCCAGCTTGAGCTACACAGTCAGTTCAGGAGCAGTCTGAACTTCAGGGCAAGATCCTGTCTCAAAACGAACAAATAAATAACAATAAAAAATCTGTACAGTGAGAGAGGCACTCCCGTGAATCCCTCTGAGACATTCCCCCTTGCCACGCACACTCCGGCCACTTTCGGGGGCAGTTCCGGAAGCCCTTCTACCCGAGGGTCTGTACAAGGCGAACACGGTGAATGCCATCACCACACGGCTCAAATGTGGTGGACGCTGCCGCCGAGCGCCATCCAGTGGAAAGGCGGCAGCAGCAACGTGACAGCGGGTCCTTAGTCACTGGGTCTGGTCCTATGTGACTTCCGGCTCTTCCCTGAGGTTCAAATGACCACGAAAGGTCGGTGACTTCAATCAGTTCAGGCCCCTGAGGCAGCCATGACAGCACAATAAAGGCCCTCAGGGAACAGGAGCTCCTGAACTGCTTCAGAAAGTGACAAGGGTGACGGACGGGGTGGGGGGCGGGGGGCGAAGTGAGCCAGAGGATTCTGAGGGAGAGTCACGGCCACGTGCCTTTTATTACAAAATTTTTTTTTAAAATAAGCATTCACTGTATTTTCGATTCCATATCATGGTCTTACAAAGCCTTACAAAGCCAGACAGGCACTGTGGGCGAGGGCAGGGCCAGTCTTCCCTGTTGCCAGGGCCTGGGCAGCCCTGGAGGCCTGTGGGCCTGAACCACAATCCTATGCAAGTATGGGGACCCAGGGCCCAGCCCCTGCAGACGCCCTGTCCGCGGCCCGGGCCCACCTGAGCAGCTCGATCAGCCGTTCCTCCAGGTACTTCTTGGTTCTGTTCAGGTCGTCCAGGTCCGCCAGCATCTTCTGGTCGCTCCTCTCCCGCTCGGCCACCTCCTGGCAGAGCTTGCTGTGATATTCCTGGACTTTTGACATGGCTTTCTCCAGTTCCTTCTGGGTCCTAGGGAAGGAGTGGGCAGTGGGCTTGCAAGTGTCCACGACCCTTGCTCTGGCCGCTGAGGATGAAACGGCTGTTCCCCGGTGGCCCCACACCGCGGGAGCCCAAGGGAACATCTGCCCCTGGGTTACTTGCCCCAGAAGTCAAGACTGTCCCTTCTCTCTGCCCCAGATACCAAGGGGCCTTGGGGAGGGCAGGGAGACACTAGACTACCAGGAACATGGTGTGGGGGCTGGACTTTGCCCTCCTAGGTTCTAGCACAGGGCCAGGGCCAGACGGGCATGCAGGTGGTGACGGGGACCGGCAGGAGGAAAGCAGCCGCGAAGGAGAGGCACAGCTGCCTCGCGGTGGCTGCCGAGGGGACCTGGCTCCGGGGACCTCTGGGCGTGTGGGGCACGCTTCTCCCACCCTGTGGTCCTCCTACCCACAGCTCGGCTCTCCCCACGGAAGTGGTTTCCCATGAGTGCCTATGAGACCCCCGGTCTAGCAGGACAACCACAGCATCCCCATCCAACAGAGGAGCCGTGGGGTCAACTGCCCTGCATCCCCAGGAGGCCACTGTTGACAATATGTACTAAAAACACTGCAGAGCCAGGGACTCCGCTGTTCAGACTACACAGGTGGGAGCTGGCTGCGTCCTAAGGAACCAAACCCCAGCAGGGGCAGCAAGCAGACTCCACACTCTACCGCTGGGCTGGGAGGCGGTCAGGCGGGCAGAAAGGCTGGGCAAAGCCTCAGGACTGCGCGGTGTGCCTGTCTCTGCTGGTGGCACCTGCTGGACGGCTTTAATGAGGGCCTGGTTGTGGTCTTGTGGTTGGTCCTGGTTTGTGGCTTTTCTTACAGAGGGATTTCCTCAGCCCAGTGTGAGTGTCAGAGTATCCACACAGTTGCACAGAGAATCGGGGAGCGGGTGACTCACCCCTCCAGGCTCTCGCGCAGGACTGTCCCTTCCTTGTCCTTTGCCAGTCCCGCTGCCTGGCACTCAGCGAGACGGCTGCTGGCGAGGCTCAGCTCCTCTCCCATGGCTGCCTGAGTGGCCTGGCATGGGACAGACATGGGGCAAGATGCTCAGCCCATACAAGACGCCACAAAGAACCTGTTGTGTGCTCTGCCCCTTCGGGGGGCCACTGCTAAAGGGAAGGTAGTCCTGGCAGCAGTGGTGGGTAAGGTCAAGATTTCTTGTATCAAGGGGCCAAGAATCTCTGCTCTCGGTGTGTGTGGTATGACACACCCTGAGCACCAACTGCCAAAGGCTGTGACGGCCGCAGGGGTGGAAGGATCAGAATGCTGAGGTGGCAGGGAACAGGCCCGTGTGTGGGGCCAGCACAGCTGAGCGGGCCAGAGAGGACAGCTTGTTCTGCCTGCATGTGGCGGCTCTGGTCCGGTGCCCAGGGAGGGGAAGAGGGACACGGCACACACGGGTGACAAGGTGTCTGTGTGGGTAATGACTTCAGCTGGGGAATGGGAACCTCACAGGCGTTCACGCCTGGCCCTCTACCTGCAGTTTGCCCACGGCCTCCTCAGCGGCCCGCAGCTGCTGGCCTTGGCTCTCCAGCTGGGCCCGCAGGCTCTGGCACTCTTCAGTGGCAGTCTGCAAAGGACAGGGACGGGCTCAGGAGAGGGGTGGTTGCTCTGGGTCTCCTTCGGCCTGACCTGCCTAGGTATGCCAAGCCAACACGCCTCAGGCTCTCCTGGTCACCAAATATTCTCGTGGCTACTGAGGTGACAGCCTTAGCTTGGTCCCTCCGCGAAGACTCCAACTTGTGCGAGGGCACGGGGGCTGCGAGCCCCGTGGGGCCCCTGCGGTGGGGCGGGGCTGAGAGTGCAGGGACCTCCGTGCAGACACATGGGTGGCAGGCTCTGGAGCCACTGCCCACAGCCGCCTGTCCCTCCATATGCCATCTTTAGCCTTTCTTCTTCATGGGCCCCAAAGGAGCAAGGTCACCGCTGATCTCGCTGGCTTGTGTGTCCCCAGGGCCATCGTGCCCGCTATCAGGGCGGCACAGGGGATTATTCTGCGAGCACTGAGGACAGACAAGACCGCCGGTGGCCAGGAACTGCCGGAACCGTGCAGGGGCTGCAGAGGTCGGGCAGGGCGGCAGGACTCACGCGTCCACAGGGTCTGGGCAGAGGACTGCAAGCGGACCTCAGAGGGTGCACACGTGCTGTGAAGTGGGCAGCCGCCACGTGGGAGTGTGGACACAGGCTTTCAGATCTGCTACGACTTCAGAAGCCACGAAACTGAATTTGTGAACATCCTGCTCTTTACATGGCGGCCACTAACTTATACAAAGGTCACGTGGGCCGATCTCATGGGCCACAGTGCTGAGTTAAAAGCACTGGGCTGAGCATCCCTCCCTGGCAGCCCCGGGGGAAGGAGGTACGGGGGTGGGGTGGGGGCGCGGGGCCCGTGAGCACTGGCTTGCTTCCCCAGGACCCTCCGTGGCCCCTTCCCTGCTGTGGGGTGTCTTCCCCTGGACCCGCCGGGCCTGCCGGGGTGAGGGGCTGGGAGCTACCTTCAGTCGGCTCTGCTGCTCCATGATCTCAGCACTCAGCTGGAACTTGAGGGCATCGCGCTCTTGGTGCGCGGTCGCCTGGAGGCTCTGGGCCTTCTGCTCGGCCTGGACCAGCTGGGCCTGCAGGCCATCCAGGGCACTGGCTGCCGTCTCAGCTGCCCGCAGCCTCTCCTGCAAACTCTCCTTCTCCTGCTGGAGCTGGGCTACGCGGCCCTCAAGGCCTTCCCGCTCCCGGGCAGCCGCCTCTGCGGACTCGCGGAGATCCCGTGCCGCGCGGGCCAGGGCGTCCTCTGTCCGCTCCCTCTCTGCCGTCAGAGCGCACACCTGGACACCAAGCTCAGCTGTGTCGGTGTTGGCCCGGTGCAGCTGCTCCTGCAGCTCGGCCTGCTCCAGCTGGGCCTCCTGGGCGCCGCGCCGTGCCTGGGCCAGCTCCTCCCGCAGGGCCCGCAGCTCCTGCTCCTGCCGCTGGGCACGGCCGGCCTGCTCCTCCTGCAGCGCCCCTTCCCGCTGCGAGCACTGCAGCAGCTCCTGGACGTGGGCCCTGTTCAGTGCCTCGTTCTGCTCCTGCAGCTGCTGCACCAGGCCCCTGTGCTCCTGCAGCACGGCCTCCAGCACGCTCCGCTGGCTCTGCGCCTTGTCCTGCTCGTCCAGGGCCACCCGCAGCTTGGCCTGGAGGTCCCCCATCTCGGCCCGCAGGCGCTGGGCCTCGCCCTGGTGCACCTCCAGCTGGGCCTGCAGCAGGGCCAGGGGCGCGGCGGTGTCTCCGGGCGGGTCGAGCCCCTGCTGGCCCTTCTCGGCAGTGAGGGCCTCAATCAACTGAGCCTGTGTGCGGCACTGGCTTTCCAGAGTGCGGAGCCCCCCGTCCCGGGCCTCGGCCAGCTGCCGGCACTGCGCCACCTCCTCCCGCAGCTGCTGGCACTCGGCCTCCTTGCCCCGCAGGGCAGCGTCCTTCTCCGCCACCTGCGCCTTCATGGCGTCCTTGGCCTTCTGGACGGCCAGTAGGCTGGCCTCCATCTGCTCACCCAGGTGCCGGATGCTGGCCTGCTCGGCCTCCAGGGTGGCCAGGGAGCCCCGGATAGCTGCCTCCCTCTGCTGCAGCGCCTGGTACTCGTCCTGCAGGGCCTGCAGCTTGCCCTCCAGGAGCTGGTTGCGCCCCGCCATGCTCTGCAGCTCCTCCCGCAGCTCCCGGTTGGCCTGCCGCAGCGCCTCCTCCTGCTCGGCCGCGGGCACCTCGGCTGCCTCCGCCGTCCCCTCTTCTGAGGCCAGCTGCTGCAGCATGGCCACCTTCTGGCTCAGGTGGTCCTTGTCCTGGACGAGCTGCTTCTCGCGCTCCTCCAGGTCACTCACGCGCTGACGCGCCTGGGCGAGCTGGGCCTCGCAGAGCTGCAGCTGCCGGGACAGCGACCTGGCCTCCTGCTGCAGCAGCTCCTTCTCTGCCCGCTGCTGCTGCTCCTCGCGTCGGGCTGCCGCCAGCTCCTCTTCCAGGGAGCCCGTGTGGGCCAGTGCCGCCTGCAGCTGACCCTGCAGCTGGGCCAGCCCCAGTCCGGGGGGCTCCAGCCCATCCCGGGCCTCCTCCTGCCCCTGTAGGTCCAGCTGGGCGTGCTGTTCCTGTGTCTCCGGGGCTGCGTCAGCAGGTACAGGTCCCTGCTGCTGCTGCGTGTCTGAGGCTTCTTGTGCCCTCCACTCGGCTGTGGCCGGCCCATCTGTGAGGGTGGCCAGAAGCTGGTGCTTTGTGCCCAGCGCAGTGTGGGTGGCTTCGAGTTCCTGAGCCAGGGGTTGTAGCGCAGCCTGCAGGCGCTGCAGGGCCGAGTGGCTGTCTTCCTCCTGCTCGGCCGGCCTCCGCTCCAGGGCCCGCAGGCACGTCTGCAGCTCCATGAGGGCGTCCTGGGCGAGCACCCGCTGCCTCTGGAGCTTGGGGGCCGGGCCCTCTGCAGACGCGTGCCCCGCCGCGCTCTCGGCCCGCAGCTGCAGCTCCCGGGCCTGCAGCGCCGCCCGCAGCTCGCGGTTCTCCCCGTCCAGCCGCCGCACGCGCTCCTGCAGCTGCCGCTCCCGCACCTCCAGCTGGTCCAGCTCCAGCCGCATCTGCATCTCGTCGGAGCCCTCCAGCGCCTCGCTGTTTAGGGAGGTGTTCAGGTCGGGGCTCGAGGCCATGTCCTGAGTCTGGGGGACACAAAAACCAAGTGGCGTGGGACGAAGCTAGGTCGCTACCTGGAGCAGCTTCAGAAGAGGTGCGCCAGTGGCCCGAGGGCACAGCCTACCACCCGAGTGCCCGGGAGCGCCCGGCCTACTGCCCGCCTGACGTTGGTGCTGTTCTTACGGCACTGGGGGCCGAGCTACATCCCAGCCACCACTTTTTTTTGAGGCAGGGTCGCACTAGGTGGCTACGTTTGAGCTTGCGCTCTTCCTGCCTCAGCCTCTCAGAGTGCTGTGATTACGATCCTGTGCTACTGGGTCTGGCTCCTCAGTCTTTTGCCCTTATATATAGACATATATATATATATATATATATATATATATATATATATATATATTTTTTTTTTTTTTTTTTTTTGGAGCAGAGTGATATTTCTTGGGTCACATGTCAAATGAACTAAGGAATACAGTTAACGTACATTGCACTGAAATTTCTTTTCAAAAAAATTTTGTATTGTAACATTAAAGAAAACTTGGGGAAAAAAGGCAGGCTGGACAAGCTGGGACAGAGCTCCTAGGCCCTGGGCATCGGCCATCAGCAGGCCAGCAGCATCCCTAGGGTCAGGAGGGCGGGCGTGCACCCAGTTACGTTTAAACTGTGGTTCCACCCCAGGGCCAGGCCCTCAGCTCCTGCATGATCACACCAGAAAGTGGGGTCCAATATTAGGCTGTTTTCTGCCTCCACCGATCATGTTGTGCACCGAGGATCTGTTTACACAAAACTACCCACAGCCGTGATGCACTCACATGTCTGAAAACTTTCCCAAGTGCCACCTATCGACTGACATCTTACTCGGAGCCCTGAGCCCTGTTCACACACCGCCCCACTCATGAGATAGGGTACTGAGCTCAGACTCTTCACGCTGAGCTATACCCCCCGCTCATTTTTCAATTTTAGTTTTTGAGAAGAGGGTCTCACTAGGTTGCCCAGGCTGGGCTTGAACTTGGGATTGGCCTGCCTCAGCCTCCCAGAGCGCCGGGAATGCAGGACCGCACCACTGGGCTTGGCCAGGACGGTTGTTATGACTCCATCTTGTAGAGAGCGAGCTGACATTTCTAGGGATTAAGCAACCTGCCCTTCGCCACAGTCCTGGTGGGTGACAACAGGGTCAGGATTTGGCTCGGTCACTTTGGGTCACACTGCTTTAGAGACACTTCACAATCTTTTCAAAGAATTTAATGTTGCAAGAGCCTACGATCCATTTGGTCATAAAAGACCCACGCTGCAGGAGACGAGAGGTGAAGCCTGAGGGGACGGGTGCTTGGGAAGATCGCCCCTGCGTGACTCAGGCAAGGACCTCCCCGCGTGCCTGGCCTCACCTGCAGGTAGCTGCTCACCAGGCTGCTCATGCTGGAGCTCCGGCTGGGCGGCTTCCACAGGTACACCGGGGAGCCAGGGGTCAGCGTCCTCCTGGGCCACGGAAGAGATGTGCTTGTATTGAGAGCAACACATGTTCACGCACATACTAACATACGCACACACACACAAACACAAATACACACACACGGGGGCCTTGGTGATCACTGGGGGCTGCTGTGGTCTGGCTGTGGTCTGAGTTGCCCACCCAAGGGCTCAGGTGTTAAGAACCTGGTCCCTGGTGTAGTGGGGCCTTTAACAGGTGGGCATTAGCTGCACCTGGATGTGCCGGCCCATAATCCCAATGCTGAGAGGCTGAGGCAGGAGGATCGCAAGTCCCAGCCCAACCTGGGCAGCTTAGTCGCTTGGGGATGCCCTGTTTCAATGTCAGAAGGTGGGCTGGGGGTGTAGCGCAGTAGAAGGACCTAGATTAGATAGATCTCCAGTACTACAAACCAAAGCAAAGCAAAGCAAACCCAACTGTGGTAAAATATTAACAACTGGGGACTGGAATGAAGGACAGACGGAGCCTGTGCTCGAAACCTGCTTATGATTCCCAAACGATTCAAACTTTACAAGTTTAAATCAGGACACTTTTTGACAAAGCGTGGTGGCCGTTGTGTGGCTCTTACAACATACTCAGTTCTCTCTCCATACAAAGTCTTTCCTAATGAGAAAAATCAGTACTGGGACTTATTAATGACACAATGAAATGCTGGTGTGCTCAGAACTAAGGCCTCACTGCCCACCCGGGTGATGTGGGTGGGAGGTTTGTCTACTCTCTAAGCCTGGAGTTCCGGGAGGATTGTGGAAGGGAACCCTGGGGGGCCTGCTAGCCTCCAAAGAGAAAAAAACAGAGTAGCTTTTCCCATAACCCGAAGGGGACAAGCCTCCAGTCCCTTTCCTGCAGCCTGGAGGCCTTCGTGACACGTAAGGACATGTAAGGACACCGTGGAAGAAACCTGCATGCTCCTACCTGCTCCCACAGCGAGGCCCTCAAAACTGCTTCCACACTGGGCCCTGCACGGCCCTGCACCGGCTTCCAGCCCTTGCCAACGAGGCGGCTTGCAGGCTTGTGGTTGGGTTAGATGGTATCTCAGTCCTAACTTAGCGGTCTGCACAGCTTGCTGCGTGTCACACAATGAGCTAACAAAACTACTCTCAACCTCCTCTAAGCTTCAGAAATCCCGTCCCCTCAGTTCCCCACGAACCCAAGCAGGTTTGCAAAGCACCTGGCGAACGTGGGCCAGCCGGCATCCAAGTCATAGCCCCTGGGCGCCAGGTCGAAGTGCACCTCGGTCAGCTCGTAGAGGTGGCCCACGATGTCGGAGCTCAGCTTTGGCCTCAGGAACGGGCTTCTGGCATAGTACCAGTCGCTGGGGACGACATGAGGAATTAGGAAAGGTGGGTCTCAGTCCTCCCGGCGCGGCCCGGCCTCGTCACACCTGCCTGAGGCTGCTAAGTTAATCACACGCACACACACATAATCCCACTTTCGTCCCTGGAGAATTAACTGTCCCACGAGCTCGCTCTTTTTCAGAGAAATGACTGCGAGGGTCTGGACGTTTATTTATTACTTATTTCTGCTTCCCAGGGAGGACATGGGAAACCTTCACGTCCTGCGAGCCACGGATAGGCCAGACATCTGTTTTCTTAAAGACACTCACGTTCTGTTCCCTTCCCAGAACTTCGCACGAGACCCGAGCTCACGGCTAATTTTGGTCCCGAGACCATGAGAATGTACAAAGGTAACTGACAGGATGAGCGCGTCCCAAGGTGACGTCTGTGGACCGTGCTGAGGCCCGGCTCTTTAAGAAGGTCCGTACGGACACCTCGGGCACAGCGCTCTTGGAATCCAACACGCGGGCACCGTCAACTCACACCAAGCACTGGGCCCGACACACGCATGCTAACTGCTTCTTTGGGCAAAGCGACCGCACAGATGACAAGATGAAACACTGCGCCACCCCCAGGGGTCCCCCAGGGCCCGCCGCCTCTCTGCCCTGGTCCTTCGAGCAAAGGGGACCTGACTGGGCCACACATAAAACATATGATACAGTTCATGGTTCATACACACGTAGTAAGCACTGCAACTTCTTTTTCAAAAAATTTTTTATAATATTTTGAAAAATCAAGAGTAAGGCTGGAGGAATGACATAGTGGTTAAAGCGCAAGGCCCCGAGTTCGATTCCCCAGCACCACATAAGCCGGGCATGGTGGTGCACGCCTGTAGTCCCAGCACTCGGGAGGCTGAGGCTGGAGGACTGCCGTGAGTCCAAGGCCAGCCCGGGCTCCAAAGTGAGTTCAGGACCAGCCTGGACTACAGAGTGAGACCCTGGCTCAAAAAACAAAACAAAATAACCAACCAAACCAAAAACAGTGGGCCACGTGCTGGATACACTTGCACTATAGTTTTTTTTGTGTAATTCAAAAGCGATTTCTTTGATTTGCTAGAATACTCCTCAGAAGAGGTTAGGCAAATAGCAAGGCGTCCCGGGCAACCCAACAGACCCACACGGGCTCTCTGCAGTGCAATGCCTGCCCCAGCACTGCTCCATCCTGTCCCTCTCCTCTCCCTCCCTGCTGAGGTACAGCACCAGTCACGGGGGGAATTCAGTCTTTAGGAAGCCCAGAGATTGTAGCAAGTGTAGATTCCATGAGGTTAAAAAACCCCAGACAGCCAGGCCCAGGGCAGGCCTGCAACCCCAGGGCTGTGGAAGGCTGGGGGAGGACGATCGCAAGTTCAAGCCTGGCCTGGTCAACTTAACGATCTTAGAGAGACCCTGTATCAGCCCTGACACAGCCCAAAATTAAAAGGACATGGTGGGAGGGTCAGAGGAGATGGCAGAAGGACACTGCAGGAGGGGCAGGGAGAGCAGAAGGGAAAGGGCCCTGCCAGGACCACCACCCTATGACACAGGGGGCCCTGCTGGCACAGGCTCAGCCCCAGCCTGCCCCAAACATACCCGGTCACCTTGGTGTTCATAAAGCACTGTTGTAAGGTGTCTGCCAGCCTCTGGTGTACCAAGGAGTAGCGGATGAAGGCGCGGCCCTTCCCCAGGGACGTCCGGAGCTGGATAAGGCAGAGGACACAGAGCACAAGCTGTCAGCCCAGACACAGGCCAGGCTTGCACCTGAGATACGCCACCTGGCTCCACCTGTGTTCCTGAGAGGACACAGAACCTGCAGTAATGTCCCAGCAGTCAGGCCAGTGGTGGGGAGACTTCGGTAGCCGCCACTTCAGAGTCGTGAATGCAGCCCAGCGGGAAGGAAGCCTGCATCCACCCATGGCTCTCCTGGCTCCGCACGGCCCCCCAGGGACCCTCACCACAGGGCCAGGCTTCAGGAGGAGGGGCAGGCTGCTTGACTAAAACTGGCCTTGTTTATAAGCTGTTGGGCACAGGCATGGGGAAAAGGCCTCGGGGGCCTGGCTGGAGGCTGAGGCAGGAGGATCCCAGTCATAGTTCCAGCCTGGGCAATTTTGTGATACCCTGCCTCAAAATCAAAAATAAAAACGGCCTGAGGATGTGGCTCAGTGGAAAGCCTCTGGAACCAATTCCCAGTGCAACCAAACGAACAGAAGGGGGATGGGGGTGTGTGTGAAGGACAGAGATGTGCAAGGCGGGATTTATAAAATTTCTGCTCTTGCAAAATTCACACAGTGACACCAGAAAGCGAGGCTGCTGGGGGACCAGCCTCTCAGGGAGACGCCAGCTTCCAGTACACCTTCACCAAGTCCTGGACAACGCTGGCTCGGCTGCTGGCCCAGCTGCTGCACGGGGAAAGGCCGCTGGGCTCCGTATCGGCCTCCGCCCGAGCTTCAGTGTGACCTTCCTGTGGGAACGGCCCTGGACCTGAGGCGGTCACTAATGGCAGACTTGCGACAATGCGGAGACCCACGCTGCAGGAAGGGCAGACGAGCTCCCTCCATCCTCAGGAGGCACGTCGCCAAGCGGGTGATCTGAGCCAGGGCATCACGTCCACAGCAGTCTCGCCAGCCGTGGCTACCACCCAACCGTGACGGTCCCTCTTAGCTACTTTCTAACTGCTGGTACTGAACACCCAACGTTCACGACATAAGGGAGGGAAGATTCACTTCAGCTCAGTTTCCAAAGGCCGCGGTCCATTCGTGGTGGTGAGTGATGGCGGAACCAGAGGCAGAGGCGTAGCTGCTCCTGGCACGGGGGACAGGAAGCCCGAGGGGAGGAGGGGCAGAGCCAGCGTACACCCCTCTGCAGGGTTAACCTCCTGGGTTAATGATCTGGCCTTCCCAGGTCACATGCCCAGCAATGTTCTGCATGCTGCAATCTGTAATCTGCCTCACGCACCTGTCATCCAGCTCTCCTGACCGGGCCCCACCTCTCACCAGCACATGGCTCATAGCTATTCTACAAGTACATGAGGATTTGGGGGGCATTCCAGGTCCAAACCACAGCATCCCATCTCCACAAGCCCATCAGTAAGCCACGTGCCTATCCGCGCTCTCCAGGCTGGACTCGTTTCTTTTGGATGTGCCAACTCACATGTAGCCAGAGCATGCCTGGGGTGGGGTAGTGGGGGTTCTCAGGGGCCCAAGGGCACCAGGGTGCCTGGGTGCAGGCTGGTCTCTAACCCCACACTGCAGTGCCCGTGACCACGAAACCAGCCTGGAGGGGACGGCACGGCCGGAGGGTCCTGCGGCTCAGAGTCACCACGTACAACATGGTTTCTAAGGCGTGCCCAGAAGCTTGTTGTGATGGTGCTGGGGGTATAAAACCCTGCCACACAGCCTCGAGAGCCAGGCCCTGCCACCAGAGGTCCAGGGCCACCGAGAGAGACGGGATGAATGTGGCACACAGGACATACCCCACTCCTGCTGTGTCAGCCCCAGAGCAGACACGGGTTCGAACCCCAGCCCACCCCAGGCAAGCCTTGTTTCTGGCTCTGACCCTGAGGGGATAAGCCAGGGCTAAAAGTGTCGCTCCACTTCAGAGAACAGAGAAGTGAGACGGGCCTGGCAGCCCAGGCCTGGAATCTCAGCCGTCTGGGGGGCTGAGGCAGGAAGATCACAAGTTCAACCCCAGTCTGGGCAACTTAGTGAGACCCTGTTTCAAAATCAAAAAGAAAAACTGGGCTGAGAATTCAGCTCGGTGCCAAGGCCCCGGCTCGATCGCCAGCAGCCTTCCCCAAGCCCAGAAGGTCAGAAATGTGGCGGGAGGGGGTGGCATCGGTTTGACTCAGAGTGGCCCCTAGCACCGCCCTACTGCTGCTGAGAGTGGCCTTGGGCGCCGACAGGACGTCTGTGGTACAGCCACAGCCCTGGTACATCTGCGAGACCAAAACACCCCTGTGGCTCCCACCATGACTCCAGCAAACAGCACCCTGACACGAAGTGGGTTCTACAAGCAGAAAGGTGTGAAGCCAGCAGCTCTAGGGGTGCTAGCCACGTCTGAGCGTTCTCAGAACTGAAGGGAGGCGCACCCCGACTTCCTGGCTGCACAAACACCACTCTGATGTATCTGCAGGTGGGCGACCTGCACAGAAACCTGGAGAGACCCCGCGGCACCTGGGTCCAAACGCCTTCCACCCAAGGACGAGGCGAGGCACATGTGGGACACGGAGCAGGGGCACCCGAGCCAAGGCCGCGCGGCTGGAGAGGAGCGAGGCCAGGGTGCCAGCCGGGCCCGTGGGTACCAGACGCCCTCCGGGGAGCCGCCCAGGTGCCGCGTCTGCAGTGACAGAGACCGGATGGCTTGCCCGGGCAGCTCTGCCGCTGTCTGACATTGGCCTTCCCTGCCACAAGCTCCAGCCTCCGCCCTTAGCAGAACTGGGAAGTTACTTGTTTGTGAACCTAGTGCTTGCTCATTTCGCTTCCTTGGCAAATCATAATGTTGGTCTGGCACAAGGTGAGCCGGGCCAGGCGCAAGCCTGTCACCCAGCGCTGTGGGACGCCGACACAGGAGCGTCACCTGCTTGGAGCCCAATCTGGGCAACTCAGTTACTCAGTTTAAAAAAAGGCTGGGGATAGCTCAGTGCCAAGGATTCAGGATCAGTCCCAGAGTCCCAGAAAACCAACCAACTAACCAGAAAGATAACGGCCGCCTGGCAGCCTGCTGGGAACCAAGGTCTGTTCTAACAGCCCTGGCCCTGGGTGGCGGCTCCGCCTCTGTGTCTCCTTAGGGGAAAACGGGACATTGTCACTTTCTACTTTGTTTCCCCCCAAACTGAGGAAATGGCAGAAGGGTGTTTAGCACTCCCAGCGGCAGGAGGATCCCCAGTTCAACCCCCGCCTGGGCAACTCAGTGAGATCCCGTCTCAAAATCAAAAACAAAAAAGGGCTGAGGATGTCACTCAGAGCAAAGGCCCTGGGTCCTGTTCCTGGCATCCTCCGCCTTGCCTCAGATGACCAGCGGGGGCGACTGGGAGACTCAGAAGGCTGTGCGCAGTGAGCGGGCGCACACACCGTGCGCGCAGACACACGCGTGCAGACACACGTGCACACCGAGGCCCTCCTGGTCTCCTGCTCCGCGGACCCAGGCGAGCCCCGCGCTTGGTCCCAGCGCCCTGACCAAGGCAAGAGCCCCGGCACCGCACCGCTGCGGACGGCGACAGCAGAGCCCTGTTTCTAACAGGCTCATTGGCTGAACTGATGAGACGGATAAGCGCATAGAAGCCAGTTACTTTAGAAGCATTTTCAATGCTCTAGGGAGTAACTGCTCCTTCACCCTCCAAGTAAAAGCAGATGCGTGGTCTTCCAGCTTCACAGGGTTAGGCCACGAGGCTGCTCGAGCCACTGAATTCCTTCATCCTTGTGGGACAAGGAACAGAAACTCCTCAGGGCACGAGGGGCCGCCTGGGCTCTGAACCTGGCCTCTGGGCCA
Organism: Ctenodactylus gundi; assembly: GCA_004027205.1. NCBI lineage: Eukaryota > Metazoa > Chordata > Mammalia > Rodentia > Ctenodactylidae > Ctenodactylus > Ctenodactylus gundi. The sequence continues at coordinate 327,265 of PVKB01001288.1, read as the reverse complement.
CCTCGCCATGGCCAGCTCTGGTGCAGGACTCAGCTCACTGCCGGGAGACACTGTACATGCACCCGGAGCCCACTCTGCCCTCAGGGTGGCCCGTGGCAGCTGTCCCCGCCTCAGCCCATGGCCGCCTCCCGTCCTCAGGGGCCCAGGTAGAAGCCCTACTCACGAGAGTCCTGGCCACCCTCACCAACAACATCTCCTGAGATGGAGCTGCCAGCCCCTTGGGAAGCAGAGCCAGTGTCCCCGCCAGGACACCACAGAGCACTCTGGCTTCTAGGACGCCCGGGGTCACCTAAGGACTGGCCGTGTTACACAGAGGAAGAGTGAACCAGCCAGACAGCAGATGGTTGTAGCACACGCTTTATAACCCTGGGGATGAGGGTGAAGCGATTTGTGGCCATACTTGAACCGCCCCAATCCTACAGACAAAGGCTTCAAACCCTCTAACTTAGCCACCAACGCTCAGAAGAGAGGACACTTACAGTGAGAAACTTGCTACACTTTTTTGTGGCACATGAAATTAAATCCAGATCCTTTATACTGAGCTATGTCCCCAGACTTTCTTTAAAACAATTTAAAAAAATTCACTAGAGTCTTGCCAAATTGCCCAGGCTGCACACTTGCAATCCTCTGGTCTCGGCCTCCCAGAGTGCTGGGATGACAGGCCTGCACCGCTTCCCTTGGCTCCAAAGGTGACTGTGCAGAAGGCGGAGGCTCCCTGGGCCACACACCTCCAGGGGCACAGGCAGCGTCACCCGGTGGGCAGCCCACCGGCTCGGCGGCACTCTGGCTGCACACGCTCCTGCTAGGCACGGCAGTGGCATGGGGTGTGGCAGAGCGGATGCCCTGCCCCCCCCCCCCCCACCGGGAAGCCCTGGGCCAGAGGTGGGCCGGGGCCGGGCCGGGGTCCCTGGCGCACTGCCGCACTGCGTACCCACCTCCGAGATGGACTTGACAAAGCGGATCCCGTCGCTGGCGCCCTTCACCTTGGCCAGGCAGGCGCAGAAGTAGTCCCAGTAGTCCTTCCTGCCGCCCAGGAGGCCGGCCCTTTCCTTCAGGTCGAACTGGGTGGGGGGGCGCAGGAGAGATGGGAGCCTGAGGCAGGCGCTCTCTCCCTCCCTCTCCCTCCCTCCCTCCTTCCCTCTCTCTCTCTCTCTCTCTCTCTCTCTCTCTCTCTCTCTCTCTTTCCTTCTTTCTTTCTCACTACCGGGGATGGAACACAGGGCCTTTGCTCTGAGCTACTTCCCCTCCTTTAAAAAAAAATTCTGTATTTGAGACAGGGTCTTACTAAACCTCTAAGTGGCCCAGGCTGGGATGGAATTTGGCGACCCTCTGCCTCGGCCTCTTAAGTGCTGGGACAAGAGGCCTGCACCCTGGGCCAGCCCACGTAACACGTAACACGCGGAGCAGGAAGGGCAGCCCCCCCCGGGCAGCGCCGGCAAACCCTTTATAGGAACTGCTCTTTACTAGCAAATCAGAGTATGTTAATCAGACATGAGGGTGGTTTAATTGCTGATTTCTGGGTTAGGCCAGTGACGCTGGGGGAGAAGCCTCCAGGTCATGGGGGAGGGAGCTGGGGCGGATGGGATGGGGACGCCCCTCCCCGCCCCGTCCTCCTCCTGTGCCTGAGCCCCTCCCAGGGGTCTGCTTCCTAGGTTCCCATTCATTCATCTTTCTTTCTCGTGGTAGCACCGACGTGCACCTGGCTCTCTCCGCGCGGCACGGCGGTCTAAGTAATCAGGGGTGCGCTTCCCTTTCGCCCTCTAGGAGCAGGCACGAGTTACCCTGTGATCTGTGAGTGGCCCCGACGTTCCCACGGCTGGCCAGGGGTCCCGGCTCAGCAGGGCAGGTGTCCTCACCTGGAGGAGGTACTCGAGCTTGTAGGAGAACTTCTGCAAGCTGGCACTGTCGTCGGTCACAGGCTCGCCCGCCTCCCTGAACTCGCTGCTTAACTCTGCCACTGCGTCTGGAAGGCAGCAAGGGGAACGGAGTGACAGGTGGCCGTGCCAGAGGCAGGCCAGAGGTGCAAGGACGTGCCCGGTGACCCCAGGCATCTGGGAAGGGCGAAGGGTACATGCGTGCCTGGGGATGGAACTCCATGCTGGCATGCTCAAATGTCCCGGGTCCACGCTGCGGCCTGGCGCGCTGGCCCCATCACCCCCACGTGTCTACGCCCAGGGCTGCAGTCTGTGGGCAGTAGCTGGCTGCCACAGTCTGGGCAAGGGCTCCCGAGAGGCCTGGTCCCCAGGGCCCAGCACGGGCACCGTGGGAGGTGGCGGAACCTTTGCGGATCCTGTGAGGCGGAAGCTCTGGCCATCGGGGACACGCCCTCCTAGGGGAATCAGGATCCTCTTGTCCTACCACGACCTTCCTGCCATGCTGCATTTCCTGTCTTTTGCTACATCTAGGCCCTTTTAAAAAACATTTTTTATTTTGAGACAAGTTCCCATAAAATCGTTAAGCAGCCAGGCTGGCTTCAAATTTGTGATCTCCTGCCTCAGGCTCCCGAGTGATGGGATCAGACCTGTGCCCACGCCTGGCTCCAATGAGGCAAGAGCTGCAGACCTGAGCCTCTCTTGCTCAGAAGTCGGGACCTTTCCTTTTCTTTTTTAATTTTGAGACAGTCTTGCTAAGTCACTAAGCTGCCTAGGCTAGGCTCCAACTGACCATCCTCCTGCCTCAGCATCCTAGAATCCTGAGATTATAGGTGTGCACCTCTGTGCCCAGCTCTCAGAGACAGCTAGAGAGGTCCTGCTCTCCCTGGCGCAGAGAAGCTGGGCCAGCGGGCCTGGGCCTGGAGTGTGTCACAGCTGAGACCAGGCAGGGCAGCAAAAGCAGCCCCCAGGCATGTGACCTTCCAGAGCAGGGGGAGAGAGTGAGTCCCTTTGTGCCCAGAGGGTGGCAATTTGGCCAATGACCAAGGAAGCACCACCCCACCCCCACCCCCACTGAAATCAGAGCCTGCGGCAAGGCAGGCACTAGCTGGCCACGGGGAAAGGGAGGCCCGGCACGCTCCCGGGCCACACGGGGTGGGCGCCTGAGCCTCAGAGATTCAACAGGTGCTGCCCCAAGGGCTCCGGTTACTTCCGTGGGGATGGAGATGCAGGGGCAGAAGCCCACCTTGCAGGTCGCGGATGATCCTCTGCAGCTGGCCCTCGGCGCCACCAGCAGCCATGGTGACCCCACCACCGTCGGCCTCGTGGGTCCAGGGGAGGCGGGGGCTGCGCAGTCTGGTCAGTAGCGGTCAGACGGTGTGGTAACACCTACCCAGGGAGGAAGCAGTCACGGACACGGTGTAGAGAGGACTGGAGGGCCTCTGCTCTGGGGATCGGGTCACCCTGGCTGGCAGCCTCCCTGGACAGGAGCTGACCCTCCTGGCTTCCAACACCTTTGATATTCAGATGTGGTAACCTGGTTAATGGCTTAGCAGAAAACCAGACAGACCAAGTGGCCGGCTCCCCTGCCATCACTCACTGTGTCTTTAGAAGGGCCCCTCCAGGGCCCTGGCAGTCCCTCCTGTGAAGGCCACAGCCAGCCACAATAGTTCGGGAGGGATCCCACCCCCTCACCCCGGGCACTCCTGGTCAGGAGCCTGTGGCCAGGCAGATTGGGGCAGGGGACAGGGGGACACCTACCCTCAGGGCCTCTGGAGGAGGAGGGCATGGCCTGCGGGGCCGGGGAGTATCTCCTCCATCTCTGGTTGTGGAAAGGGCTGCGGCCACCTGCCGTCCTGGTCCAGCTCAGCCCGGGGGCTCTGCCGCCCCTCCCACCCTGCCTGGCTAGCCACCCAGGGGCCCACACGCTGGTCCAGGGACACATCTCTATTTTAGGCTCTGTGACGGTCCTCCTCTGTGGGGGAGTCCTGGTTACCAACCAGCCCCCGCCCCGGCAGCTGTCTCTGTGATTCAAGGACACAGTGGTGGCCAAGGACCAGCCAAGGTGAGAGGTGGGAGCTGGGGACAGAGGTCTGCTCGTGCCTCTGGCCGATCCCGACCTCTCCCAGAGCCTCCGCTCTTCCCTGCTGGAAGTCTGCTGGCCAAAGAGAGGCGAAGGGGTGCGGGCAGTGGGGGACGGAGGCATGCAGGCGGGTGGCTGCAGCAGCCGCCCCAGCGAGGCCCCTCTGGGTTGCACACCCACGGTGGCCTGTAACTGTCACAGCGACCCGGTGGGGGCGTCTGACGTGGCCTGGCTCCCACAGCAGGTCAGAGGCTCAGGAGCCCGGAGGGTCTAAGGCCATGGTGGGTGCGGAACACGACAGTCTGAAGTCCAGTGCGTGTGACCTCCAACTTCGTGGCTGATTCCTGAACACAGAGCCACCATCCCTACAGCCAGCAAGGGACCAGCCACTCCCACTGGCTCCTCGCGGCCACCTCGGACTCCAGCACCTCGCAAGCAACGCACCGCCGTGAGCACGTCTAGCATGTGCCAGTGCTCACCATCCCCGCGGTGGGCACCAGGTCAGGCGGGGTTCCTGGCACGGAACCCGTCCCAGGCGTGCAAGCTCTGACACATACACAGCCAGCTGCCACTCACCAACTCGGCCCTGCGGCGGTGACTCAGTGCGCACAAAGGCCGGAGTGACCTTTCCAGCCTGGGAAGAGGAGGTGGCCAGAGACATACCTGTCCCAGCCCATGCAGCGCCCAACGGAGTCCCAGAGAGCGCAGCCCTGAGAAACCATGGACAGCCCCCCAGGGGACCCCAAGGACTGCAGGCTTTGCCCAGGTTGGGCGGATTATGAGACGCCTGCTTGTCCATCCTGGGCATCTCCCCAGGACCATCCCAGAACAGGGGGACTCACAGGGGACAGCCAGGTCTCAGAGAGCCAGCTGGAGCTGCGCCCCTCCCAGCATGCCAGGGAGGACTGGGGCCGCCACCGCCGGCATGCTGGTCGGGGGCCTGGTTTGAGCAGACTGGGGACACAGAGGCACACGAGCCCCAACCGAGGGTCCTCAGCAGGGGAGGAAACAGATGGGGGAGCCAGAGGCTAGGGTGGGGGCGCTGGGCTAGCTACGGGGTGGGAGGGTAGGGTGAAGCTGCCTGCTTTGTTGTCGCGTGGTGGCTGCGTGAGGACCCATCTGACAGGTGTCTGTCCCGACTCAGAGGAGCGAGACTCAGAAGCAGCAGCGGTGCTCAGGGAGTGATGGAGCCTCAGAGGCTGAGATGGGACCCGAGGAAGGGGCAGTGGGACTGGAGGGGGTCCCTTCAGAGACCTGGGACCAGGGCCTGGCGGAGGGGTGAGGGACAGCAGGGCGAGGGGCGCCTCTCCACCCTTCAGAGAGGCCACGGGCGAGGTGGCGGGGCTGGAAGAGGCCAGGTGTAGACTGCAGTCAGCCGGGCAGGCTGTGACAAGCCACAATTCAGCCCACCTGCTGGGTTTCCTGGAAGCCAGCCCTGAGCGGAGTCAGGCCCGGCGATTTCACGGCGATTTCACGCTGAGCTGCGTCCCCAGACAGTTTTTATTGTTCACTTTGAGACAGGTCTCGCTAAGTTGTTAAGATGCCCAGGCTGAGCACAAACTTGCGATCGCCTGCTGGGATGGCAGGCGTGCGCCATCACGCCTGCCTGGAAATACCCTTGTTGGTGACGTTCTGGTGCTGTGGTGGCGCTGCCCTGTGTTGGCCCCAGGCCAGGAGGCCTACCCGCTCTGACCCACCCTTCACGGCGCACTTGGCTGGTGTCAAGTTCCCAGGTCATGGGCTGATCCATTCCCAGTGGCTGATTACACAAGCCTATTTTCCAAAGAGCCTGGGTCCCCGCAAAGCCAACGAGCTCTAAGAACCCGGCAGCCTATGGGTCACGGTGGGCTCCCTTGCCACTGCTTCGGGCTGTTCCCCCCGTAGACGCAGAAAGTAAACACAGTCACCTTGGGATGGTCCTTGATTTCCAGGGGCTCCTTGTGTCCTGCCCACCTCTGCCTGCCTGCTGCCCCACCCTGCCCACCCTGCCTGGCCCCCTGCCAGCCCCGGCCTAAAATGTCCCAAAATAGAAAACATCCAATCTCTTGACCAGGAAATGGACTGAATGCGAATTTTAAAATCCGTATTCATTACCTAGGGCCGGCCGAGTTCCTCCTCATGAGTTAGGTGTTATTTTAGAGGTGAAGGAACTTCCTTTACTTCCAAATTATTCCTGCCCAGATGCCCTCAAGGCCTTAAACAGTAGACGGAGCAAATTAGCCCCATATTAAGGTACAAAGGCGCTGACTGACTCAAGTACCCTTATTTACGCTACGGAGTAAATGTCTAACATTGGCAAGGTTGTCCAGAATCTAGCTCAAGCAGGAAGGCAGCCATCTAGTACCCGAATGGTCATACGAAGAAGAAAAGTGGAGGACAAGGGGGGGGGGGGGGACAGAGAATGGTGGCACTCCCCTACCACCCTAGCACTCTTGAGGCTGAGACAGGAGGATTGCAAGTTCAAACCCAGCCACGGCAACTCAGCAATTCAGCAAGTTCCTATCTCAAGAATTTATTCATTAAAAGGATTGGGTATGTGTAGCTCGGTGCAAAGGCCCTGGGTTCAATCCCACTGCTCCCCTCCCCGCAAAAGGCAGTGGGGGGGGGGGGGGAGAGAAGGAAGTTGTAGGTGTGGAAGTCAACCCTGGCATGCCGTCGGATTTTGCTCCCAAGCCCAGGTGGACAGCGCCAGTCAGACCCACCCCAGACAAGGGGTGTAGACAAGGAGTGTAGCCCATTCTGGTCAGAAGAGGCCACCCCAGCATGGGCAGCCCAAGGAGCGGAAAGGCCTTCAGGAAGAGCCCGTGGCTTGGCCTGGCACCCATGCCCAGGGCTCCACCTCGCCACCAGTGCCTGGGGGTACTGGCGCTCCAGAGCCCGGCCGGCCTGTGAGGAGGCGGCCGTGGGGCAGGCAGCCCGCCCTCCCGGGACCCCAGCGTGGGCCAGGCAGACGCGCCAGGTCTGCCAGGGATGAGCTCAGACAGAAGCGTCCCCACACGTGATGAAACCTTGTCAGACGACCTACGCTGCGGACCTGTAATTAGAGCGGTTGCCAGCCACGTGCCGGTGCACTGCTCCCAACAGCCCTTGCAATCTTTTTCTTCTCGGTACCTGGGGTGGAGCCAGGGTTTTCATGCTGAACTCCATCCCAGTCTACTTACAATGTTTGATTTTCAAAAATCTGTCTTAAGTTGCTAAGATGCCCAGGCTGGGCTTATAGTTGCAATTCTCCTGCCTCAGCCTCCCAGAGTGCTGGGATCACAGGCCTAAGCCTGTAATTGGACCTGGCATAATCTTTCTCTTACAGGTAATAAGGACAAGTTGGTCCCTTGGTGACCCCTCCCTCCAAGCATAGCTGTCCCTTGGTGACTGCCCCCACAACACACACACAGGGCTGGCTACGACTCTGACCCAGGAGCCCAGGAGAACGGGGTCAAGGAGACCTGAGCCCAGGAGGGACAGTCCTGCCCTGTGAGGAACTGACAGTCTTTTCAAGAAAGGAGGGTGGCGGCCCCAGGGGCGGGTGGACAGCTGTGCTTGCGGCTGCAGGCCAAAGTCCCGCCATGGAGCAAGTGGTGGCGATGGCAGGTGTGACAATCTGAGCAGACTCTAGGACAGGCGCATGAACAACTGGGCGCTCAGTGGACTGTCCGCCTCTGCCCCGAAGGACACTGACGGGCCCTGGGGAAACCCCAGGCCTCCAGAGTCACAGGCCGGAGACTTCCCTGACCCACACACAGGGGTCAGTCAGGCATCTATGAACTACAAGAAGCACCTCAGGCGGAATACCACGCCCCACTCTCCGTGGCCTTGGGGAACCCCATGCGGCCTCCCATGCTGGTGAGCCACTGGCCAGGCAGGACACTGGTCACCCCTCTTAAGGGGCAGGACTGCCTCAGGCAACAGGCCGCAGCTAAGACAAGGGCAGTGGGTGGAGCCCTGGCTCTTAAAACACCTGGGCTCCTTCAAATGGCCAATCAATACACGAAAGGATGTTCAACATCCTTAGCCATAAGAGAAATACAAATCAAAACACGTTAAGACACCATCTCACTCCAGAGAGAATGGCTTACATCAAGAACACAAACAGCAATCAGTGCTGGCGAGGCTGTGGGGAGAAAGGAGCCCTCCTGCACTGCTGGTGGCGACGTAAACTGGCACAACCGCTATGGAAAGCAGTATGGAAGTCTCTCAAGAGACTGGAAATAAATATCCCCTTTGATCCGGCGACACCCCTCCTGGGAATATAACCAAAAGAGGCCAAAACAACATACAACACAGATATACATGTATACCCATGTTCATAGCAGCACAACTAAGAGCTAACATGTGGAAGTCACTGAAATACCCAACAGACCAATGGGTACACAAACTGTGGTATTTATACACAATGGAATATTACTGATCTATAAAGGCAGATAGGTTAAAGGCTTTTCTAGACAAACATCAGAAACTTGAAACCATCATGCTTTAGTGAAGTGAGTCAGAAGCAGAAGGTGAAATATCAAATGGTTTCTCAGATATGAGAAACTCCGATCACAATTACATCACGGAACTCAATGTGGGAAATAATGGGAACTGGGGGAGGGCGGGGGAGGGGGGAGGCGTGAAAGGAGAGAGGGGAAGGATTTCTAACTTTTGCCATGATACTTAGGTGCACAAAATGCTCAAGATCACTGTAAACTCTAAGTTTTACACTTATACATATCAATAAAAGGGAAAAAACAAAAACAAACAAACAAACAAAAACCACCTGTGCGCCGCGGCAGAGACAAGCATCGTTGCAGGCACTTTCTTGTTGCCGGGACAAAGTGCCTAACACCCACAACCTGAAGGAGACCAGGGCATATCCAGCTTATGGTTTTGGTGGGTTCGGTCCACGGCTGTCCACCTTCAAGGTGGAAATGGCCTGGCGGAAGGGTACCGTGGAGGAAACCTGCCCACCAGCAGGAAGCAGAGACAGAGGAAAGAGAGGAGCTGGGGACGGAACACACTCTCCTAGGCCACACCTCTAGGAGCCCACCTGGGGTGGCCAGGCTCCACCTCCTAACACGGGAGGTCCAAACCAGGACGGACAACACCCCCCCCCCCAACCCCAGTAAGCACACAACAAGAAAAGCCACCCAGGGGCTGGTAAGGACAGGTGAGCTATGAGGTGCAGACGTGTGTTCTGCTTGGGACGTCACGCCCCCACAGCCAGCTCTCTCCTCTATGGCCTGGGCCACCTGCCACCACGGGGACAGCCTGTTTCATCTCTGTTCTTCCCACTCATACGGCACCTCCCGCTGGTCACGACCTCAGGCCCGGGTGCAGCTCTGGCGCATGGAGGTCCCCTCAATAACCCACTTGCCGAATCAATGAATGAGGCACAGGAAACACAGACCCTTGCTCCACAACCCAGACCAAACTCAGAGGCAGAGAAAATACGATAAAAATTGAAATGGCAATAACCTTTCATAGGTGGAAAAGGATGGGTACATTTATTTTTTAAAAAATTCTATTTCTCTGATTTTTTTTCCTGGTACTGAGTATGGAGCCCAGGGCGTTCCCACTGAACTACATCTCCAGCCCATTCTTGATTTCTGATTTTGAGACAGAGTCTTGAGCCACTAAGTTGCCCACACTGGGCTCGAACTGACAATCCTCCTACCTCAGCATCCCAGGTGCTGGGATCATAAGTTACTTTCAGTTGGCCAAAAGCATGTGTTGTTAAAAATCAAGGTGTAATTGTGGACATTAACTGTCACTCCTGTAAAAATCTTACAGAACGACTATTCCAAGAGTGGTGGAATCGCGTGTTTTGGGAATACTTCTGGTTAGACCCTCACAGACTCTACCCCATTCTACTTGTCCTGACTTTATAATCACAGCCCTGGTGTCCTAAGGGCTCAGGTGGCTGCAGGTGGACCCTCTGAGTCCCTCTGTCCTCAGGCTGTCCGGCCCGTTCTCCTCCCTCCCCTGCTCTCTGTGTTCTGGCCTGGACAGCCTGAAGTGGCCAGGGCCAGGCCTCAGGGCTCAGCTGCCCTGTGCCCTCTGCCTGGTGTTTGCAGTACCTCCTCCGGGTACACCAGTCTTTCTGGTTTTAGCCTGGACAGGAGGTTGTGGTTAAAACTACTGTCCTGGCCCAGAGGAAGCCCTAGCCAGAAGCCTTCTCCCACCTGGGTCAATAACAACCAAACCCACCCTCCCATGGGGCAGCTCGCGCCCTCTCCTCCCCCAGCCCAGGCCTCATCAGGCGGCTGTGTGTGAAGACAGGGCCTTTCCAGTGGGAAAAGATTTTAAGCCAGGCCAGAGGTGACCGCAATCTAATCCCACGGCTGTACGGGAGAGGAACTGTGGACAAGCGCCAGGGGTATGTGAACACTGGGGAAGGCCCCATGAGGGCAGAGTGATATGGCGGCCACTGTGAGCCACAGAGACAGGCCTCGGGAGGACTGGAGCTGCCAGCGCCCACAGCCTGGGCCTCCAGATTCCACGCAGGAGAAACGGTGCCTGCTGTGGGGGCCACCCAGAAGGCGGCGCTCTGTGAGGACGGACGGGCACACGTCCCTCCCCAGGGCACCTCTCTCTTTCTCTGTCTGGTCCTAGGACTGCAGATCCGGCTCGGCCAGCCAGGCCCCCAGGGTGGGGAGGAGCTTCGTGTCTGGGATGTGCTGTGCCCCAGGAAGGGCCACAGCACGAGCCGCACCCGGCCGGGCACAGAGGGGCAGAGGGTGGGCGGAGGGGGCAGGTAGGGCACTGTTCTGGAGGTGGAGAGGCCGCAGTGGGCACAGGGTGTCCTTCCCCTGCATCAGTGGCAGTTGGGTCGGTCAACCCCAGTGCCCCCGGTGTGTGTGGGGGTCACACTAGCCACAGGGACTGTCCACGTGCCCGTGCGCAGCAAATGATGTGGTGACTGCCCGGCTGTGGCTAAGAGACTTGGGGTGTACTGAGCTCACCCTGTTTCTGGGTGGCCTGTCTGTCCTGGGGAAGCCAGCTGGCCTCGTCCAACCTTGTGGGCTTTTTCAGGCAGAAGGACAGGGACAGGGGACCTTCACCTTCCTTCAAGGGGAGTGTGTAGGGATTGCCGCTGCGGAGGGGGAGAAAAGAGGAAGAAGCCACACCTGCCACGTTAGCGCCCTCTCGGGCTGTGGGGCGCTCTCCTGCTCCGGCCCAGGCCTACCGCTGCCCTGGAAAAGGCTCCAGGCCGCAGGTCAGCTTTGGGAAGTTCCTGTTCACCCCACGGTAGCTGGCCACCCTGACTGAGCTGCCCAGTCCCACGCTGGGCCTCTCCAGGGGACCCCTGGCCTGGTCCCAGGTGAATGGTGGGCTTGGGGTACCTATATCTGTACTCCAGTTCTTCTTCTGGATCCCCCAACCCCACTTCCAGATCAAGGGTGCTGTCCTCAGGCCGCTGGGGTGGCTGGCCAGCCCAGACCTTGGGCCCCGGAACCGGCCACAAAGCCACAGTCCTTTAAACAAACCACAGATTCTCCACGTCTTTCCCCAGAACCACATGGGGGTGCACGTCCTCCCTGTGGCCCGAGTGGACACAGGCCTTGGGGGTCGAGACCCTTGTGAGCAGGACAGACCCCCAGTGGTCACCAAACCCACAAGTTTCCTTGTGGGAGAAGAGGGAGAGACTCCTCCTGCACCAACAAGGCCAGCTGCCCCTGGCATCTTCGTCCCGAGGCCACGGGCTGCCTTCCTTCTCGGGACAGCACGGACACTTCGGCCGTTGTGACTGATGTGGCACCAACTAGCAGGTGGGCGGCGGCGTGCCCACGGGCAGAGTCCCCGGGCCAGCCCCGTTCCACCCCTCATCCCCGAGGCCCTCACACTGAGGCTCAGAGCAGAAAGAAACACAGGCCGCAACAACAAAACCCAAAACCCAGCAGCAGAGGAGCCGCCGGCGGAAGTGACGTCAGCACGACCATCATCGACCTGAGAGGTGACAGGAGAAGTGAGACAGGTGGAGAGGAGTCGAGAAGATTCCTAACTTAAAGTCTGTCTTTCAGAGGGCGGCACCTGTGGGACACGAGACCCCCGGGCCTTCCGTCTCCCGCCCCCCTCCTCCCTTTCCTCCTGGCCATCACATCCAAGATCCCTCAAAGACACGGCAAGCCCCTTCGCCAGCTGTGCTGGTAAAGCAAGGGCAGAACCTTGAGCTTATTTATATGAAAGAGATTCAGAGAGATCAAAGGACGTCGGGAGGCAAAGCGTCTTAGATCATCCATCTTAATAAAAAGAAAAGAGGGCGGGGGAGAAACAATACGCGGGACCTGGGCCTTTCTCCTTAAAAATGAGCCATCTTTCTCCCCCTGGGAAAATATTTTTTTTTTGTACCTGTGGATGAGACCGAACCTTCACTTTCTATGGGTTCACAGATTTCAGGTATCTACTCCCCAAAACACATAAATCTCCGCAGCCCCCAAGCCTCTCCCTCCAGAAGGCCCACACTTTACGTCTCTGCGTGCGGACTCTTATAATGGAGCCTAATTTCCAAGTCTGAACCCAGCCTGGGCAACTTAGCCACTTAGCAAGACCCTGTTCCAAAATAAATAAATAAATAAATAAATAAATAAATAAATAAATAAATAAATAAAATAAAAAAGGAGGGATAGGGAGGAGGAAGCCAGAGAGGGGAAGCCCCGAGTTCAGTCCCTAGTACCACACACGCACGCATGCACACACACACACACACACACACACACACACAGCCTAATAGTGATGCCTCTCACTGATATGGTCTGAAAATTCCTTTTCTGTGCTGGAAGTCTGAGCACCCGCCCCACAGCTGGGGCGTCAAGGTGCCCTCTGCTCTGGGGACTGCCTTGGATCTTTGCCAGGTTCTAGTTCATCTCTGCTCAAAGTGTCTCTGAGTTTCCAGTCCTAGGAAATGACCCTCCCCTGCTGCCTGGGGCCGTTTTCAGGGATGAGGTTCCTACCACCAGTTTGCCCCAGCAGACCACAGCTGGGTCACACACTTCCTCTGCCTTGTGTTTAAAGATACTTCAGTCTTGAGTTATCAAAATTTTGTCTTGGAAATCTCCAGAAAACATTGGTTACCGCTGGCTAAGCCTCTGTAGTAACGAGAAACCACAGGCCTGGGGGACCCAACATTTCTTGAGTACCTGCCCTGCATTCTGAAGCCCGCAGCCTCAGTGACCAACGTGAGTCAAGGCCACCAGCAGCTGTGACTTCACTCTGGTACAAGCATCTGTGGGCATCATTCAACCAGAAGGACCAGGCTAAAACCCTTGCTCTTGAACCATAGAGGTAATCTCAATCCCACCCCAGCCCCAGGGAAAATGGAGCAGCTCAAAATCACAGACCAAGCCACCGCTAAGCTCTAAAGCAACTGCAAAAAGGGCAAAATATTATAGTTAGGAAGATGAAAGGTTACTACATAATTCTTTCAAACATTCTGCACATTTTGCCTATTTTCTTAATAGAAGGCTGGAAACAAATTAAAAATAAATAAGTACTACGCATAGGTGAACCAGTTTCTTAAAGCAAGAGCCCCTTCAGATCTCTTTAATCGGAGGCAGCGGAGAGCTATCGCCGCAACCTTCACCTCTGAGGTCAAGGTAACAGAACTATGTCCCACAACCAGCATGAGGCCTTCCATGCTGTCAGAACAAGCAGGGCCTGGTGGCCCAGGCCCTGGGACTCGGTATTCTGGTTGGCTGAGGCAGAAGGATCACAGGTCTGAGCTCAGCCTGGGCAGCTTAAACCTGGTGAGTCAATGAGACCCTAGCTCAAAAAGGGCAGGGGTGGGGGTGCGTAGCTCAGAGTGAAGACCCTGGATTTGATCTCCAGTAGAGAAAAATAAAATAAAATAAATCCCATAGGAACAGTGGTTCATAGGCAGAGGGTGAAGCAGCATCGCTTCGGAATGGGGGAACTTCCCGCACTGGGCAGATGGCAGGGGGATTAGGCTCCTGTCCACAGTGGTAGGAGGGAAGTGAGCAGATTACGCGCCCTGATCCTCCACCTGTACAAAGCCACTGACCCACTTCTGTGGCAAGAAGAACCTGCAGGAATCAGACCAGCAGAGGACAGACAGGCTCTGGTCCCCTCAGTGTCAACAAGCTCTGGTTTCCTTTTGAAGGGGACAGCCGGTGGGGGTGGTGCAGGAGTGACAAGGGCCATCAGAGGACACATGTGCCCTTAACAGGAAGCCACGTGGGCAAAGTGTCAGCCACATGTGCTTTTCTTATATAAAAACAAAATTCGGTGCTGCTGCCACAGTCCCCGGGCTCGGCTCCAACAGCCTGGCCTCGCCCAGCCTGCTCGGCTCCAACGCCACCCAGGAGACAATGCAACAGGTGTTCCTGGAGAGATCACCTGGGCACTACGCTGAGATCCTACCTCTGGACACAGGAGCAGTGGGCAGATGGGGGTCGGTGGGCAGAGGACAGGCCGGGAAGAGCCAACCGTGCCCTCCTGGGAGAGGGGACAGCAGGACGTCAGAAGTCCCACGGTGGCGGCCATGCCGACGGAGCCAAAGCCTAGGCTTAAGAACAGTGACAGCAGAAACTGGGGGGCCTGCTCTTCCGAGCTTGGGCCCTGGGCTGGCACCTGGGTCCTAGCACCCACATGACCCACACGGTGGGCTTCTCTGACCCCGGGTCTTGGAACTGGTGTTCGGAGTCCGTCTTTCTAACCGATCGCCAGGGTAGCCGGGCTTCAGGGCCACCTTCCCCTGCCCCGAGGAGATTCCAGGTCCCTCTGGGCCAGGGCCGGGGCTCGGGCAGGGTCTTGGGGAAGACCCCGGATGGGCGGGGACCGTCAGGGCAACAGGTGACTAGTGGCGTTCCCGGTAAAAACTCTCAGATCAAGAGCGGCCCCAGCGCCCCCAAAGTCCCGCAGGTCGACAGCGGCACTTACGCGCTCGTGGGTCCACCGCCGGGCAGAACTGAAACTTTCTCGGGCCGAGCGGAAGAGTACACTGGCGGGTACCAGCAGCCATGACGCGCACTCCGGCGCGCGGGCGGGGGCGGACTACAACTCCCGGCATTCCTGCGGCTGATCAAAGCCTACAACTCCCACAGACCCCAAGGGCTGGCGGACTACGACTCCCGGCATGCTCTTCTCTCCCTCCCTTTCTCCCCTTCCCTCCCCACCCAGCGGCTTGCCAGCTAAGGCCTCTCGCGCTGTTTTCGCTGTATGTATGGGAAGCTGGTACGTGCGAATGACGTATATCGATCGGGTTTTTCCTTTTAAATCGCATTACCTCACTCCATCCCAAAAAGCGCGGTGTGTGGCTGTGGAGCGCTAGCAGTGTGGGTTGCATGTGTGGTAAAGTACGCCGTGGTTTGAAGAAAGCTCACTAATATTTTTATGTTCCTAATGTGTTGAAAATATATTTTTTGATATATTGGCTAAATATTTTTTTAAGAAGCCGGGTGCGGTGGCTCGTACCTGTAACCCTAGCGATCTGGGAGGCCGCGGCGGCAGGATGGCACGGTGGAGCCCGGCGCGGGAGACCCTGCCTCAAATAAACCCTAGAGGGGTGCTGGGGTAGCTCAGGGCGCAGCCCCTGAGTTCAGCCCCCAGGCCAGAAGAAATACATGAAAGTTATGTGTTCTAGGCCTCGTAGCCTGTCTCTTGATTCCCTGGCCGACGCGGGGACATGATCTGCAAAGCTGTCTGTGGACGACAGGATGCCCCGCAGCCCCAGCTCCTGCTTGGGAGCTGTGCGTTGCAAAGCACCGTGGGGCTGGACACGGTGCAGCAGGATGCGTCCGGCCAGCGGCGTTTGCCCGGACACAATGGCGCAAAGCCCCGGGCACCAGGAACTGCAGCCGGGACAGATGCTCACTGCCACAGTTCCCACCAGTTCAGCCGGAAAAGCTGCCTCTGGGACTTAGCCAGTGACACCCGGTCTCAAAATCAAAAGCAAAAATGGGCCTGGAATGTAGCTCAGTGGGAAGGGCCTGGGCTGGATCCCCAGTACAGGATGGGAAGGAAAATAGAGGTGAAAGGGTGAGTGGCACACGCAGGCGACTGGCTGCAGCCAAGATCCGGGACAGCAGAAATTGTCAGCCTTTTCTCTCCCGTCTGCCCCTCACCAGCCCCGACCACAGCGAGCTGCTGCTTTGTTTCTTGCTAAATAGATAAATTGTCCAGGCTGGGCTCGAACTTGCAATCCTCCTGCCTCAGCCTCCCAGAGTGCTGACTACAGGCCTGCACCACTGGCCTTGGCTTGGCCTTGGATCCTGATGTGTTCATTTCCAGAATTTTCTCTTCACGACTGTACTGTGAACTTTTCTCCTTAACAGCCATCACCAACTGACAACTTTGCAGTTTTAAAATAAGTTCTGGGGCCGGAGGACTGGCTCCGCGGTTAAAGCGCTTGCCTAGCAAGCGCTATGTCAAGCGCTAAGTACACGAGTTCAGTTCCCCAGCACCACATAAGCTCTGATGATAAAGATTCACACATTCCCCACCCGCCCCCCTTGTGAATTATCAGAGAAGACAGTATTTCCCACACAGGAGGGTGGCCACTCTTCCCTGTCTCACCAGGGACCCCTGGGATCCCAGCAGGAGTACGGCAGTGCCACCTCTCACCCTCAGTGATAACCATTTTGTCAGTAAATTATCTTTAAGACACAGTTCAAGAGAGGCACAGTGGCACACGCCTGTAATCCCAGTACCCGAGGATTCTTGTGAGTTTGAGGCCAGCCTGGGCTACATAGTGAGTTCAGATCAGCCCAGGCTACAGAGACCCTGTCTATAAAAAAAGAAAGAAAGAAAGGAAAAGAAAAGAAAATAAAAGAAAGCCCATTAGTTCCCAAGGTTTTTAGGGTATCTCCTGAAAAACGTAGGGCCCTAAAGTTGACTAAGCTTTGAAAAAAACACAGCTGAGAAAGACAAGGTCTGGTCCTGCAGAACTTTTAAAGGCCTTCCTAATGTTTAAAAATGGGCCCCTAGGAGAAGTCTAAAAAATCACCTGTCTTAGCTACTTTTTCATTGATAAAAGACAATAGCCAACACCCACAACCTAAGGGAGGAAAGGTTGATATTAGCAAGGATCTGGCGGGGAACAGCTGCTCAAGGCATCACAAGAGGAAGGATCAGGCTTGGGCAGACACCAGGGCAAGAAAGAATCCTTGTTGGGCACACTGCCAGGACCTCGCCACACACTGGGTAAGCCTCCACACCCGACCCGGCCCCACCTCCAACAGCACCGGAGACTCTAAGTCATCTACAACACCCAAGAACGTGCGGTTCTGGGAACAGTCCCGATCCCCCCATAAGGCTATCACGCCGGGACACCTGCCACCTCTTGGGTCTCAGCAGTCAGTCTGTCCTGGAAGGGCTGGAGGCATCATTCACTGTCCAGCAAAATGTCTTCCTCTTTTGGAAGTACCACCGACGTGGCCTTTTCGCACCCGTATTCTATTTTATACTTAGAAACAGGGTTTTGCTTGGTAACATAAAATTGCACTTGGTTGAATCACAGCTATTCATTCATTCATGTATTCCTTCATTCATTCAACAAATAGTTATTGACCATTCCAAACACAATTCCAAGCCGGAGGTCAACCAACTTTTTCTGTAAAGGTCAGGTAGAAACTGTTCAGACTTCTTTCCTGGGTCACATGGTCTCATTGCGGTGAAAATGCAGACATAGGCTGCACAAATGAATGGGCCGTGTTTGAACAAAAGTTCTGTTTATGTATGTGTGGTACTGGGGGTTGAGCCCTAGGCCTTTTGCTCTGAGCTATATCTACATCCCTTATTTATTTATTTATTTATTTATTTATTTATTTATTGAGAAAGGGTCTCACGAAGTTGCTTAGTTGCCTGGGCTGACTTTGTTCTTGCAAACTCTCCTGCCTCAGGCTCCCACAGTGCTGGGATTACGAAACTGCGTCACTGGGGCCAGCATGAATAAAACTTTATTTATAAAAACAAGCAGCAGTCAGACACGGCAGATTGCTTGGCCTGGGGCCGGATGGGTGGGTTCCCACGATGGGCAAGACGGTCAACAACGTGAGTGTTCATGGAACTTACGTCCTAGAGGAAGGGGCCAGACAACAAGGCCAAGAGATTTTTCTCTGATCCTCACGTTCTGTTGGATGGCCACAAGCTACTCAGGACAGGCACATGCTGAGTGAAACTTAGTGAGAGAAATGATTCTCCAAAATAAGGTGGCCTTAACAGCCACTTACGGGAGAGCTTACGCTGTTAAGGCTGAGTGTCATAATTTTGATACAACCTCTTGTGTGCTCCTCGAACCAACGAGTCAGTGCTCTGTCAGAATTTTACTCATTCTTTGATAAAAATCTTTTCTTTTCAGGGATCTTTAACTTTGTGATGTTGTTATAAGTGAAAATTTAAGAAACCACCAAAAGCCAACTGGGGCAAGGTAAGGTTTCTTTTACTATGGCCAGGCTGGGGGTCTCTGGTCGGGCTGTCCCTGGATTCTGAGTGGGTTTCAGAGAGCAGCAGTGAGCAAGCTTTACATAAAGCTTAGATAGAGCATTTTACATCGTCACATACATCATTGCACAGTGACCAATCATAGCCCGACACCCAGTCATTGTTCTCGACAGGCCGTTGTGCTATTACAGAGCAGCCAATTACAATCTGACCTTTGGCTGTTACCTTTGGCGGGCTATTCCTGTCGTGAATACATGACTCTCGGCAGGTTGCTATGTGTCTGGAGTCCGGGGAGGGGGACAAGGTTAAGCCTCTGTCCTTATAAGACTCCAGGGACATCCTGATAAGCACACCAGCAAGGTTACAGAAGCCAACATTGTAGTTAATTAGCTCTTAGAATTCTTTGGTACGAGGCAAGACATCGCAAGATAAACCCACGGCGAACCATCTAACTTATACCGCAAATGCATAACCTGCATAACACGATCACCGCAAAAGGGAGCCGCTAGTGTATTAGCAGTCTGAATTATCTCATTTCACAACCTGGTTACGGAAAATTATAAAGTTACAAAAGTATACCTGTAAGTTGGATATTTTTTATAGCATTCTCACAATGTTACAATTTGGACTTCATCTAAAAAAACTGTTGATACTCATTTCCCCTAGACAACAAGCCATCAAGCTACAGATGCCTGTCTGCGCTAAAAGCTAACAAAGCCATCTCCTGACTTCTACTGGGGACCCTTAGGTCACCCCTCTTTGGAGTGAAACCCTGACTGCCAACACAGCAGCACCCCTGTCCAGCTTGAAGTAGCCAGAGCAGTCACCATCCCAATTCCCTAAAGGCAGTTAGGGTCAAACGCTCCATGGGGGGGATTGTGAGAGGAGGCAGTGGGGTTGCAGGCAGTTAGGGATACAGGATCCCCAGAAATGGAGAATTCACCCGGAAGGCAGGATTATAGAACCAGCAGCAGGCTATAACTCGTGACCACCTACAGGCTGTCTTAGTTAAAAGACAATACAGAGAAAGATCTTTAAGGGGGAAGTATCAAAGGTGGGCTGCAGCAGCAGCTTAAGTGATGGCGGAGAACCTAGCAACTGGCCCTAGCAACCGAGCTGCTTAGCCTGGGACAGTCTCTCACTCAGCTACACAACAAAATACCCTAGCCACCGAGCCACAGGGGCAACCCACATTTCTGACTAGCAGAAGCTTTTGCCTTTCTTTCTTTCCCCTTTTGTAAGTTTCCCAATAAACCTTTTCTATACAAAAGAGAGAGAAGTAATTGAGAAGATAGAGAGTGGCACATACCAGGGAGGAAGAAGAAACAGAAAGACTCAAGACTCTGGGGGGGCAGAAGTCACTTCAGCTGGCCTGAAGGCGGCGGGAGTGGCTGCTTCGAAACACGCCCACAAGGCCTGTCAAGCTCCTGTCATCCAGAGGTAGATGCGAGAAGGTCTAACTCTGCTCCCCCAGATGTGGGCTAAGCCTGGGGAATTGCTTGTGACCTACAGAGCACAGCAGAAGTGGCACCTTGTCACCCCCGAGGCGGGGTCGGGCAGGCAGTGCTGCCTCTACCTGATTCTCTGGAATTGTCCTCTGAAGGAGCTAGATGCTGTGTCAGGGCTCCAGTTCTCTGGAACCGCTTTCTGAAGCAGCCACATCTACAGTCCGGTGGTGCTCCAGCCACGGAGTCTGCCATCTTGAATCTGCCCAATGAAGCCCTCACAGTATGGCGGCCTTAGTGGCTATCTGAGCAGCTATGTGAGCCAAACAGGTGAGACCTGCCCTGCAGAGACCTTCCTATATTTCCAATGCAATAGCAAGTGGTCATTCTAGGCTGTTATGTGCCAGGATAATCGGGCGGATAATCGACCTTGGGCGGCAGATCTACCCTCCAGCCCTGTCCTCTCTGGGTCTTCCCTTCTCTCTTTGCCACCCAGCTGCCGTGAGGCCATCAGCTGTCTTTCGCCAGCCTTCCCTGTGTTGTTTCTGCTTGACCCAGGTCTTGAGCACTGGATCTGACTTTGAGCTGAAACCCTAACCCTAAATAAGCCTGCCCTGCTTTAAGTTGTTTGTATCAGGTACTTTGTCACCGCACCGGAAAGGGGACTAATGCCGCCTGTGTAGGGTTGGAGTGATATGGCGTCAGTGGGCCCACGTGACTGTAAATGTGCTGTGATGGCTGACGCCCATTGTCTGTGCTGCTTTAAAGGAGTGAATTTCTTACCAGTCTGTTATTGAGCTAGCAAGACTCACGGATCACCACAGACACGAGTGTTGTTACAAACATCTTCTCCTGGTGGTTTGTACTCGGCTAGACAGAAGCTGGGCCAAATGAAAACGGCAAGATTTCATTTTTCCACGACTGTTCTGTTCTCATCCAGCTGGAGTTCTCTCTCATCAGACGTGATGCTCATGCCACGTGCTCACCCCACCCCAGGATGTTGTTCCTCCAGTCACATGACTGGCTACATATAAAAAGGACGGGCGACACACCAGTGAATTGTGTATTCAGCCTTAGATCCGATTCCCAAGATATCACATTGTATATCATGCAAATATTCTGAAATCTGAAAAAGTCTGTCTTAGTCACTTTCTCATTGCTGTGACTCAATACCCGACATCCACAAATTTAGGGGCGGAAAAGTTTATTTCAGCTCACAGTTTCAGAAGGTCACAGTCCATTCAGGGGCGGCTGGCAGCCATGGAAGTCCATGGCAGAGGCAGAGGTGGAGGCAGGTGCTCATGACATCACACACAGGAAGCCGAGTCAAGGCAAGTTGAGATTCATCCCCAAGAAAGGCAGGAGGCAGCGTATATATCCCTCCAGATCTCATCCCAGTGATCAGCCCCTCCTGGATCCAGGTGTGAAAGGTGTGATAAACTCCCACTACACACCTGTAATCGAATTTACATGCCTACAATCCACTTTATATGCCTGTAGTCCACCCCTCCAGACGAGGCCCCAATATCCCAACAGCACATGGTTCCATAGACAATCTATAACATTTAAATACATGAGACTTTTGGGAGGGGGACATTCCAGATCCAAACCTCAATGAAGTCCAAAGTCCAAAACACTTCCAGTCCTAAGAGCTTTGGGTAAGGGACATGTGCTCTGCAGTTTGGAAGAATGGAGCCTGCCATTTTCCAATCACGTCACTCTACCGCTGAGCACTTCCCTTGGCTTCCGGAGAGAGCAATGACGGTGGCTGCAGCAGATGGGGTCACATCTCTGGCTTTTGAACAGGTACACTGGTGTCATGCCTGTGGTTTCCTGTCTTGGTGGTGTAGACTCCACAAGGTTGAGCAGCAGCAAAAACTCAGTCACCTCTTTCGTGCGTGTGGTGGCCGTTTGCTTATTGATTTGGTGGCTGGCTCCTTCCTGGTGTGGAGGCGACTCCTCCGTGCACAGGGTTGGTGGGAGGCAGAGCTCTCTTCTACTGGAGCCAACGTGTCCTGAGCTCTCTCCCAGCTCCCCTGGGGTCAGAGTGTGACATGTGGCACTGGCATAGTCGTGAGTCTCCTTCCTGCTCTGGGCATCAGTGATGGGAAGTGGCTTTCTGGAGTGGGTGCAACCTCTAGCTTGTGGTCTGGTTGTGCCAGAAATGGCCTCACAGAGTGGGGGAAAGCAACTCAGTGTGTAAAGTGCACAACATATAGTAGGTACGGCTACTGAGAAAATGACCATGTGAGTAAAGATTCTAAATCTGCGGTTCCTTATTAGACAAGGCTTTCCACCAGAACCACGTGGAAAGGCGTGTGGCCAGGCTGCGTCCACACTGATAGCTTTGAAATCTCAAAGACAACTTTCCTGTAAGATCTGACATGCAGCTCAGCGTGGAGTGTGACAGTGCTGGCGCCTGATATCCTTGGTCACCCTGGGGGAAGCAGAAACCTCCGTAGGTGTCTGGGACCTGTGGAAATAACTGGATCCAGGTCTCAGCAGGTGTCGTCATGATGTCCCGAGACTGTCTTCAGTTAGGCCCTCTGTGTAGGCGAGGTGGACCCTGGAACCTGAGGGAGGTTCTGAGGGGCCCTGGGCCTCTGCTCCCATCCCCCAAAGTGTGTGACCTGTGTGCGTGGGCTAAGGACCTGCCGTGACAACCTCAAATCATCAGGGTGCCTGTGGGCTGAGTCCCTGAGGAACCACCTGCTGCGTGCCTCTCTCCTGGCTCCTGGAGACTGGTGGGTGACCTTTGGTGTTTCTGAGCTGGTGGATACTAACTATGCCCATCGCATGGCCTTCTCCGTGCCTGTGTGTCGGCCCCGACTTCCCGCTTGGTGAAGAAACTGCTCCTATGGGATGGGGAGCTCATTCCACTTTGTGGTGACCTAGTTTGCAGCATTGCATCTGTGGGGGCTGTAGGCCCGATTGTGCTCATATTCAGAGAAGCTGGGGGTGGGAACTTGACCTGTAGGTGGGGGGATGAGGATGACACCGTTCAACTTGGAAATCGCTGAGCTGTCGATTGGTATCTCCCAAAGAACCCCATGAAAAAGCAACTCAGGAAGTTAGAGACCCAAAGGCTTTATTTTCAAGCACAGGAAATGATCTTAGAGATGGCAGAGTCCAAGCTTCACCACGAAGGAAGAAAAGCGAGCTGGGGGCGGGGTAGGGGGGGAAGTGGCTTGCCAGCAAAACAGAGAGCCCCTTCTTATCAAGACAACATTTGTGGGTTTCCTGTATCTTGACATAAGAAAAAGATTTTTTGATAAATTAGCAAGTGTCAAGGCTTTTTTTTTTTTTTTGACCCATATTGTTCTTACTACCGGAGAAGCAGATTGTTGGGCCCGCTGTAAACAGAGTCAGGGGTAGGGGCAACTAAAAGTGGGAGCCCCTGCCTCAGACTCCCACGGTTCACTCCCGAGTACTTTGGAAGAATTTGAAGGTGTTTAAAGCATGTGCCCCAGTTGTATGGACAATGAAGCCAGCTCATTCTCTCTCCACTAAGACAGGAGAGTGAAGTGGCCTGAGAGAAGGGACAGGAGACCTTTGGGGTCTGGCGTTTTCCAAGGCAATCTTTCCTCAGATGGGAATGGCTAGTGGGTAAACCCCTGCCGAGTGGGGGGCGCCTGTGTGGTTTCACTACCCTGAGCGTGGGCTACCTACCACCAATGGCTGACGTGAACATGGCCAGGCTCTGCTGGAGGTCTTCCCTCTCCTCTTTCCACCCCCCCTCCAACGTTCTGGCCCCTGCAACCCTCCAGCCACCCCTCTCCCCACCCCAGCTCCCCTGCCTTCTGTCTGTGAGTAATGCTCAAGGCTGGTTTTCTGAAATAGCCGAAGTCAAGGAACTGGGGTGCTCTGTCTTCCTTTGGGGCCTCTGGTCATACTTCCTTCGTGGAGGGGAGGAGGAGGGGTACACGAGGGGGATGTAGCAACCCCCCAAGTGAGATCATGGCCGACCCACAACGGAGAGCGAAGCTCTGTACCCACACGACTCACTGGAGAGTTCTGAGAGCCTTTCCAAATGTTCTCCCCAACTCCCAGAATACTCTCCACTGAGTTTTTAGGGTGCAGAAGTGTCCAGCAGGTAGTAGGGTATCATTTCTTCCCATCACAGAGCCGTGCCTCTGAAAGGTCCTTGTTTTGGAGGGAAGGCCTTGGACTTGGAGACAGCAGGCTTAATTCAGAAGTGAGATGGGGACAGAAAATGGAGTCGAAGGCATAAAAGACATTCTTGGCCTCCTGGACAATTTCACCTGAGACTTACATGGAGTGGGTGTGCCCACTGGGGTCCTGACCACCCCCCCCCCCAGGCCTGATTTCAGACACTGCTCCTGCCCAAGTCCTAACCCAGATCCTTCCCATGCAGAGAAATTTTAAGAACAGCAGTGCTCTTGAGTAGAAGAAGGGGACATAGCCAGGGCTGCGGCGCAAGCACTTGCCACCCAATCGGAGTGGCTGAGCCAGTCAGCCAGCCAGCTGGGCGGAGTGAGGACAGCTGATCTTTACTGGAGCATGGGACACAGTGGGGCTCACTGTTTTCATGACATGATTACACAGTGGTGCACATTAGGGCAGTGTGTTAATTACATTTCCATCGCTGTGACTCAATGCCTGACACCCACAACTTAGGGAGGAAAGATGTACTGTTGCTTACAATTTCAGAAAGTCATGGTGCATTCGCAGGTGGGCGGCTGGAAAATGGTGGAAGCACATGGCAGGGCTGGAGTGGGGGCAGGGCCAGCGCCAGAGCTCCAGCGGCAGAGATCCTCACAGCATGGTGGTACAGAGAGACTGGGAGGAAGGTCAGAACCAGCACACGCCCCTCCTGGTCAATCCCAAGCATCCCCCACTTCCAGCCAGGCCCCACCTCCAACCCTACATGGTAACTGTAGGAATATGAGTCTTTGGGGGACACTCCAGATCCAAACCACCACAGACAGAGTGGGGTCCTCAACAAAGGACGTTTACACATGTGATGCCGCGCGCCACCCCATAGCATAGGTGACTCTGACTCTACATTATTGCCTTTGGGTTTTACAGATGAGGAAACTGACGCTCTGAGATGGCCCGGGTCACAGTGCATAAGGAAGACAGTTTGGCTTTGGAGGTAAGCCCAGGGTTCAAAGGCCACGAGCCTTCTCGAACAGCTTACACTGAGGATCAGCCCCATAGGAGGGGGTATTTTGCAGGGATGATGAGTGCGGCCTGATGCGGCAGTGCAGGAAACTTCAGCCTGTGTGTCTCTGCTGTGGTAGGGTTCGCTTATCTGGCCTTCAGGATTTTGGGCATCTGGAAGTTAGATCAACGTCGTGTTCATTTTTGTTTCCTCACATCGTGGCCAAGGTAGCACGTCTCATACTTCTTCCTTCAGTACAGTATGTAGAGGCTAAATATTTACGTACCCGGAGCTGGAGGCAGTGTGCAGAGCTACCGTCAGGCTAGTTCTAGAGTTGCAGAATCCAGGTTTCACCGGTTCCGTGCTACAGACGCCCCCCCCCCCCCCCCAGCAGTCACTGTGTCTCTTCGAAGTGAACGAATCACCTAGGGCTGACCTGTGGGCAGGCGGTGGGGTTCTGCCTTGCAGAGACCCTGAAGGGTACTTGCTGTAGACTGGATCTGGTGTGTCCCCAGAAGCTGCAGGTATTTGGATGTAGTAGGGTAACTGTGGAACCTGTGGTGTTGGGAGGTGGGGCCTGGTTGGAAGGGGTGGACACTTGGGGCTTCAGCTGAAGAGATTGTGTCAGCCTGCCGAGACTGGGTTTTCGCCCAGGACAGAGCTCTCAGGCATGGGTTGTTGATTCGTGGGCCAGGAAGCTAGGGAAGGGCACCACCCTGTGTATGAGGGTCCCAACTGCAAGCTGGAACTAGGTAAAGGAAGGAAGAAGAAAAGAATATTGTTCCAGCTTCTCCCCGGGAAAGTGATGGCCTTGCCCGAGTCTCCAAACATCAGCGTGTCCCCTGATCACTCGGCTTCTGTCTGCAGTGGGCTGAGCAGCTCTCCCGCCTCTACCGTGCGCTTTCACCGTTGCCGGCTGCCCATAAATAGACTGTGTGAGAAATTCTGAAACTGCGAGTTACATACATCTTTCCTCCTTTAAGTTGGAGATGTTGAGTATTTTCTCCCAGCAACAAAATGTAACTAAGACAGTAAGTACCCCTATGACACACACGGAGCTTCTGGTCTTCCTCCAGACTCAAAAGATCCTCTTTTCCTGGAATCCTTTCAGGTGTTTGGAGTTTCTGACTGAAAGGTTAACAGCAGTTCATGTCTACGTGGGAGCGTAAGCAGCGGACTCACATCCACACCACGTGGCTGTGAGTGACGGTATCAAACGCCCAGATTGGAAGCCACTTTTCTGTGGAGAAGGGACTGACAGGACCCACAGGTGGCTTCTTACAGTGGTCGGTGGCAAAGTCCCCCCTGGGAGACGCTACAATGTTCTTTCCTGGCTGTGGCCATTAATCATGCTTGGATGAAGTGAGACGTGCCAGCGGGTGAGGAAAGCCTAGTTCTGGTGTGTCTGTAGCTAAATGATATGGAGGCTGGCTAACTGCGGGAGGGAGGCCCCCTCTGGATGTGGATGGCACCACCCACCGATTGTCACCTAGATGGGGAAAAAAAAAAGAAAGGAAGAAGGACGCGGGACCGTTTTTGGAGTGTCTGGCCCTCGCTGGTGCTTTGGACAGGAATCCCTAGTCCCTTCCACCTTCCAGAGCAGACTGGCAGCAGCAACTGTGC
The DNA here is from genome assembly GCA_004027205.1 of Ctenodactylus gundi. Classification (NCBI taxonomy): domain Eukaryota; kingdom Metazoa; phylum Chordata; class Mammalia; order Rodentia; family Ctenodactylidae; genus Ctenodactylus; species Ctenodactylus gundi. The sequence goes on along the minus strand of PVKB01001288.1, from coordinate 300,745 downwards.
AGGGAGCCCCTGGGCCTTTGGCTTTGGACTGGTGGTGCATCCTTGATCCCTCCTGTCCTGCAGCTTCCATCTTCTTGCCTGAGAAGCTACTGAATACTGCATCTCTCCCATGCATGGGCAGCCATTTTGGAATTTCCCATCTCTCCCCTGGCTCCTGTAGGTGGCCATTTTGGAACTTCCCATCTCTCCCCTGGCTTCTGTAGGTGGCCATTTTGAATTGTTCTGTCTCTGATCCTATAAACCTACTTAATGCATGCCTTTGCGTAGTTTTACATGTATCTATTTCCCAATGATTCTGTTTCTCTAGAGAACTAATAAGCTAGGCCACTTCTCCTTGCTCCCCGTCCCCCTCCACGTGGGCCATCGCTTCCCCTCAGTAGAATGAAGGGCCCTCATAGGTGAAGGCACCAGGGGACCGGAGAATAGGGGTAAGGCTGGATGTTTGCTGCCGGCACAGCCAGACTTGCCGGAGGAGACTTTTGAGGTGCCTGCGAAACTTGACCCCGACGAAGACATAGAGTACAGGGTTGAAACAGCAGTGGGAGAAGGCCAAGTTCTTGGTGACAGGCATGACAAACTGCAGCTGCTGTATGGCCTCGCAGCTCTGAATGACCCCCACATTCAGCAGTGTGTCAAGAAACAGGATGAGGTTGTAGGGGGCCCAGCTGAGGAAGTAAACCACCACCACAGTAAAGATGAGCCTCACCGTGCGGTGCCGCCGCCTGGACCTCGAGCGGAACAGGGTCCTGAGGATCCTCACGTAGCAGAAGACGATGATACCCATGGAGACCAGGAAGAAGAGGTTGTGCTGGTAGACAGAGACCAGGAAACCCCGGGTCTCTGCATAAGCACAGTGGGCGTTGATCACCTCGTGGAAGACGGCATCAGGGATGGAGAACAGGATGCTGGCCACCCACCCGGCGGCAGTCACCAGCACGCGCCGCTGGACGGTGTGGACGCCCAGGGTGGAGAGGGGGCTCACCACCGACAGGTAGCGGTGGATGGTCATGGTGGTGAGAAAGAAGATGCTGCTGTAGAGGCTGACAGAGAAGATCATACTGAGGAGCTTGCAGAGGACCCCCCCGAGCCTCCAGTCGTGCTGGTGCTCCCACACCCACAAGGGCAGCAGGCAGGAGAACATCAGGTCAGAGAGGCACAGGTTGAGGATGAAGATGTTGGTGAGGGACTCTAGGTTCTCGTACTTCACCAGGACCCACAGCACCAGGCTGTTGCCCGCCAGGCTGAGGAGTAGCACCAGGGAGTACAGGGCCGTGGTGGCGAAGGTGGTGAACCAGATGGCCTTGTTCTCACACAGAATGCTGTCGAGGTCATACTCAATGTAGGTGGTCGGCTCCAAAGTGCCCGAGGACTCCATCTGGACCAGATGACGGCGAAGCTGGGAGCATCTGGAATAACAGACATGTGGAGATTAAAGCAGTGGGGTGAGACTAGTAGCAGCCAGGTCACGCACCAAAGGCGGGTCAGCTGGGGTGGTGGCACAGGCCTGTGGCACTTTGAGAGGCTGAGGGAGGGGCATCAAAAGTTTGAGTCCAGCCTGTGCAACTCAGCAAGATCCTGTCTCATAAATAAATAAAATTAGAAGGGTCTGGGATACAGCTCAATGTGAAGACCTTGGGTTAAATTTCTAGTATCAAAGAGAAAGAAAGGAAGAAGGAAATACTGGAGAGGAAACTGAGGCTCAATCTGGCGAAATGGCCTTGCCAGTATCGGAAAGCCACAAGGCGGGCGGAGGCTGCGGCTCCAGATCCCGTCGCCTTCTGTGTTGAGGAGGTGAAGAGGAAGAATGTCCTGAATCTCTCACTCACCGAGATTTCAGAAAAGAGAAGTGGGGGGATGCCAGACCTGCTGCCGTAGCCCAGGACCGGCCCTGGCGCCTCAGGGTGGAGGCTCCCGTGGCCCGGAGGAGCCGCCCACTCCGCACAACGACCGTGTGCTGCGTTCCTTGCTTTTCAAGGCTCTGTGGATCTTGTTCATTTGTCTTTATGGGGTAGTAATACTTTGGTCAAGGATTTTGTTTTGTTCTTATTTTTGCGGTGCTGGGGATTGAACCCAGGGCCTCGTGCAAGCTAGGCCAGACTGTGCCACTGAGCCACACCCAGTCCTTCTTGGGGATTGTGAAAAGCACCTGATTTAGTGCTGTCAAACTACTGTGCTTTCTGGCCTCGATTATGAATATGATCTTTTTTATCGTTACATCGATCAATTTTCTTAGGGTAAAATTACATTAAAGACCAATTAAGTGAATTACTTCATTAAATGAACTTAAGTTTATATCACAAAAGTATATTACACATAGCAGTGGCATCCTTAGTTACTTCAGATATTTTTCAACTTTCCTAAATGTTACTCACATTTCACTAATTTCTAACATTTTGCCAGATTTGGTTTATCATTTTTTCTACCTATCCATCCATAAATTCATGCATACATTTAAAAAAGATTTTATACTAATTCCCCATGTTGAATGTAATTGTTATGTTTTGCAAACTAATATACTATTAAAATAATAGTTATGGGGGAAGTTTCACAGGTTTGGTGAGAAAGCTGGCACTGTTTTAGAAGAATGCCAATCAAGTGATTGAAATACCAATTTTTTGTCATACTTTCTCTTTAGATTTTTCCTTTCTTCCCTGTTCCTTGGTGCTGCCTGTCTCTCTGTCTCTCTCAAAGATTCCTTCATGTATTTTCTGCAGTTCTGGGCTAGTGGTTGCATATTTCTTTAAGGCTTCTTTTTTTTTGAGACAGGGTCTCGCTCTGTAGCCCAGGCTGGTCCTGAACTCACTGTGGAGCCCAGGCTGGCCTTGGACTCACAGCAATCCTCCTGTCTCAGCCTCCTGAGTGCTGGGATAACAGACTCGTCCCACCATGCCCAGCCTATGTGGTACTGGGGAATCGAACTCAGGTACTTAGTGCTTGCCTAAGCACTTGCTAGGCAAGTGCTTTAATCTGCTGAGCCATTCCTCTAGACCCATCTTTAGGGATTCTTGGTAATGGAAAATTTTTACTTCTTCAATTTTCAGGGATAATGTTGCTGGGTTGTCTTGTAAAGCTTGCTGCAGGCTCTCCTGGTCCCTAAAGTTTGCAGCGAGAAATCTGGTAATTCAGATGGGTTTGCCTCGGTAGAATGATGTCTGTTTTTCTCTTTCTGCTTTTGGTATGCTCTCTTAATGGTGTATTTCTGAGGTTTTGGTTATGACATGTCGTGGTGAGTCTCATTGCTGGTTGAGGTTATCTGGTGTTCTGTGAGCTTCTTGTACCTGAAAATTAATCTCGTTTTCTGTATTTTGGAAATTTTCTTGTATGATTTCAGTGAATAAATTCTTCATACTTCTGGTGCCGTGTCTAGCTCCTTTCCCACACCCATTATTCTGAGGTTGGTTCTCTTTGAATCGTCCATCAGCTGCTGTGTCCAGCGACTTTGCTCATTTCTAATTTTGGAGTCGTGCCTCATTATGGCATTTGTTTCCTCAGCCTGTCCTCCAGGTCTGAAATTCTGTCCCCACAATGTTTGAGTCAGCTTCCCCTACTATCAAATGTATCCTGAATTTCAGGTAGATTTCTTTTCACAATTTCCACTTCTCTATCAAAATGTTCCTTCACATCTTGCATTTCCTTGTTTACCTCAGCCAGCTTTTTATTTGTGGCTTCTATGTGCTCAGTGAGCTTTGTCTCCATGAGGACCGTTATTTGTTTAGTGAGATCCCCTTTAAGTTTGCTAATCATTGCTTTCATTTCTTTGAGGATATCGTGTCTGAACTGGCTATTTGACTCACTTACTTGCTTTTTTACTTCCTTCCCTATGAGTTTCACTATTTTGGGGCCCATGACATTAAATTCTGGAGTCCTGGGCATTTCTGTGAGTGTCCTGTTGCCTTGTCTTCCCACATTTCTGTTATTGAGGGGCTTCACGCTAACGGCGTAGTGTTGCGGGTGTAGTGGGGGAGCCCAGATTCCTCTGAGATCTGTGCTGGGAGTAGACGTGAGGGTGGACCTAACAGTACAATGGCCTCTGAGGTGTCTTGTTCACCCCTGATCCCTCAGCAAAGCCCTCCAGCCTGTCCTGCTTCCCTCCCCTGAGTGCAGGGCTCTGCACCCTTGGAGGTGCTCCCACTACACTCAAACTGTGCGGGGGGTCATTGGCCTTTCTCTCCTTTCTACAACTGTCTCTCGTGCCAGTTTCTTCCTGGGCACTGTTTAAGAGTGACCCTGAAAGCCGCGGTGTGCTCTTCTAGAGGGGAATCATGGTCCTGCACCGCTGGGCACGTCTGTGGCCCAGGTTCTCAACATCAGCTCCCAGCTTCATGGTTAGAAATTTCATATCATTAAATGATTTTTTTCCCCTAAAAAAGAAGATCTCTCCCCCGTCTTTCAATTCATGAAAGACAAATAGCCTTTTACATGGACCATGTTTAACATGTCTCGTGAATACAGAGCAGAGGTACACCCGTCTCTAGGATGGGGCACATTGCCAGTGCATGGGCTAAGGAAGCCCATCGCTGGTATGGGTAAGGGGTACCACTGGCCAGCCCAGCTGATGTCCATCACTTCTAACCTCGGTTACTCTTTTTCTGAAACTGGTCCTGAAGGTGTAGCTTGCCTGGGTTGGTTGGAAGCCTTTTCATCCGTGTCTACCCAGTTAGCAAGTCCTAGGTTATTTATTATGGAGGCTACCACCAGCAGGATTTCCCTTGGGGGGTGGCTGGTGCATCCCGTGCCAGCAGCACCCAAGAGAAGCAAATGTGCTGCGGATTTGTAGAAACAAATAGTTCAGAATGCTAAGTTCCAGATACAAACAAGCAAAGCACACATGCTCCCGAGGGCGTTGAGGAGCTAAGGGCAGGTGGACACTGAGCAGGAACAGGCGCTCAAGGAAAAGGACAGAACGACGTGGCCGTCATCGACATGGCTGCCTACTTAAGGGCAAGACGTGGTCCCAGGACGGGAGATATAGGGTGAGGTCTGAGATCAAACCCGCTGCTTCCGCAGGAGGACCGAGCTAAGGCTGTGAGCCCAGCCAATGCCGAAACACCAGCAGCACCAGCGTCTGCCGGAGAATGGAGCCAAGTCCAGAGGCCACGCAGAGGGACAGTCACAGTGCTCAGGGGACAGCCTGTGCAGAAGCTGGGAAGGGAACTCCACTCGCCAGCCGGACAGTGACTCTGAGATGAACCATGCATTGGACATTCGAATAAAGATCAGGATGGGCCCGTTATACTCTGCTTTAAAATAATTAAGAACAAGAGCCAGGCACGTGGTGCACACCTGTAAACCCAGCCCTCCAGGAGGCTGAGGCAGGAGAATTGCAAGTCCCGGCCCAGCCTGAGCAATTCAAAAACTTGGTGAGACCCTTTCTCAAAATAATTAAAAAACAAAAGGCTGGCCATGTAGTTGTAGTTCAGCGTGAAGCCCCCACTACTGCAAAAAGAAAAGGAAGTATGCATTCATAATGAATGGCATAAGAAATTTCCACAAAAGAAAATAAGTTATGTATATGACACCCAAAAATAATTAGAAACGGAGAACAATGATATATCTAAAGGAGCTCCAGGGGTTGGGAGCCATGACCAGTACACGTCTAATGCTGACTGAGGGAAAGGAGAAATCAACAGGCACCTTATTTTGAACTGAGTCATGACGAAACACCATGTTGAAATTTGTGGGCTGGAGTTAAAGTGGCCCCGAACCACAGATGTGTGGATTAAATATTTATATGAGAAAGAATAAAGATCTAAAACCCAAAGGCCTAAAACTCAATGACTCAGCTAGAAAAGGAACAAATCAAGCTTCAGGTAAGTAGGAGAAAAATACAAATGGAAACGGAAGGGAAGAACAGAGAACGTAGTGGAGAGGTAGCACGAATGAAGAGGCGCGTATTGGTTGTCTGAAAAAAAATAGTGAAGCCGTTCGTGAGACAGACACGAAGAACGCCTGAACCGTCAGCAACAGAAAGGAACGGATTCCTGCCGCAGGTCGTACGGACTTAGGAGGAGGAAGAAATACTATGATCCGTTTCTGATTAACACACGCAACCTTTTGAAGACAATGGGCGCATTTCTTTACAGATTTAACCTATCCAAACTGACAGGCGACAGGAGGTGAGTGTGACTAGCCCTGCACTGGTGTCACACGTGTAATTAACTATTAGAAAAGTTCCCACCAAGAAGGCTCCAGAGCTAGACTGCATCTTCAAAGGATGTTTTCCCCCCAAACATTTGGGGAAGAATTGACCTTCAGCTTAAACACCTGGACTGGAACGCAGAGCTGTTCCAACTTGTTTTATGAGGCCAGCATGGCTCTACTACCAAAATCAGACCAGAATATCACAATAATGGAACCATAGGCCAGTATTCCTCGTCAGCGTAGACACAAAAACTCTTAAAAATATAAGTAAATCAAGTCTGTTATTAATCAATCCATGTCTCCTTTTATTTACTGGTACGGGGGACCACAGCCAGGGCATTCACGCTGCACTACGATCCTTTGCCCGTTTTGAGACAGGGTATCACTAAGTAGCCAAGGCCTCCGCCTTCCGCCCTCCTGCCTCAGCCTCCCGGGTTACTGGGGTTACAGGCCTGTGCCATCACCAGAAGTATAGTTAGAAAAAGATAATTCAACATGACCACGTGGGGTTTATCTTAGACATGTGAGGTTGCTTTTACGTTTGAGTATCAATCAATCCAAGTCAGCTGTTAATAAGACAGAACTACATCTGTAAGCGTGGAAGAAATAGTTGACGGAATTCAACACTGGCTCCTGCTGCTGGGTCTCAGCAACTCGGAGTTAAGGGAGATGGTGAGCTCCCGCAGAAACCTTTTCATCTTCCTGTCGGCCATCAACCCATTTATTCCAGAATTTCAGAGAGACGTGTGTTCCGCACCCGGAGGATGCTGGGAATTCATCAGGCAGTGCCCTGTGGCAAACCTATCTGTGGCACATCCAAGGGTTTCTCGGGGTTTGCCTTCCCCTGCCTTTGCCTGCTAAGCCCCCAGCTCCCCATCCCTGCAGCCCTGAACTCTGCGGGAGGAAATCTAGCTCCCTGCGCGGTGCATTTTGGATTGAGAAACAGGGCTCTGGATTCTACAAGCGCCATAGTAAGACCTTCCTAAGGCCTGGGGCCAAAGGCACCATCAGTGTCAGCTGAATTCTCAGACCCTCCGCCCTAGACAACGGAAGACAGGTTCTGGGGACACCCGAGAGGACAGAGACCAACCTCAGCACATCCGCCAGCCCAGCAGGTGCCTCGGATGCCCCACCTGGGCCTCGGGAGCCCCGCACCCACCGTCTCACCTGGGTCTGCGCCGTCTCTCGCGTCTCCAGCCGGCGGCACGGGCAGCTCCGTCCCTGGTCCCTTCCAGGCCAGGTATGTCCTAGCCGGAACCCCGTGACCTGTGCAGGAGGAGCGGTGAGGGTGGACAGCCGCGCGGTTTCTGAGCTCAGCGGGGAAGCTGCTGGGGACACTTTCAGTTTTTTTTTTTTTAAGTTGAGAAAATTGCTTTCCGTTCCTAATTTCCTGGCTTTCTTTTTAATCACAAAGGAGTGTTGCGTGTTTGTTACATGCTCTGCGCATCCCTTGAGTTCCACGTGAAAGTACCACGGGTTTGTTTTTTAATTCCTTTGCCTATCAAAGGCTGTCTCGGTTGCCACCATGTCTCAGTAATTATGAAAAATACTTCATATACTATGCACATAAATACTATATTTATATCAAAGGATATTGATGGCCAGGCCCGGTGGCACAAGTCTGTCATCCCAGCACTCTGGGAGGCTGAGGCAGGAGGATCCCACGTTGGAGCCCAGCCTGGGCAATTTAGTGGCTTAGAGAAACCCTATCTAGCTTCTGCACAGCAGAAGAGACAATGAACAGAAAAATGAGAGAACCAACAGAACGGGAAAAATGTTACCACCTACGTCTTGGACAGGGTGCTAATAATTAGAACGTGCAAAAAATTGAAACAAAAGAAACCTCTCAAAATCGAAGACTCAATTTTTTTTTGAGACAGGGTCTCGCTCTGCAGCCCAGGCTGGCCCTGAACTCACGATGGAGCCCAGGCTGGCCTTGGACTCATAGCAATCCTCCTGCCTCAGCCTCCCTAGTGCTGGAATTATACTTGTGTACCCCCATGCCGGCTTATGTGGTGCTGGGGAATCGAACTCGGGTACTCAGCGCTTGTTAGGCAAGCGCTTTAACCACAGATCCGTTCCTCAAAGACGTAATTTTAAAATGGGCAATTGAAACGAATCGACAGTCCTCAGAGGGAGACGCGCAGACAGGCAGCCAACGCGTGACAGCAGGTACGCCATCTTTAGCCATTAGAGAAAAGCAAATCAGACCGCCGCCGAGATGCATCTCACCCAGAAAGCGCGGCTCTGTCAAAACTCGCCGAGCGACAGATGCGGGGGGTGGGGGTACGCGGGGAAAGGAGCCTGTCCGCTGCTGGTGGGGCTGTGACCGGCATGACCACGGTGGAAAGTGGGTGCAGGGTCCTCAGAATAGAGAAAACAGCTCTTCCAGTTGAGCCAGCGATGTCTTCTGGGTATCTTTCTGAAAGGGTTGAAAGCAACATAGAAGAGACCTCCATGTCCACCCGCGGTCATTGCAGCCCGACTCGTAATAGCTCAATTGTGGAAGATGTCAAAATGCCCTCAACGGACAAAAACGTGGTGTGTGCCCGCAGTGGAGGACTGCTCTCCCACAGAGACAGCTGGGTCATTTGAAGGTGGATGGACACAGCTTGAGCCGTGGTGCTTAGTGAGGTGGGTCAGGCTCGGGAGGTTGAATATTCTCTGCGTTCGGGCAACAGTGCATCTGTCCTTTTGCCCACCCAACACGGTCTCAATTACCCCAACTCTGTAGTAAGTCTTCAATATGGTAGTCGCGGGTCTTTGACCGGTTGTCTCACTCTGTTTTATGTTAACCATTCAAGGTCTTTCGCTTTTCCAAAAAAAAAAAAAAATTAGTAGCCACAAAATGCCTTGGAGTCGAATTAAATCTATGGACCAAGTTAGGAAAAGTCACCAGGTTGACAATGCCGGTCTCTTATCCTTGAAGTGGGGTGGCCCCTATGTATCCAGATGCTCTTGGGGGTCTTTGAGAGTTTTATATTTTATCTCCCAGAGACCCTGCACTTATTTAGTTAAATTAATGCCCAGACATTTCATTTATTGATGCAAGCGTCATGGTAGTACTTCTCATATTCCAATTGCTGGGCTGGAGGAATGGCACAGTGGTTAGAATGCTTGCCTAGCAAATACGAGACCCCGAGTTCAGTTCCGCAGAACCACATAAACAGTGTGACGGCACACACCTGTAACCCCGGCATACAGGAGGCTGAGGCAGGAGGGTTGTTATGAGTTCTAGCCTGGACTACAGAGCAAGACCTTGTCTCAAAAAGAATAAAAGTCAACTTCCAATTGGTCATTGCTGTTCTTTAGAGAAGCAATGGGTTTTGGCTTAATAATCTCGTATCTCACAGTCTTGCTGTACATGCTTACAAATGCCCAGGTACTATTTTTGTTATTGTTATTGACTCTTAGAGACTTTATATAAAGAGGATGATGCCATGGGCAAACAAAGATATTTTTCTTTCTTTTGTTCTCCCTCTCTCTCTCTCTCTCTCTCTCTCTCTCTCTCTATTTTTCTTTTGGCAGGGCCTGTCTCTAGTTCAGGCTGCTCCTGAATTCTCTGTGTAGCCCAGGCTGGCCTCAATCTCACAGCAGTCCTCCTGCCTCAGCCTTCTAACTGTGTGCCACCACACTGGGCTAATTTCTGTGTAGTGCTGGGGGGCGGAACCCGGGGCCGGCACATGCTGGGCAAGTCACCTGACCACCTAGCTGTGCCCCAGTCCTGATATTTTTATTTCTTCTACCCAGATCGGCACAGCTTTTGTTTCCTTTTTCTCTTTGTATCAGCTGAATATTCAGCATTGAGCGGGGCGGCGAGGGGGTCCTTGCCTGTCCCTCCATATATATATATATAAAAAATTTTTAATTTTGAGACGGGGTCTCACTAAATCACTAAGTCGCCCTGGCTGGGCTCAAATTTTCAATCTTCCTGCTTTCGCCTCTCAAAGTGCTGGGATTACGCTTGTTTCTCAATGTGAAGAATTAATTGTGTTGGCTATAGGGTTTTCTCTCTTTTTTGTAGTTTATTTTCAAACCAATCGAGCAGTTGCAGTATATGGCAGTTGGTCGAGGACGTCCATGGCACTCAAGCTCCGCGCCGGCTGGTGGTGGCGTTTCGGCAGCTTCCGGCATGCCCACCTGCTTTTTCTCTGTGCCCTGTGGGTGCGATGGGGCACCTTCGTTGGACTAGGTCATAAGTGTAATTCTCTAAAATACATTTTGGATCGTTGTTTGATACTAGTTTGGCAGATATTGTACTTTTTTCTCTCCTAAGGATTATTTTTAACTTTTTCTATCTGCACTTCACTCCCCTTTCCCCTTCCCACGCTCCTCCGTCTTCCCCACATCCCTGCCCTCTCCACGATCTATCTTCTTACCTTCTTCCATCTCTCTTTTACTTTTTTTGTGTTTTTTTTTTACGTAGTAAAGAAACCGTATGATATTTAACTTTCTGGGTCTGATTCATTTTGTTGAGCATGATGGCTTCTAGGTGCCTCCATTTCCCTAAATGACTCAAATTTTTCTTTGTGGCAGAGTAGTGCTCCATTGTGTATGTACACCACATCTTTATCCATTCACCAGTGGTTGGACATACTGGCTTCTTCCAAGATTTGTGTGTTATCAACTGTGCTACCATAAACATGGGTGTGCCTGGATCACTTTTGTATGAACGGATGGTCTTAATACATTTTTTTTTTTTTTGCAATTTCCTATAGGATTCAGGGTTAGGGAAATTTTGGCCTTGAAAATAGTAAATGTATCTTCTGCTTTATTTTTTTTAATGGAAGAACTTGTACAGAATTGGTACCATGTCTTTTTAAAATCTAACAGTGAAACCATAAACCATTTGAGTCTTTTAGTTTTCTTTGGGAGTGGGGGAGATTATTAGTTATTTATTCAACTTTAAAATAGATGCCAGGTATCAGATGTTTCTTCTTGGGTGGGTTTTGGGTTTGGGTTTGTATCTTTCAAGAAGCTGGATTGCTTAGTCTAAGTACTGAGCTTGGTGGGTCAGAGTTTTCTGTAATGTTAGTTTATTCATGAGACAGTTTGTGGTGTTTCTCTTTCATTTCCAGTACTAGTCACTTCATTGTTTTCTGTTACTGTACTTGAAATTTATTGGTTGTATTGATTTTGTTCAAAACGCCAGATTTAGCTTTATTTATTTTCCCTGTTGGGTTCTTGCGCTTTCATTGATAACTTAAAGAAAGGGGGAAAATATTTATAAAATGCACAGATGGTAAGAAACTGATCACAGAATATGTACAGACTTTTATAACTCAACAACAATGAAACAGGCAGCCCAATTAAAAACTGGGCAACAAAACTTGAACAGACTTTTCTCTACAGTTGTGCAAATGGCCTGTGAGGGGCTGGGGGCGTAGTTCAGTGGTTACAGTGCTTGTCTCTCATGTGTAAAGCCCTGGGTTCAATTTCCCAAGGTGATATAAAAATTAGCAGGGCGTGGGGGCACACGCCCGTAATCCCAGCACTCGGGAGGCTGAGGCAGGAGGATTGCTGTGAGTTTGAGGCCAGCCTGGGCTCCATAGTGAGTTTAGGACCAGCCTGGACTACAGAGCAAGACTTCATCTCAAAACAACTAACCAGCAAAGGGCTAGTAATCACATGGAAAGTTAACTAATATCCCTAGTTGCCAGCGAAATGCCAGTGGGAGCCACGAGGAGATACCACTGTGTACGTAGCAGGACGGGTACTGCAAAAGCAGAATGTGGCCAGTGCTGGGTAGAGCGTGCAGAACCGGCACAGTCAGGGGCTGGAGAAGCCGCGCAGTTGGGCGTTGGCACCGCAGGTGTTTTACTCCCAGCCCAGTCCCCTGCTGGACAGAAAGGGCATGAGCAGACCTTCCTGTCTGGTTCCTGGCTTTGGAAGGAAAGTTTCTGATCTTTCATTGTCGCGTGTAACGTTAGTGGGTGGTTCCTCGCGGAGGAGGAATTTCCCTTCCATTCCTAGTTTATTGACTTTGTGTTAAATCCTGAAAGGATATTTGATTATGTCAAGCTCTTTCTGTGCGTCATTTGAAATAGCGCTGGGTTTCCCTGCTTCGGGCAAGCTGCTGTAGATTCTGCAGTTCTCCAAGTTGGTGGTTTGTCCTGGGACATTGACTGTCTCTGGATCTAAGAAAGGAAAGCTTCTTTCCTGTTTTTTTGGTTTGTTTTTCTTTTTCCAGTCCTGGGAATTGAACTCTCCCAGGTCCTTCCAGGGGAGCTACAACTCCCAGCCTTTTTTTTTTCCCCCAGGCAAGTTCTTGCTAAGTGACTAAGTTCCCATGGCTGGGCTGGAGCTCGTGATCCTCCGGCCTCTCCCTCCCCGGCAGCTGGGAGTCCAGGCACGTGACTCTCCCGCCACCCTCTTGGGTCAGCTTTCTTCACGTATCACGAGGACCAGGCTGATGGCCTGAGCGTCTGTACTCACTGGAGCTACCACCAGAGCGCCCCCATAGCCAGTGTCTTAGTTCACCACCTGTGCAGATGTTTATATACTTTTATATGTTCAGAAACAAGCAAACGCCTGGGTACTGTGACACAGGATCGTTCCGTTACCTATTGCTTGCTTTTTCTTTAAACAAAGCGGCACCGGCATCTTTCTGAATCCGTTTCATTCTTTCAATTTGAACGTGCTGCCCACGTCCTGCGTGCTGCATGCCTGCAGGGCCCCCGTGCCAGGGGAGCTCTGTGTGCGTGTGCCCTTTGTGGCGGATGTTAATTCTCCTTAGGGATTAGCAAAGTTTCTCAGGACTGGCCTCTAGACATGGGGAATTAGGAGGCCGCAGGATACACACAGTTCATGTTTTTATACCTATGGCCAGATTGTACCCCAAAACAGTGATTTATTTACACTTCCTCAATAGCATACAAGAGTTCCCGTTTTCATGTTCAGAATCAGATGTTATTAACTCTTAGAACATAGGTCATTCCGAAAGGGAAACAATAGCACCGTGCTGTTTGGATTAACGTATCTATATCGTTTCGGGATTGGGCCTTCCCCCCACAGGTGTGTTGCCCAGTTGAGTGCGTGTGCATGCGCGTGTGGGCGCGTGCTGCCTCGGGGTCAGGGTAGGCAGCGTGGGCAAGGCTCAGCTGGCGGCCATCCAGGTGTTTATTCCCTAAGTTGGAAGGTGCAGCTTGAAACTGAAGCTTTTGGAATTCCTCATACTGGGTTTCAGTATGAAAACGGTTCCTGTTCTTTCCTGAAACAGGAAGTTCCAAAGCACCGGTCAGGCTGGACGAGGGTATGGCTGAGCTCTGGCCTCAGGTAGGTCTGAGAGGCAGAAGTGGAAGTCTGGTCCTGTGAGGCTGTGGAGTGGACCTGGGCCTGGTCACCAAGGTCAGGGCTTGAGCCCGACAGTGGGGAGTGAGGTTCAGGCAGAGCTATGGCCCTGAGGTCCTTGGCCCCAGCATGAGAAGGGGATGCTTGTGGGAATGACTGGGTATCCACACAGCAGCGGCTGGTGCCAGATCCCCGGATCTCATGGGCTAACTGGATCAAGCAACTCCAGCAGGACGCATGGTCTGAGCCTTTGGCCCGTGCCCTAGGAGACCGGCCACAGGCCTGTCGTCACATCTAAGGTCTCACACTTTGGGAGCTCTTGGAGATGGCACGCTGGCCTTGCTGTGCAGCGAGTTCTCAGAGGGCCAACGCAGCCATGGAGGCCGTGAGGGGACAGTCACAGCTGGCTGTGCTAGCCAGGTTTGCCATGGAAGGGTTGGGAGGGGAGGGAGCCCAGCTGTGGTGATGACAGTACCGGAAGAGACCTCTTCAGGCACTGACTGAACTGGCTTCGGGTGATGGAATGTGGCTGGGGCACAAGTGCTGAGTTTCCGACATTCATGCACATGTCCCCAGCCATCGTAATCTGGACTTGCAAGTTAGTGGGATTTTGCTGGAAGAGTTAGGCTGAGGAGCTTGAGGTCCTGTGGTTGGGCCAGGGTCTGGGCAGAGCTAGAGCCACAGAAGATTAGGGAGCCTCCGTGTCAAGAGCTCCGGGAAGGCATGGCTTTAAGAAGGTCCCTGGGTGTCACGGCACACTGGTGCCCATGGGCTCTTTCTGAAGTTTCGTGTTCTTATTGAGCAGATAATGAGGTCACACCATCAATGTAAAGTTATTGGCCAACATCGGAAATGCAAATTGGAATGAGAGAAATGCATGGATTGAAAAAATGTGAGTAAACAAGTAGACCAGAGGAGAGGGCTCCGTGTGAGCCACAGGGCAGGGCTCGAAGGCGGGACCTGGGGCAGGAAATCTCTGTGCATCCAGCAGGGCGAAGACTGATTCAGGCACGAGCAGCTGAGCACTGATAACTTCAGAGGGGAACACATCTTCACATGGCCTTAAAGTACCCGTGCGGCCGGACTTGGTGGGACTGGTGCTTCTGGAGTAGAGGGCTCACCCGGGAGGGGGAGGCTGCTTCCGAGGGCCTCCTGAGGCCTGGACTGCGTAACTTCAAGGTGCTTTGGGCAGTTGCCATGTAGACAAGGTGCCTTAGGCAGGGCCACATGGAGACATCCTGAGACTGGCTGGTCGTGTTGCTAGAGACAGCAGGCAAGGAAACACGAGCCTGGGGTTTGGACTCACTGGTTCAAACTCGGCATAAGCGATCCCAGAGCATCTGCGTCTCTCCTTAAAGAAATCCTGTCTCGGTAGCTGCAGGACTGCGGTTTTTGCAAACTGAATTCTGAGTCCATCCTGCAGGTGGCTGGATTGTAGCACACAACCCAGCCTTGCAGGGGAACTTCTGAGAAGAGGCCGTCTCCCAGCCCTTGCCTGTGGTCTTGTGAGGACTTCCCCAGGACCAGCTCCATGAGGACAAGGGCAATCCTGTGTCCGGTTTACCGGTGACACTGTGTGGTAGGCAAGCAGCACCCAAAGGTGGTCGGCTGCAGCGTGACAGCACCTTCCCGGGTCATCCCTGAAGGATAGAGGGGAAGGGAGATACCACCCACAGGCAGGACATAGATCCCCGCGCCTGGACAGTCACTGTGCTTGGGAAAGGACATGGGAACCTGCGTTCTAGACAGCCTGGTGGCCTCTGTGCCACACGTCTCTGTCTGGGAATATTGATTTTGGAAAGAAGGTTCCAGTTCCCAGCCCCCAGATTCTGGAGCCACGAGGCGAAGGGCTTTCACTGCCCCTGGGATGTTCCACACGTACTGCGCAGAGTCTGCCTGCATCTCCCCCGGCAGGAAGGGGACGCGGCACCTCCGGGTCTGCACTTCCTCTTCTCCAGGGACCGAGCACATGGGGCCACATGCGTAGGATGTGTTTTCATTGATTGAACATGTGTGTATCACCTTTCTTGTTGCTGGTATCGAATGCCTGATGCCCACAATGTAAAGGGGAAACGGCGCATCTGGCTCAGATTTCAGAGGCATTGGCTTCTGGTCAGCTGCTGGAAAGGAGCGACGTCATGGCAGAAGAATGCTGCTCACCGCGTGGTGGCCGAGCCGCGCCAGAGAGGCAAGGGCTGGAGACTGGGAGCGCTCCCAAGGTCATGCCCCCGTGACTGAGCTGGACACACGTGAAGTGCGCTTTGCTACTCTGCTTGGCGTCTCTTAATTCAGCCAGGTTGACATACTGAGACCGGCTGGTACAATGTGTGAGTAAGGCTTCTGCAATCGGCCGGATGGCCACGGTGGGGCCACGTTGTCTGGCAAGTGTCTCACCAAATCTTTGCCTGGTGGGTGACTCAACCCTCCATTTCCCAGACCTTCACCGTGAGTGGCTGTGCATGGGCTGGGTTGTGACTTTCCACTGACTTGAACCTCAGGACATGGCCAGTGTCCCGGGGTGTCCTGCAGTCCAGACACATTTTTGTGACACCCCGTGCGGCAGCAGCCCGGTTCCCTCTCGGCAGGCAGCGTCGCCCTCACTAGCTCAGTAGCCCATGGGTACCTACCGCTTGTCAGCGGGAGCCCCAGCGCGACTGGGTGGTCGTCTTGGCATCAGTACAAACCCTCCCATTTGTTTGGTTTGGTTTCCTGGTGGAGGCTTTCCTAAGACTTCCACGCCAGCACAGCATAAAGGTTGTAAGAACAGGGAGCACAACTTCTGTTCAGGGACCCCTGGGGTAAGAATAAACAGTGTCACTCCCCTTGCGTCTGTCCCCTGACCCTTGACACTTGAGTCCTGGTATAGGAGGAACAGCACTGTAGGCCAGAAGCTGGTTTATAGCACACACGGCCTCCTGGGAGACAGAGGCCACTCCTGTAAGATAGTGCCACCCAGCTGGCACTGACGTAGTCTTCAAAAGGCCACGTCAGGCTCCCACTGTCTGGGAATGATGGGGACCTGTGGCCTCCCCTCGTTTGCTGTGATAAGAGTTCTTCAATCTGAAGCCATGCTGCGTGGTCCACCATGATGGCACATGAGGTGTCCTGCAGGTGCTCGGGTGGCACAGTGTGCGGCGGCCTGTAAGCGCTTGGGTGGCAGGGTGTGCAGCAGACGTGGGCCTTGGGTGGCAGGGTGTGCAGTGGCCTGTGGGTTCTTTGGGTTGCAGGGTGTATTGTTCTTTGGCTGGCAGGGTGTGCCACAGCCTATGGATTCTTGGGTTACAGGGTGTGCTGTAGCCTGTAAACAGTTGGGTGGCAGGTGTGTGCAGAGGCCTGTGAGTGCTCGGGTGGCAGGGTGTGCCTCAGCACACAGGTGCTTTTGGTGGCAGGGTGTGCAGTGACCTGTAGGCACTTTGGGTGGCAGGGTGTGCGGCAGCCTATAGGTTCTTGGGTGGCGGGGTGTGCAGCGACCTATAGTTGTTCGTGTGTCCAGGTGTGCAGCAACCTATGGAGTCTGGTTACAGGGTGTGCGGCAGCCTGTGAACACTTGGGTGGCAGGAGTGTGCAGAGGCCTGTGAGTGCTCAGGTGGCAGGGTGTGCATTGGCCTTCCCTTGAGAGGAGTGACTTGAGTCTCAAGTGAGTGTCTGTTCCAGTTAGAACGCTCCCCTTGATGATGTGAACAGTGCAGTGTAGGCAGGTCACCACTGAAGGAGCCAGCTGGCCTCTCCGGGGAGCTGTGAGTGATGGAGTCTGTGGACCCCACGTGTGACTTCCTTCTTGGCCACTGTGGCCACTTTGCGAGGGTATGCAGAGTTGACAGGACCTGACTGTGTCCCTGAGGGTTTGTCAGCCTCTCTGTGGCCGAGACATAAATGGCTGCCACGGGGAAGGGTTTATTTTGGCTCATGGGTAGTTGGCACTGGCTCTTTGCCCAAGTAGGAGCTGGTGGGCCGTGGGTCTATGCGCCTCTGGGACTTTGGCCTTTCTCAGGGAGTGTGTAGGGCTCAGGAGAAGGCAGATTGTTCCTGGACTCCCTGGAGGAGACGCAGGGCTCTGAGCAGCAGGTGCCTGTCAGATCTCCCTCTGGAGACTCTGCTGCAGGGTACATGGTGGACCAGTAGCCCAAATCCCCCACTATGAACACAGAGGCCACACACCCTTCTCACACCTAGGCTGCCTCCAGCCAATAGCCAGGCCTGGCAGGGCAGTGGAACTGTCCCACTCCTTGGGTCCAGGGCTTCCCCCAGTGGTGGCTTTGTTTTGGGACTGACACCCCATGGGCCTGACCAAGATGGTCCCAGAGCTGTTCCCTGGTACAGACAGGTCTCTGCCTGGTAGATGCCCCTTCCTCCTCCTCTGCTCTGCTCCCATGGGTGTTGGGCCTGCACCTTTTCTTTTCTCTCACAAAAATTCCTGTTATTGGTATATGCTCACCATACATAATAACCACACTCACTTGGAGAATTGGTGCATATACATTTCACAACTTGGTCATTGTTACTTCCCTTCTGCTCTCTGCCCTCCGGTCTCTCCCTCATCCGCACAGCCCCTTTCCGTCCCCACAAAGTCCCCTCCCTGTCGTCGATTGCCCACCTTTTATTTTTGTCTTTGGATCCTGTACATGGTGGGCGTCTCTCAAGGAGAAGCTGTGCAGTGCTTAGCCTCTGTGTCGGGTCCCTATCACTGAGCATCAGTGGAGCCGCGTGGCTCTGCGTGCTCTCCCTACCGCCTCCTGCTCTCTCCCCCTTCTTCCTTTGGCCAGTTTCCCAATAAATCCCATGTTCATAGGACCCCCCCCCCCTTAGTGGAAATTTCAAGAAAGCAGGATCTCAGGAGCCGCCCTCTCTCCAGAGGAAACGGAGGCTGAGGAAGGGCGGAGGAGGGGGCTGGCACTCTACGGGAATTGGCCTGCCCTGGCGCTGTAGCGTCCACGACAGTGGCCGGCGATGACCAAGAGCCCAACACGTAAGGGCGGAGAGTCAAGATCCCACAAGTGCGCGCTAGCTCGTGTGTCCTGTGGCGGGTTCAGTGAGGCTGACGATTCTTTGCTGTGCCTTCCCCAGAGACACAGAGAATCTGTGCACCTTCTCCTGATCCCCTGCCCTCACATCCAGGCCATCCTCGGTGCTTGACCGGTAGAATGTGAAGAGAGCGGCCATCCAGAGACTTCTCAGCTAGAAGTCGCCTTGTGGTTTCCACTGGGTCTTTGGGACATTCTGCCAGGGCTCTGAGCCACCCCTGAGGATGCCCACCGTCCTCCAGCAGGCTGCCACGCCGGGCAGCCCTGCCGAGGGCTGTTTGGTGGTTCCAGCATAGCCAGCTTGCTAGCCTGGCTCGCCGAGGGCCAGGGCCAGGAAAGAAACCGCCTGGGGCCGCCTGGCCACCAGCTAAGCAGCACCGAGGCACTTCTGCTGACGCCTCATAAAAAAGGGGACCCAGCCCAGCTTGCCAGAGCCTCTGCGTCACACAAGTTGTAAGACATGATAAAATGAAGCTCCATTGAGGCCTCTTCGCGTTGGGACACGTTGTCACGTGATCTCAGTCCAAACACGCCCCGCCCCCTCCATGTTTCTCCCTCTCCCCACCCCCTCCGCCAGCTCCTGGTGCGTGGAGAGGACTGTCCCCGCCCAGAGCCCTGATGACTCTCCACAACTTCCCTCAGATGTGGCCACAGGGGCGGCAGCTTCTGTCCCTTCAGGTCACAGCTGCAGCCCTGCCAAGAACGCCCACCCACCGTAGGTCAGCAGCTGAGTCACGCAGGTGCCACGGGTCAGCAGAGCTTGCGTGTCGGGGCAGAGGCCTGGCCATTCTCCTACTCCCACACCTGGCCCGGTCAGGGCCTTTGCCCTGTGTGGGAGGGACAGGAGTGGCCAGTGCTGCCTAGCCCCACTGTGGCCTCCCCTAAACCCGTGGGTGTCTCTGAGAGTGCGTGGGGCTCCGGGTGGAGCCTTTTCGAAGTTTCTGGTAGCAGCAAAGACTAGGAGGCATCTGGGTGGCCGGAGGCCTCTGACTGGGCTCAGGAGGGACCGCGTGGGCCTAGCGTCCCAAGAGCCCCGGGGGGCAGGAGGGGTGAGTAAGAGCTACGGTGAGTGTTGAAAAAAAACTGGTGAAAGACTCGTGGCCACGATCCCCCTCACACTGAGCACACACGTCCCGCTGCTGTGGCCACCCGCCGAGGCTGCTCTGCCGGGCTCCGTCCCGTCCTGATGAGGGACACGGGGAGGGCAGCTGTGAACTCCATCCCACGGGAGACATGATGTCATGCCCTCACCCCTCGTAGTCACCAGGGCGGGCACCAGCTCTTCGCCCAAGTCAGAACGACCACGAAATGGGAGGGCTTGAGTCAATTCAGCATGGAGCCAGCCGGGGCAGCGCCATGAGTGACACAGGGGACAGGGGACGCTGAGCCTCGCCAGAGAGTGGTGGGTCCTTTGGGAGGAGTGTGCCCAAGGAGAGCGGCTCGCGACGGTGCCTTCTGCCGAAACACACTTTCTACAGTGCACACACTGTGGTTTTCGGTCACACCTGGCGCTCGCCAATCCCGCTGCCCTCCTCGGCACCCAGGGGCCAGGGCAGTGCGTGTCCTAGCTTGGGCACAGGGAGTGTGCATCGAGAACGGTGACGAAAGATGTGGGGGACACGCGTTGGGGACACTTGGCTGTGACAGAATTTCCCCACTCCCTCTCAACCCACAGAAACAGGAGCGGAGCTGGGAGGGAGGGCGGTTCCCTGTATTGTAACCGGAGTCTAGGTGGCTCACCGAGAACCAGGCACTCTGCCACGCGTGGCGGCGCAGGCCTGTATGCCCAGCACTCCGGGAGGCTGAAGCAGGAGGATCACAAGTATACAACCAGCCTGGGCACCTTAGTGACTTGGGTGGACCTTGTCTCAATATGAAATCAAAAAAAGGAGCTGGGGTCGCAGCCTGGACTCCGCGCACCCCCAGGATGAAGAGGAGGATGAAGGCGGGAGGGGAAGCTAGGTCAGGCTGTGAGCGCTCGTTTTGATGCCTGGCCTGGCCCAGGTGCTGTGTGGGCTCCTGCCCTGAAGGTGCCCGCCGCTGGTTCACAGGGTGGGGCGGGTGGTTAGGGTGTGGCCTCAAAGCTCCCTGGGAGGGGCGGACCGTGGGCACCGCAGCTTGGAGAGGCACGTGGTCTTCCTGGAGGCAGTGACCTCAGAGGGCACTCAAGGGGTGAGGCGCTGTCAGGGAGTGTGGGCTGCGGGCCCCACGCAGGGGACACTTCTGCACTGGAGATCCTCTCGGTCACTTTCCCACCCCGGCGGCCCTGTATCCCATACCCGTGATTTAAAGGAGAGGTTTATTTTTGGCTCAAGGTGTTTAAAGGTCTCAGACCAGGCTTCGTCAGCTGGTCCAAAGCAAACCAGCCGTGGTGGGAGGGCCTGGCGGAGGACAGCCAATCACACGATGGCAGCCGGGGGCAGGGTGGGGGGCTGGGGTGGGGTGGGGAGAGACACACTCTTTCCGGTCAGTCCCGGGGACCCCCCTCTGCCGGCCAGGCCCACCTCCTACCATCAGGGGAGGTCGTGGCGGATTCATCAAAGGCACACGATGCTGTCACCTTCTAAGCACAGGAGGCTGTGGGGACATTTTAAGCCATACCTGGGTGTTCTGAGCCGCTACGTGTCCAGCATGGTGGGCGCACGGTGGGGGAGGCAGAGCTCCGTGGCTGGGTCTGGACAGGTGAGACCCATGCAGGCAGATGAGTTGGGCATTGGGCCGGGCTGGGCCTCGAGCAGGTCCCGCCAGCCCCCAGCACGCCCTGCCTGCTGCAGGTGTAACCCCACAGGTGAGCACACGCTTCCCTCCTGGTCAGTTACACACTGCTTGAACTCAGAGCCCAGGGCTGTGGGGAGCTGCCCACCAGTCAGTCCCACCAATCAGACTCAGCTGTGGCTCCGGGGCAGAAAGTGTGGCTGAGACAGGAGTGGGGACAGGGGGAGGTGGTAAAGGCCTGGGGACAGGCTGCGGGCTCCGAAACTCACCCAGAACACTGACCTACGGAGGTTCAGGCGGGGGGGCCCCCAGGGTGCACTAACTCCGCTGCACGTAGCAAGACTTGATTAAAGTGGCCTGTGCGGCGGGGATGGTGGGGAGCTAGTTTCCCTTAAGAAGGTAATTCTAGGGTCAGGGCAGCAACGTGGCAAAGTCGTCAAAAGCCAGGCACTGCCTGACTGTGCCAGGCTCGTTGTGTCTGTGGAGCCATTCCCCAGAATCCCAAAGGAGCTGCCAGGGCTCCAAGCACCGTGGCTTAGTGACAGGGAATCCAGACCATGTCTCGGAGAAACGTTGCCTCGTCAGGAGACGGTTTTGATTGTCACATTTGGGGGGACAAAAGTAGTTATCAGGTGGGTGGGGAAAGACCTTATGACATCCGTATAAATTTATAGATGTTACTTATGAACAGGAAGACAGTCTGCCCATGATCCTCAGCATGTGACATTATTATGTGGCACGCATTGAATTTCTCGGCCGGACGCAGGTTTCCTCTGTGTCCTTGGGGATCTGCTAGGCCCTGGACTTTTCAGTCCCTGGTCGTATCGCACAGAGCATCTTTCCCCTTGCGGTTCTTCATGGTAGAACCAGGCTAACCTCGTTAAGGTGGGCCAGCAGTGGCAGGAAGTCCCCGTTCAGATGGACAGCTTGTCTGCGAGCCCCTGAGAGCCGGGCCTGTGGCCTCTGGTGTTTCCCCTGAGGTTTGGGTTGGCCTAGTTCTGTTAGAGAGGCAGAGCTGACTTGGCGTGTATATCATTTCTGGGCAGCTTCCGTTTCCTGTGCCTTATTTACCATCAGGCCTGTCATCAGCTGCGTTTTCAGAGAATGAGAGTTTGAGCCCTGCAGGTGATAAGTCAAGTTCCCTGGAAACAGCCTCCTTTGCAAAGTGCCTCCTCCTCTGCCAACTGGATCCCCCAGATTCATGGAGAGGCTGGGCTGTGGCACAGCTGGACTGTCAGGGGCCGTTGTGGACCTTTGCCATGGCCACAGCTGGCATCTCCCCTCCACATCTGACTTAGCATCCTGTGATAAACCCGTTGGTATGTAACATTCGTGTAATTACTAAGTCACCTCTTATGATGTAAATGCAACACCCCCCGCCCCCGGGTTCCCACCAACTGGAGAGCTAAGAATGTCCTTAGGCAGCAGCTGAGGCCATTCCCCATTTCAGGGTGACCGTCTACCTGATGCTTCCACTGATACTTTCAAATTGTGCTTTGATTTATGCTTTTCTTCTGTTCTCTGACTGTAAACACTGTATGTACCTGCCGCTGGTGGAGCGTGCTATTCGGGGAAGGCGAGTTCGCGTTCCCGGCCACATCACTCAGACTGGGCTTCAGAATAAACCGTCTCTTTCTCTTTAAGGGGAAAGTTACGCTTTTTGCGTCAGCGCTGGCTAGGGGCTAGTACACGCATGGCCTGGGCCCGCGCATGTGTGTGTGCACGTGTGGGCTTGTGCACGCGCAGGCACGTGGATGCGTGGCTCCCTGCGTTTTCACTTTGGCCCCAGCATCACCAGCAATGAAGGCGCAGTCCTCCCTGCGGCACCACAGAACGGGCCGCTCAAAAGAGTGTAATAAAAATACGAAGCCAGCTCATGGGGCTTGAAAACGACACCCAGCGAGTTTCTGGAAATAACCCAAAGGTCAGAAAAGTCTCGAGGGAAGCAGATAAATACATTGAGTGAAACGAGAATGAGACACAACTGGTCAGACTTTGGGAGATGCGGTTGGAGTCTGTGGAGACTTAGAACACACAACGCCCTTGTTGGAAAGAGGAAATGCCTCACATCAATATTCTAAGCCGTTTCAAGGCGCTTTTTTTGTTTTTTTATTAAGCATCGATTAATTAATTTTTTGAGGTAGGGTCTTGCTCTGTAGCTGAAGCTGGTCCTGAACTCAACATGTAGCCTAAGCTGGCCTTGATCTCCCAGCCTTCCTCCTGCCTCAGCCTCCCAAGTGCTGAGACTGCAGGTGTGCACCATCCCCGCCAGCTTCTGCGATGCTAGGGGGACCAACCCCAGGGCCTTGTGCTGGCTAGGCAGGCGCCCTAACCACTGGGCTGCACCTCAGAAGGCTTTCCTCTGTCCTACGGCTTCAGAAAAGAAGAGAAAATAAAGCCAACTACACAACGGAGAAATGAAATGAAGACTCATTCTCTAAAAAGATCAATAAAAGTGATAAGCCTGTAGAAAGAGCAAGAAAAATAAAACAAAAAGGAAAAGAAAAAGAACTTCGCAGTATCAGGACTGAGGTGCCGGGTGTTGCTAGAGGCCCTGCAGAAACTGAAGGGGGGGGACGAAGCGAGGTGCACTGTTCTGTGCACATGCGCCTAGCAGCTTAGCCGAGATGGTTGAGCTTATCAACAAGAAGAGGCTCAGTCGGTAAGAAACAGATCGTTTGGGTCACCCCGCAACTCCTAAAGAGATCGAATTTGTCATTAAAACCTCTTTGGAATGGACGGAAGTTTCTGGATCCAGATAGAGTAGAAAATTTTTGTTCAAATGTTCGTGGAAGAATTAATTAATTTATTAGAGACGAATTCTCGCTCTGTAGCCCAGGCAGGTCCTGAACTCACTATGGAGCCCAAGCTGCCCTAGGACTCATGGCAGTCCTCTTGCGTCAGCCTCCCACGTGTGCTAGGATTATAGGTGTGTGCCACCACGCCCAGCTTGTGCCGTGCTGAAGGCCCTTGTACTTGCTAGGCACGTGCTTTAGCCACAGTGCTATTCCTCCAGTCCTTAACATCAATTTTAATATTCCTTTCAGAAAGTGGAAGGGAACGAACACTCCCCACTTGTCTCACGGTGCTGGTAGTACTTGGTGGCAAAGCTGGACAAAGGCAGGGTCACAGGTAAATACCGTGACTCTGATCCACCCCAGGAGCAGAGACGAGAGACCCTCGCAAAACACCAGCAAGTAGGGTGCCGGTTTAATCCCAGAGATGTGGGGTTGGCTCAACATGCGAGGTCACCAGTGCAATCTGCCAGAAAGTCTAAAGAAGGACAGCATGGCCCCATCAGCTGGCCGGGGGGACGCTGCTGGTGCAGCCTCTACTCATGGTACAACTCATGGAAAAGGCCCCGGAGGTTGACGGGAACGTCCTCAGTTTGGTAGCAAGTATCTACAGAAACAAAACCAAAGAGCCGAGGCAGGTCCACAGCTAACGTGACGTGAATAGTGGCCGAACATCTCCACGCCCAGACGAGCGGGAAGGGAAACCCCTGCGGGCTCCGGCGGGCTCGGCCCTCTGCTGACCTCGGTTTGCAATCGCTCCCGCCTCGCTCCGCCCGGCCGTGGGAACCTGCCTTCCCCAGTCCCGACACAGCAACTTGTTGGCCTTGGGGGTTGGCTGACTGGTGACGAGGACCCTGACCCCCGGGGGGCACCGGTCCCCCAGCCTGCGGCCCACTCACCTGCACTCCCAGCCTACCAGGCCGCCCGCCTTGTCCTCTGCTGCCAACCCCGGACCTGCACCTGGCCGAACACCCCATCCCGCCCTTCCTGCTGGCTCTTCTGCCCACGTTACATTAAAGCTCCGTTTGCCCGCAGTCGGCCCCTTCGCCTTCTTACCCCACTTTACCCCTTCGTACCCCCACAAGCCCCCCTTTTACGTGTCCATTCTCTAATCCTCTTTATCCTCAGCCCTCGATCCCTTGATCGTCTACACCTGCCCTCACCCTGGGCCCGCCACCCAGGCATAGCGTCATGGAGGCAACCAACTTTCACTCCAAATTCTCTTGCCGCTGGCCATATTTTTTGTTGTGCTGGGCTTTTTTTTAGACCTAACAGCCTCCTGGAATGGAAAATGAATTCAGTGAAATCGCAAGGCGCAAGAGTCACATTAAAAACAATCGTATCTCTGTATTAGCATTAAACACAGGAGAATCAGCTAAAGCATAATGTCATCTAAACCAGCCTCTCAAAAAATCAAAGAAATAACCGCCAAAATAGGTGCAAGAGGGCTGCTGAAGAGAACGAAGGAGGGGGCTGGAGAAAAAACATCGAGGTTAAGGCGCTGGCCTAGCAAGCACAAGGCCCCGAGTTCGATTCCCCACCCAAGTAAGCCAGGTTACGGTGACACAAACCTGTAATCCTGGCACTCAGGAGCCTGAGGCAGGAGGATTACCATGAGTTTGAGGTCAACCTGGGCTATATAGTGAGTTCAGGACCAGCCTGGACTGCAGAATGAGACTCTGCCTCCAAAACAAAACAAACTGAATGAACCGGAGACACGCGGAGTTTCTGGGTTGTTCGGCTCCTCCTGGGCAAGTGTCAGTCCTCCCCCCAGTGGCACCGTGTTGTAATGGAGTCCTACCGAGAGCCCTTCGGTCGCTTTCTAGATGTAGGCAGGTTTCTGTAAAATTTCCATGAAAAGGAAAGTACCTAGAAGCTGAGCCACTTAGAGAAAGAAGACCAGGGCGGAAGGAGCCCGTGCGCCCGATCTGGAGCCTGAGTTGACGGCTCAGGTAATCAGGACTGTGTGGTATAGGTGGGCGGACAGGCAGAGATGAAAGGAAGAGAACTGAAAGCCCAGACGTCACCCCATGAGTATGGCTGGCTGATTTTCGACAAAGGAACCGAATGGGGAACGAGAGGAGGATTGTCATCCAACAGCGTGTGCTGGAGCTGTTGGACATTCATAGGCAGAAGAGACAGAACCTGAGGTGGCCACGGTGGTACATGTCTGCGATCCCAGCTCCTCTGGGGCTAAGGCAGGAGGCTGGCAGGTTCAAGGCTGACCCGGGTCACTCAGCACGGCTAGATAAAAAGACTGTGATGTAGCCCCGTGGTAGAGCACCCCGAGTGCAAGCCCTAGTGCCAATGCAACTAGCAAAACCTAGGCCTTTAACCTGATTTTTAAAAAGAACTCTAGATGAATCATAAATAGAATAGATAAAGCAGTATAACCCTTAGAAGAAAAAGGGTCAAACATCTTTAGAGCCGACATCTTGAAGGACTCTTAGCTGTAGTATCAAATACATGTTACTTAAAAGACAGAGCAAATCAGATTGCATCACAGTGAAAAAGTGTAGCTGTCATGGTTTGGCTCCTAAGTGTCCTGCAAAAGCCTCGTGTTCAGTGGACACTGTGTAGGGCTGGGGGGCGGGGCCTGGCTGGAAGGGGCAGGTGCTGGGGCTCGACCTGGAGGGGCGTGTGCTGGTTCCACTCTTCCGCCCGGTCTCTCCTGGTACCACTATGCTGTGAAGATCTCTGCCTCTGGAGCGCTGGCGCTGGCCCTGCCCCAGCTCCAGCCCTGCCACCTGCGTCCACCATTTTCCAGCCGCCCACCTGTGACTACATTGTGACCTTCTGAAACTGTAAGTTGTGGATGGTGGGTATCAAGTCACAGTGACAAGAAAATCCATTTTCCAAGACTCCCGCCCATGAATGGATGTTAGATATGGCTTGTAGGAGTTTACCTGTCCAAACAAAGGATGGGTGTGGGGGCCACGGGTGACAGAGTATGAGGTTTTAATTATTGTTTTGTAAAACAGGGCGACCTTCCTGCATGCAAAGGTTTATTTAGCTCACAGCTGAGACTTGCTTTGAGTCTCAGAGGAGACTTTGGGCTTGGAGTTTTTAACAGTGCTGGAACGATTGGGACTTAGGTAACTCTGGAAAGGGACTAAATACATTTTGTATAAGGAGGTGGCCATGAGTCTTTTGGGGGCCAGAGACAGAATGTCATGGTTTGGACCTGGAGTGTCCCCCAAAACCTCATGTATCTATGGATACTGTGTAGGGTTGGAGGTGGGGCCTGGCTGGAAGTGGGGGATGCTTGGGCTCGACCAGGAGGGGCGTGTGCTGGTTCCACCCTTCCTCCCGGTCTCCCTCTGTACCCCCATGTTGTGAGGATCTCTGCCGCCGGAGCTCTGGCGCTGGCCCTGCCCCTGCTCCAGCCCTGCCATGTGATTCCACCATTTTTTAGCCACCCACCTGCGAATGGACTGTGACCTTCTGAAACTGTGAGCTACAATAAACCTTTCCTCCCCTAATTTGGGCATGTTAGGTATTGAGTCACAGGGATGAGAACGTGACCAAGACAGCAGCTTCACTAGAGGCCCCGGGCAAAGTGCGGGTCAGCCACCACAAACAAAGGACTGTAGTATGGAATCCTCTAAGTGCGGCAGTAACAACAACAAAAAATCCCAGATAATTTCATTAAAAATATATATCTGTTACTTTTTCGTTGCTGCAACTCAATACCCAACACCCACAAATTTAGGGGAGGAAAAGTTTATTTTAGCTCAGAGTTTGAGAGGTCACAGTATACTCAGGGGCGGCCGGCAGCCATGGAAGCACATGGCAGAGGCAGAGGTGGAGGCAGCTTCCCATGACATCACACACAGGAAGCCGAGTCCCATCAAGTCCAGTCTCTCCGCAGAGGAAAAAGCTGTGACAATCTTTCTCCTTCCTTCCTGTTATACAGTTCGAGTTCCCACTTGGGCCTCCCACATCTGGGTGAGTTCTCTTCCCTCATTGGCTGGCCCACAAACCACTCACACTCTAATCTAGGTTGGCTCCTAAGCCCTAATCCAGGCTGGTCCCTAATGCCTCAAATGGACATAGTCTCTCCAACTGTCACAATATGCGAAGGGCTGAAAGAGAGCTTCTTTGAAGTAATCTGACCCATCAGTGCAAATAAGTGTGTGAAAAGATATATCCCTTACCGGGGGAGTTTAGGGGTGAGACCTGAATAGCTAGGAGCCCTGTCTACTAGGAAGTTAGCAAAAGATGTGCTGGCCATTCCAGGTTTTGAGAAACCGGACGTCTCCTTATGGTGTCTGGGATGTTCTGTGGCTAGATTCTTGTCCTCTCCAACTCAGCACCCCACCTTTTGGGACGGAAATACTTACCCTGAGCTGCTGTGTGCTCTGAGTGCTGTAGTGTGTGGTTTTCACTGGAGCGTGCAGCTGAGAGTTGCCTTGCGTCTCAGAGGAGACTTTGGGCTCGAACTTTTCAGTAGTTCTGGAACTGTTAAGACTTTGGCAACCCTTAGAGAAGGATTAATGCACTTTGCATAAGGAGGTAAACATGAGCCTTTTGGGGGCCAGGGGCAGAATGTTGTGGCTTGGATCTGGAGTGTCCCCTAGAAGCTCATTACCTACGGATGCTGTGTACTGTTGAGAGGTGGGGCCTGGCTGGAAGGGCGTATGCTTGACCTGGAGGGACGTGTGCTGGGTCTGCCCTTTTTCCTAGTCTTGACCTCCCCTTCTGCCATTCCTCGAGGAGCTCTGTCTCTGGGGTTCCAGCCCCATTTCACCATTTCCAGCTGCCTACCCATAAATGGACTGTGACCTTCTGAAACTGTGAGCTAAAATAAATCTTTCCTCCCTGCAGTTGTGGATGTTGGGTATTGAGTCACCATGACCAGAAAGTGACCGCCACTGTCTATCCCTGCCCCTCCTTTCTTCGTCCTGCCCCCTCGCCCCCTCGTCCTCCCTACGGTCCCCTCGGAGCCTGTCCCACTTCCTCACTTGGCTCAGGAACCCACTCTCTTTTTTTTGTGATCCTGGAGATGGCGCCCAGGCCTTTACCACCGAGCAAGTCCCACGGCTCATTTCTATTTTTAATTTTTGGAACAAAGTTTAAGTCATTAAGCTGCCCAGGCTAGGCTTGAACTTTTGGGATCCTCCTGCTTCAGCCTCTCCGAGTGCTGGGATCGTAGGCCTGCGTCATGGAACCTGGAGGAACCTCCTTCAAAGACTCGGATTCTTGGGACCCCAACCCAGGACAAGGAGGGGGTCTTAGGTACTTTCTTGTTGCTGTGACTCAATACCTGACGTGCACAAAGTAGGGGAGGAAAAGTTTATTTTAGCTCACAGTTCAGAAGGTCTCAGTCCATTCACAGATGGGCGGCTGGGGCGTGGTGGGATCACACGGTGGGGCACGGCTAGAACCAGAGCTGGCACCAGTGCTCCAGAGACAGAGATCCTCACGGCACGGCGGAACAGACAAGTCTGGGAGGAAGGATGGAACATCGCGCGCCCTCCGCAGGCCCAGCCCCAAGCATTCACCCCTTCCAGCCAAGCCCCACCTCCCAGTGGTACTCAGTATCCATAGGAACATGAGGCTTTGGGGGGACACTCCAGATCCAAACCGGGACAGATCCAAGTCAGGCCCCGCCCTGACTCAGCTTAGCTGCCCCAGCCCCGCTCCAGCCCTCTCCCCCCAGCCTCTCCTCCTCTCCTGGCATAAGCCTACGCCTCCAGGATACTGCACAGCTGGCTGTTAGTGCCCGCTCTCCACTCATGCCCTGGATGATGCGGTGTCCTGCCTGAAGTCCCCAGGGACTCCGTGTCACACACAGTGAGGTTCCTCACACCGCTATTCCCTTTCCCTCCACACTCCTCAAATTCTCCTGGAGACTCTTGCAAGCATGCTGCCCTCGGGATCATTGATTTTATTTATTTATTTTGAGACAGGGTCTTGCTCTGTAGCCCAGGCAGGCCTTGGACTCAGGGCAATCCTCCTGCCTCAGCCTCCCAAGTGCTGGGATTACAGGCCACGCCCAGCTTATGTGGTGCTGGGGAGTCGAACTCGGATACTTAGCACTTGACTTAGCACTTGCTAAGCAAGTGCTTTAACCACTGAGCCATTCCTCCAGCCCCCTCGAGTCATTAATTTTAAAGCAGATCATTTTGGGAGTCTACGTCTGCTCAGTGGTCACTGTGGCCTCCCACGTTCATGTGGCAGGGTCTGACTGGACCCGGGTGGTCCCTTGGGGGAAAGAGCTCCCTGTTTTTAAAGAACCGGTAGGTGAGTCAGGCTGTGCCCCTAGCCACATCCCAAGAGCCACTTGATGACAGTGATCCTGGGCAGCACGGCCACTGCCGCCTGCTGTCTGAATCCCTTGCCCAGGCTGGCGGGCTGGTCATTGATCAGATCAAAGCGAAGGAGGCCATTTCAAAGGGAAAAGGATTCTCTCTGAAGTCAGCCCCGAGGAGAAGACCTCGGACCCTGTCGCCCTGCGTGCGGGTGTGCGCGGTCCTTAGAGCAGGAGCAGGGACAGCAGACCTGTGCCGCTGGTGCCCCCCCCTCCGGGACCTCGGCCTCCCCTTCCCTTCCTTGTGGAAGTGAACCAGGCCTCTGTCCTCCCGCGGGAGCTGCATGTCCGGTCCCTTCCCTCGGGCGAGGGGAGGAGTGGGTGGCGGGTTATGCCCCGGGCTGGGGCTGCTTGTCTCTTAATGCCAAAACAAAGGTCTGAGGGTTCAGTTTGCCAGGCCGCTTGCCATGCCACTACTCTTCCGGTGATATTTACACGTGGTGGGTGTTTCTTCTGCCCGGTACCAGGCTGGGCTGCATACACCCTGTCTCTTGCTGGGCTGGCTGTGCAGGCCGTGCCACCATGGGTCTGCACACCAGGCCTGCGAGTTCTGCACACCCCCCGTGTGCGCTGATCACCCAGAGCTTGCAGCAGAGCTACCAGGAGCAAAAGGCCTCAGCAACAGCAGGATAGCTCTTCTCCTGATTCTTTGGACTGGGCATTTGGGCACGGCTCCACAGGGTGGTTCTGGCCCTGTCACTTGGCTGTGTCCACCCGATGGCTGGGCCCAGTTGTTGGGGCCCTGGCGGCTGGAGAGCCTCAGCATGGCACACCTCGGCAGGGTTCCTTCCGGCAAAGAATTACTTACTACCTGTATGTTAAGCAGGATGTTTTTCCTCACACCTTGGTCTGTTCTCTTCTTAACAAGCACTGATAAGGAAATGTGGAAGCTGGTAAACAACTGGGGTATAAAAGGAAAAACTGTAAAAAATAAAGTGTCCCCTGCAAGAGTCCATTTTTTTTTTTCAATCTGCTCTCTCCCACTCGAGTACCCGTTGACCGACTGAGCAGGCTCGGCCACCCAGTGGGCTTGTACAGGAGGGGTCCCACCATGCCAGGAGGCCTAGGTCCTTCTCCTGTGTGCCCGGCTGCGGGGCAGCCCTCTGGTTAGGTCGTGCTGAGCCCTGGACCTGGGGTGGGGCTCCTGACCACAGCTCACATCCAAAGACACTTTCAGAGAAACTGAGGTCATGAAAGCCACAGGCACAGAAAAGGCCAAGTGGCTTCATGGCTTTGGCTCCCACACTCCCTCCCTTGTTCTCCCCCTGGGCACTGGCCGAGCCCTCTGCACCCCAAACGCCAGGCTGTGCTTGCCGGCCTTTGGCTGAATCCTCCAACTCTGCCCACCCCATGCAGTTTCCCATTCTGTCCACCAGGGAGAGGTCTTCTCTTTACAATATTTTAGGTACTAGGGATGGAACCCAGAGCCTTCACACTGAGCTGCATCTTCAACTCTTTTTTTCGTGGCTTTGATTTTTGAGGCAAGGTCTTGCTAAGTCCCTACGCTGTCCAGGGTGGGCTTGAACCTGTGGTCTTCCTGCCTCAGCCTCGCAGAGTGCTGGATGCCAGGCCTGAGGCGCCGCTTCTCATCTGAGCCCGGACAACGTGGCCAGTCGGGGCCGAGGCATCCCGAGCACAGCCACACGGCCCACAGCGGAGATTCGGCACCATCAAGAGGACGTAGGCTGTCTTACCAGGAGACGCGGCCAACCGACCGCACCGTGAAATGAAGACGTAGAACTGTGAAAACGATGCGTTCCGTTCACCGCACCTGTGTGTCTTAACTGTGGAGTGAGCACACGACTAAACACCACACGTGGGACCTGTATCCCTGCCAGATGGTGCTGGTCTGTGGCCCTTCCCCTCAAGGTGAACCTCAAGGTAGCTCTGAAGAGCTCGCTCTGAGGAACCCAGCTTGAAAACTGCTCACTTGACTTTCCTCAGGGGGAAACTGAGGCTGAGAGGGGCCGGCAGCCTGTCCAAGGTTACCCGAGTGGAGGGGTCTGGCGCTTAGGTGGGAACCCTGCACTCTGCTTTTTTTTCTCTTCTAGGCTGGAGGTCTTTAAACGTCTCCTGAGGGTGCAGGACAAAGGACTCTCTGGGCTTCCAGGTCCCTTGTCACCAGGTGCCAATCTCCCGGGTCTCTCGGGAGGGAGCTGGAGTCTCCAGCAGCAGCTCTGCCTTTCCTGCCCTCTTCCCTGAAGCACGTGTGCCACCTGCCTGTCCCAGCCCCGAGCTGGAACAGGGTCCCTCTCGCTGTAATTTGTCCCTGTTGGCTGGAGGATGGGAAGACAGTGCCAGCTGGACTTGTCCCCTGCTGACCCCAAGACTGCCACACTTAACCTGTGGCCGAGAGCTGGTGTGACTTGCAGCCCGTGTGGGGTGACGGGTGCCCACGTGAATCTGGGGCTGGCTCTCTCCCAGGCCCTGGGGCTGAAGGAGTCCATGTTCGCTGCCCGGGCCCCGCAGCCCAGCTGACCAGACGCAGGTGGGGAGAGGAAGTCCTGCCCCCGACGCTCCCCGAAGCCGCAGGTCCAGGTGTCTCAAGGGCTCCATGGGTTTGGGGATCCCCTTTTGGCTCGAGCTGGTTTGAGTTTCTAGTAAATTTGTTCACTGTTGACAGTTGGTGGTGACTGAGCCGGACCGGACTTTCACTCATCGAGTCTGTGTCACTGGCCCTGCTGCTCGCTGTCACCTACCCCTCCACGCTGCCCATGTTGAGCCAACCAACCAACCAACCTTCCTTCCTTCCTTCCTTCCTTCCTTCCTTCCTTCCTTCCTTCCTTCTCCTGGTCATCACGCCTGAGGCCTTCACACTGAACTACATCCCCAGCCATTTTTATTTTCAACTTTAAGGTAGCATCTCTCTACTTTGCCAGGTGTGCCATCCTGCTGCCTCCGCCCCCCAGAGTGCTGGGATTATAAACCGACATTACCACACTTTACATCTTGACCTGAGACCCATCTAGACCTTGCGTGTCCCATCTTGGTCTGCGTGTGGCCAGCACAGGGCAGATGCCACTGTTGGAGGTGGCAGGGTGCCCACACCCTGGGCTGCCCACACCTGGCTCACACGTCAGCCAAGTGACTTTGTTGTCGGATCTCAGAAGCGACCCTGGGTTGGACGCCAGCAGGCGTCACCTCAGCCAGATTCCACAGAAGCCGGTAGCCCTGGGAAGGTTTTCCTCCTGGGAACGTCACACATCTGGCAAGGCTGCGTGGCCACGTTCTCAAGCCGGCCTCCCTCTCCTGTCCTGCGCTGTCCCTCAATGAGTCTGTGCTGGCTGGACAGTGACCTCCAGGGCTCTGGCTGCTCCGGGGTCCCTCGGACACTCCCACACCCCCACTGCTCATCTGCCTGCCTGGTGGCACATCCGGCACCTGTGGTCTCAGCAGAGGACCCGTGTGTCCCCGCACAGGGAGCCAGGCAGCATCGAGCCGCCTGCCTATAGAATGGAGGCATCATTTAAAATACTGCTCACAGCCAGGCAGGGCGGTGCGAGCCGTCACCCAGCACCCGGGGAGGCCGAGGGAGGAGGTAGCAAGTCCAGGTTCAACCTGAAGACCTTGGCTCTAAATAAAGATAATAATAATAATAAAAGGCCAGGGGTATAGCTCAGTATAAAGGCCTTTGGCAACCAGCCAACCAACCAAACTAAATCCTACTACCTTACCCCCAACAGGATGGAATATTCTGGCTGGATTCTGGGGTGTCTTTAGTCCCGCAAGAGCAGGGAGGGAGGTGTCAGGCGGCGTTTGGCAGCATGGGCTGTGTGGGCCCTGGGTGTGCCCCTTCTCCCAAGAGCCACAACTCTTTCTGCGTGTCCCCACCATGTTCTCTTCCTTGAAGAAAACACTGATCTGTGGCTCCTCCAGCCCTAGACCTCAGGAAGCTGTCCCCCTCCTCCCGGTCTCTCAGTCCATCTCCCTGGGCGCCAGGAAACCCCACCAGCCAGCAGAGGATCAGCCTTTCCCATGACGGGTGTGGCCGCTGTTCAAATTTTGGCTGGTGGGATACAGCGACAGGGACCCTGGCGATATCCTGGGTACGGCTTTAGAGGGGTGGAACCTGTCAGCCTCTGTCCTGTGGCCTGTCCCACAGGCAACCACAGTCCCCAGAGGGAGAGAAGGGAGAAAGGCTGGGGCCCGGACATGACCCCAGCTTGGGCGCTCACATGGTGGGAACACATGTGCTCAGCCATGTCGTTAGGAGCTGGTCACGGCAGCGCGTGGCTGCCGTGGGGGGGAGGTGATGGCCTCCTTGGGGCCATGGCCGCCTTTGCGTGAGAACCGCTGAGCACTGCTTCCCCGCTAAGGGCTGGGGGAGGGGTGTATCCCTGGGAAGGGACGCATAGCGTGGTAGGTGGGTCGCTTAGGGTCCTCTAGAGGAAAGAAATTGTAGATGTAGAGGTCTGTCCTCCAACACAGGCGCGGACGGGCACGCGGGAGCAGGGGAGCCGTGGCTCTTTGTGGTACCATCTCTATTTGGCCAGTTGCCTTTGTGCTGGGCCGTGTCATAAGCCTCTAGCAGCTCCGGCTCCCTCCATCCATGATGGCCCCAGCCCCAAAGCTGTCCCAGAGCCTCCTTTCAGGGTGAGTGCGGAGGGACAGCAGGCCAGGCAGCTTCAGCCGAAAGGGACCCTGGGTAAAGCATCAAGCAGTCGGCTGGGGACTTAGCTGGTGATCCAGGCAAGCCGGGGCCTCCAAGAGGTTTTATCAAGGAGAGAGAAGGGCCACCGTGTGGGGGAGGGCAGGCGGCAGAGGGTGACCGGCCTCGCTGCCAGCTTCCACTGGGGTCCAGTGCCCGCCTCTGAGTGGGAGGCGGACGGGAAGAGCCGATGGGCTTCGCAGAGGGTCTCCTGTTCCAGGAGGACCCGCGGAGGCTCTCAGACCTGGGAAAGGCCCCCCACGGCATGGGATGGGTCCCCAAGGCCAGAAGCAAGACCAGAGCCAGGTTTCCACGGCGGCACCAGGTCCACAGTGGCCTCTCCCCTCCTCTGGCTGATTTTGACAGGAGGGGCCAGAGCTGCTGGCCCAGGGCGTGTCCCTCCCGCCCGGCCTCGGCCTCTCTTCACTTGCTAACACTCTAACCCCAAATGACAGCTCACGGCCACCCAGGCGATGTCCAGCAGCACACAGCTGCCCTCTTCTCAGAAGGACAGTGTTGCTCAGCAGTTAAGTCCTTGCCTGGTAAGCGCAAGGTCCTGGGTTCAAATCTCCAATGTTCCATAAGCCAGGTGAGGTGGCACACACCTATAATCCTAGCACATGTGGGAGGCTGAGGCAAGAGGACTGCCATGAGTCCTAGGGCAGTTTGGGCTCCATAGTGAATTCAGGACCAGCCTGGGCTACAGAACAAGAAACCCTGGGACCAAGATCACGCTCTGTCTGGCAGGATGGGGACATAGGGCGGGCAGCCTGGTCACCCCCTGGCAGCCCCCTCCCAGGCTTGTTTAGGAAATACTTTGTATTTTTAAGCTGCTGGGAGGAATCAACCTTGCTTAGTGTCTCCGCGGCTCGTGGTGGCTGAGTGATAGAACAGAAAGTTTGGGGCCACAAGAATGATCTTTCCTGGAAGCCGCCTTGTGCAGTAGAACTGTCACTCCCCCTACCCCCGATTCTGCTCACTGCTGGCTGGGAGCTTCGATGAGAGGGCTGGATCCCCAGGACCCGTAGGGGACCTTGAGGTGGCTTTCAGGAAGGTATGAAGCCGCACTGTGGAGACAGAGGGGCACGGTGGGCCGAGTCTGGGTTTCTGATGCTGCTGTGGGTCTCCACGGCGCCTGGAGGGGCCGAACCTCAGCGCGGAAGCGGCCAAGACCTGTCCTGTTTAAACCTCCACCATCCACCTTAGGGGTGCTGAAGTGAACCTTAGACCTTCCGAGTCAGAATCTGTGTTTCGCCAAGTCCTTGGTGGGCCACGTGTGTGCCATGGCCTGAGGGGCACCGGCTTCCGCCACTGTGATTACCACTGTCGCCCTGTTGCTAGCAGCTGAGCAGAATTCTTTTTTGGGGGGTGGGGCCCCTGGGGGTTGAGCCCAGGACCTCCACACTGAGCTGTGTGTATCCCTAGACCCTTCGCTGGTATTATGTATTTTGAGACACGGTCTTGCTAGGTCTAAGTTACCCAGGCTGAGCTTGGACTTGCAATTCTCCTGCTTCAGCCTCCCAGAGTGCTGGGGGCTGGGTGGGCAGGCCTGGCCACACCCGAGCCTGTGTTAGGGAAGGTGGCACCATTCGGGGTCACGGGGCCAGTGGGGCAGGAGAAGGACTGGGCCGCTATCTTGTGGACGTCCTCTTGATCCTCGCATACGTGCGTGGCCGTCCGAACCTCCTGTCCCCCGCGATGGCCCTTGCCTCAGTCTCTTCTATCTCCAGGCGTGACAGTACCGGAGCAGACGATGACATGTAGCTCAGGCAGGCAGGTAGGGGGTCGAGAGTCATTTTGAAACCATCAGATCTATAAAACAGATCACGCTTGCCGGAAGCCACGGCCATCTGGTGTGAAACACAACCATTTCTAGGCTGGGTATC
This sequence comes from Ctenodactylus gundi, assembly GCA_004027205.1. NCBI lineage: Eukaryota > Metazoa > Chordata > Mammalia > Rodentia > Ctenodactylidae > Ctenodactylus > Ctenodactylus gundi. Next base: position 263,936 of record PVKB01001288.1, on the reverse strand, counting down.
CAAGGAGTGGCCACAGTCACCCTCTTTGTGACTCAACCTGGATTGCCTAAGTGTTTCCAGGTGGAGTCCTCCCCATCCCACCCCGGCCGCACCCCGGGGGCGAGGGCAGGGCCGGCCAAGTGGGAGGCAGTGGGAGGGACCGGGTCCCCTCACCTGCAGGGTGGGTTTGATGGGCCAGAGGCAGAGGCAGCCGGGAGCTCCCGGGGGACCTGCCCCACGCCCTGGTCCTGCCCTGGCTCTGTGTTCCGGTCCTGTCAAAGCTCACCAGGGTTTCTCCATTGGCACCCCGGGGAGTCACGCTGCCTGGGAAGGCCGTCCTGGGCTCAGGCCCAAGGCCAAAGAGTCGGACCTTGTTGTGGATACGAGTGCAGATGCAGAATCCTGGGCCTCCTAGTCCCGCACCTGTGACACTGTCCCAGTGTGTGTCCTGGAGGTTTTGGGACACCTGTGTGGAGCCTGCAAAGGGTAATAAAAACCACGTTTGTGGGCCTGGCTGGACTTGGAGATGCCCACCCTGTGGCCGGGGTGTGGCCTTGTGGCTAATGACGCGTGTACAGGTACTAGTCAGTCTCCCCACTGAAATACGTGACCCTGCAGCTGACGTCACCGAGCAGGAGAATCGGATGGTGCAGCCTGCGGCGACCTGGGTTCGGTTGGTTGGTTGAGAGAGTGGGCAGCACACAAAACATGTAACACGTTAATGGTTAATGTGAGCTGGGCCTCCTGGCAAGGCCTGTAGTGCCTGTGCTCTGGGAGGCCGAGGCAGGAGGATTGCTAGATCAAGCCCAGCCTAGGCAACTTAGTAAGGCCTTATCTACCTATCTATTTTTATTCTTTTGTGACAGGGTCACAGTCTGTGGTCCAGGGTAGTCCTGAACTCACTATGGAGACCAGGTTGCTCTCGAACTCATGGCAATCCTCCTGCCTCTGCCTCATGAGTGCTGGAATTATAGATAGGCATGTGCCACCACACCCGGCTTATGTGGTGTAGGGAAATCCAACTCAGAGCCTTGAGCTTGCTAGGCAAGTGGTTTAACATCTGTGCTATTCCTCCAGGCCAAGACCTTACCTAAAATCAAAAATAAGACTGAGCTAGAAATGTATCTTGGCATAAAGGCCCTGGGCTCCATTTCCAGCACAACAAAAATTATGTATGTGTATTATAACAGTAAATTAAAAACAAGGGCCCAGAGGCCCTTCCAGAGAACTCATGGGTCTCAAGATGGACGCTCCTGGCCCCCATGAGCTCCGCACAGTGTCTCAGTCAGAGGACTGAGGTGTGAAGTCTCTGTTTCTTGCTCTGTTAAGTATGATCAGAGCCTTGTATCAGTGAGAATGCCCATACCCAGGCGGAGGCTGAGTCTCTCTCACCCTACTGGGTGGATGCCGCATCCTGGCTGGGCTTTCTGGGTGAGTGACAGCCATGTGGAGGGGAGACCTCTCCGTCTGATGTGGCAATTTTTGCTGTGGGTACAATCTCTGACACACTTCCCGCTTTTCTTGCGAAAGTCACTGGTGTCCCCACCCCCATCCCCACTCGCTGTGGGAGGCCCTGTTCTCCAAGAGCCCAGGTTTCTTCAAGGGCTTGCAGGGGGGTCTGGGGGGGCTCGCGGGCCCTCTGGGTGTCAGGTCTTGACCTCTGTGGAAAGGTCAAGGTTAAATAGTCTGGATGCTGCTTCCTGTTGGCGAAGATCAGTGGCCCCCTGCGAGAGAGAGACTTCATGGCTTCAGAAGTAGAAACCTCGCCCAGCCACCCAGCAACAACGGGAGGCTCGGTGTAGCCAGCGTCACCTGGGACAGGGGTCTCGAGGGCCATGCTTCCCACTCACCAGAAGCTCAAATTCAGAAGGCGTTAGAAACACGTAGGCCCGAAGAACTCTGAAGGTCGAGTCCCCCAGACACACACACACACACACACACACACACACACACACACACACACACACACACCCTGCACTAATTTCCAGCTTACTGGATTCCGGAGTACCCCCTGTAATCGAGCCTATCCCCCCAGCTCTGTGATGACTCCACTTATTAAGCTCTCTGAAATACACGAACTTGAATTTGTAGAAAAATCCGCCCGATACTTGAGTGCCTAAGGCTAGCAGAAGGAAACCGGACACAGCAGGCTGAATATTTTTGGTTCCTCGTACAGGAGAAACCACCGGCTAAGCAAAGGCAGAGGGGAGGCCGACCTCGCCGGGTGGAGGTTCTGCAGCCGGCCGGGAGGGTGGGAGGTCCAGACACCGGCTCCGCAGCGTGGGTGTGGCCGCTGTGTGCCACAAACACACATTTATTAAGAGAGAAGAGGAGGAGGGCCCGTGCTGAGCGCCCAGGCGGGCTGCTTGTCTTCACTGGAATTTCTGTGCATTGCGTTTTCCAGCCTAGTTGCTTTGTTAGTGCTTTTGACTTCTTCCTTCTCGGGTTGCAATCGCCTTCTTTTACTCTCAGGAAGGCACGGACGGGAGGCAGGTCCCCGAGTTCTCGCCCTCCCACAGAAGCCCATTCCTTCCTCTGCCAGGGATGGGCAGTTCAGCAAGACATCAGATTTTATGCACGAATTCCCAATTCCTTTCTCTTTCCCCCAAGGTGAGGGCCCCACGTCCAGCCGGGAGCTGCGCTGAGCGGCGTGGTCAGTCGGCCCTGACTCCTGACTCCTGCCGCTCTGTTGCTGTGTCTGCGGCCATGTTTACTCCCAGGGCTCAGTTGGAAGTCCAGGGGATTTTTCTTCTTCTTTTTTTGTACTGGAGCTTGAGCCCACGTGGAGCTCCATTCCTAACCTATTTTTATTCTTGATTTTAGGGTCTCCCTCAGTTACTAAGCTCCCCAGGCTGGGCTCGAACTGGCCATCCTCCGGCATCAGACTCCTGAGTGCTGGGATGGCAGGTGTGCGCCACTGGGCCCTTTGCACTGGAAGGCTGACTTGGCGTCAAGGGTGCGCCATCTTGCTCCCCACGGGGATCCTCGACGTCAGGGTGTCCAGTGAAGTCTCCCTTTCTCTCTCCCACCTCCCCTTGGCCAGGCATTCTGTATACAGGTCCCCTTTCTTTGTGGAGGGAATGTCTACGTGGGGCAGCCCGATCCTGTGTGCGCAAAGCCTGGGTGTACAGCTGGAGCACACGGGGTTGGTACGATCCCCTGGGAATGAGCAGTACCTGGCCAGCCCTTTGCGTGGGGGGACCCCAGACCCACAGGCTCCCTCGCACAGAGGGCAGGGGTGAGACCAGGACTCAGGCGTGCCCTCTGCGGGGGTCTAGCCGCCCCCCTCCCGCCCCCCGCACAAGTCTTTGTCCCCTCCCTCCTGGGCTGTCATGCCATTGTAAGAGATTCTCGCTCCCTCCGGCTGCCCGGTGCGTGAGAGCTGCCCCTTCCCGCCTTCTGGATTGAGGGTGGCAGCAGGGGAAGGCCACCCACAGGTGTCTGAATACAGCTGTCCCAGCAGCCGCTGCCCTGTGTGCTGGTCCTGGCCCTGGGATGGGCTGGCTTTGCAGGGCTTCGTGGAGGGCCTGGCCCTGGGCACAACACCCCTGTCTACTGTTGTGCTCCGTGGCGGCTCTGGCAATCCGGGTTCTGCAGCCCGTGCGCTCGCTTTCCGTCTGTGGAGAATCCACGTTGTCCTCTGTCCGTAGCCTTCTTCCCGATGGACAATATTTTCATGAAGGTTTTCGCATCTTCTTAAGTCTTTGCTGTGACTTGAACGAGTTTTATACAAAGAGTCCTGGCAAATGTGACTATCCGTCATCTGAAACTTTAAGTCAGTAATCATTCAATTTATTTATTTACTCATTTATTTTGAGACAGGGCCTTGCTCTGCAGCCCAGGCGGGTCCTGAGCTCACTCTGTGGCCCAGGCTGGCCTCGAACTCACGGCCATCCTCCTGCCTCCGCCTCCCGAGGGCTGGGATTGCAGGGCATGTGCCACCACCCCCACTTATGTGGTGCTGGGGAATCGAACCTAAGGCCTTGTGCTTGCTGGGCAGCGCTCCGAGCACTGATGTCCCACCTCCTGAATGTTTCCCTTTAAATGAAGATTATTTTCTGGGTCACATAGTATTATTTCTCATAATGAAATAATCAAAATACCCCCAAGCTTTCCAATTTTGTGGTTAAAAATTATTTTCTACTACTATGTTAATATGCCATCTTATGTCATCCTAGACATTATATAACTTTATAACACACAATATTCTGCTCTGTGTGGCGCCTACTCTCAGGTGAAGTGTGCGTCTTGGCTGGTCACCGGCCCCCCCAACCCCTTCCACCGCGTGTCAGTGACGGTTATTTCCCCGTCAACGTCTGTCCTTGTCCTGTTTATTTTTGGACGTTTTCCAGGCTCAGAGAAAAGTCCAGCTCTGGAAAGTACAGTTAGAATGCAAAGCTATTTTGTGATGTATTAATTATGCAAAGCTATTTTGTGATGTATTAATTATGCAAAGCTATTTTGTGATGTATTAATTATGCTACTGAAAACCTGGGAACACATCCAGCCGTAAGAGACTAAGTGGATAACAGCGTAGTTAACAAATATCGTCTGCTTGTTAGGAGTGACGTGTGTGGGAATTTATAATGCTATGGATGGGGTATTGAATATTGACGGGATAAACTGGTATGGAATTGCACGTGTCACATGATTTGCATGCAAAAATGCCCATTCAGCAGTGGCCCTGTGGGGAAGGGAGCGTCCTTACGTGGCTGCGCGCTGTGGTGCTGGAGGCGGAGCCCAGGACTTCACGCTGAGCTGGTGGTTTGGAGACGGGGTCTCACTAGGTTGTTGCCCCGGCTGGGCTCCCACTCGTGATCTTCCCACCTCAGCCTCCCAAGGGGTGGGATGCATCACCGGGCCTGGCTTTTCTTCCAGACGTATTGGCGGGAGGGTTCCTGCTGTAGAAACTGCCCCCTTCCTTCCGCTTCCTCAGCCTCGGGGGCTTACGTAATCCTTTTCCGATAATAGCAATCTGCCCACTCAGCCCCCGCTGCCCTCCTGCCCTTCCTGCCCTGCCCCCTCCGGGCCATTCAGGGCGGTGGGCAGAGCGCCGGTGCCAGGAATCCTCACATTCTGCCTTGGGCAGCACTTTCCAAGGGCTCACAGAGTACAGTGCTTCTTCTTTTGCCTGAGAATTTCTGGAAGACTTTTGCCTTTGTCTTTTTTTTTTTTTCATTTTTTTGTCGTTAAATTTTTTTTTTCTTCTCTTGTACTGGGAACCAAACCCAGGACGTTCACATTGAGTTCCATCTCCAAACCGTTTTTAAAATTTTTGATTAGGAGACAGGATCTTGGGCTGGAGGAATGGCACGGTGGGTAAAGCACTTGCCTTGCAAGCACAAGGCCCAGCACCACATAAGCCGGGCACGGTGGCGCACACCTGTAATCGCAGCACTCGGGAGGCTGAGGCAGGAGGACTGCCCTGAGTCCAAGGCCAGCCTGGGCTCCATAGTGAGTTCAGGACCAGCCTGGACTGCAGAGTGAGACCCTATTGCAAAAAAATAAATAAATAAAAATAAAAATAAAAATAAAAATAAAAATAAAAATAAAATGTCAAAAAGAGTCAGGGTCTTGCTAAGTCACTAAGTTGCTCAGCCTGGGCTCAAATCAGCAATCCTCCTGCCTCAGCCTCCCAGAGTACCGGATGACAAACCTGCCCACCAAGCCTGGCTTCGCCAAACCAAACCGAACGAAAACTCCATCTTGAGGGTTCCTGGATTCGAGGGGAGAGGGGATCTCTGTCTGCTCTGGCCCCACACTCCCCACCCCGGAATTGGTAGGGAAGGGCGGGATTGGCTCTTCCTTGTCCAAGGCCGATGACGCAAAGCCTCCTGTACGGCTTCGCTTTGTCCTTCGTTTAAAGTAGCTGGTCACCCGAGTGCGTCTTCCTGAGACGGTCTAGATCTGACCGGGAGCGGTTGCAGGTTGCCGGGGCCCTGGGCCGTTGTCCCCGCTGCCGCAGGCCCACAGAGCCGGTCTTCTGTTGGGCGTGACCTCGTGTGGCTCGAAGCAGGCAGTCCATGTTCGAGCCGGGACAGGGGGTGCTGGAAAGGGTGGCGTGGACTTGTTACCGAAGACCTGTGCTCCAGCCGTATTTTCAACCGGGCAACCTGGGGTAAAACCAGAGGTGCCCCTCCAGCCTCGGTTTCCCCATCTGTCAAATAAGCGGGCCTGGATGATCCCTGAGCTCCTTCCGGGTTCCCAAATCCTGTGATTCCTTATAAATTGGGAAGGTAGGAGCGCAGGTTAGCAGCAGGGGCGGTGGAGAGCGGGTGGGAAGGCTGTGAGGCGCCTGGCGATGATTCACTAGCGTGGAAACAGCTAGGACCAAGGCCATCGAGGACACACACTCGTGTCTCTGTTCCAGCGGAGGCATCTACTCCCGGGATGTGAATAATTCATTACTTTTCGTTGCTGAGTACTAGTCTTTTTTTTTTGAGACGGGATCTCGCTCTGTAGCCCAGGCTGGTCCTGAACTCACTATGGAGCCCAGGCTGGCCTCAAACACACAGCAGCCCTCCTGCCTCAGCCTCCCAAGTGCTGGGATTATAGGTGTGCACTACCACACCTGGCTTCTGCGGTGCTGGGGAACCGAACCCAGGGCTGTGGGCTTGCTAGGAAAGCATTCTAACCGCTGTGCTATTATTCCCCTAGCCTGCTTCAGCAACTTCTGCGCAGGACCTGGGGCTCCAGTGTTGGGCCTTCCTGTGGGCGTCTTTCCCACGTCTGCTGTGCTGCTGTTGGGGCGTGGGGGCAGGAGACAGGGCTTTGCCAGAAACGACTTCCTTCTGCTAATGTCCCTGCGGCTGCCCGACAACAGGCCGTCTGGGGTGAGGGAAGGAGGCAAACCCTGCCCACCACCATTCGCTATTCCTGGAAAGGACCTTGTGCCTCGAAGGGGAAGAGCCCCAAGTATCCAGAAGGGCCCCTCCCGGGCCGCAGAGCACGCAGGAAGAGGCCCCAGAAGGACTCTGGGAAGAGAGCAGGTGTCACACCTGACCAGCACTTCCTGCGTGCGGGGTTCCTGCCAGAGCCGCTCTCAGTTCTACAATCCGAGAGGTTTAGGTCTCAGGTTGCCAAGGTGACACCTAACCGCGTGTTTCAGCTTGTGGAAAGTCCCCATCCCTGACTCAGCCCTCCCACAGGCGAGGGCCCCACTGGTCCCTGGGGGACCCCCCCCCCAGAGTCCCTGTCACGCTGGGGTCCTGATTCCGTCCTCCAGGACAGAAGGACGGCTGTGACACTCCCTGCAGCATTTGGGGAAGGACATCATGTCTGCTGTGTCCCAGTGTGTCACAGTCACCCGGGCTGGACGCAGTTTAAGACACTGAACTTGGACAAATGGAAAGAGGCCTCCACCCTTCCTCCTGGGCACAATCCCGGGGAAGCCAGCGGGGTGAGCCTGCTTCTGGCCTTTATTTTACCTATTCTGGTGCTGGACCCCCGAACCTTCACACTGGCTGCATCTCCAACCTGTTTTATTATTATTATTATTATTGATTTTGAGACAGTCTCACTCAGTTGCTGAGTGACCCAGGCTGAGCCTGAGCTTGTCCCCATCCTGCCTCGGCCTCCCCACGGCCAGCTAAGTGCTGAACGTCCTTGCACGGACCCCGCTGCTTAGTTCCTTAGGGTCCCACCCAGCCCCCAAGTTCCGGGATCAACAGGCCCAGGTAAGGTTAGGACCTGGAAATGAGCCAGGGAGAGTCCCAGAAGGGCGCAGTCTCGCCCTGCTCGTCCGCCTGAGGCCGCCGAGCGCGCGGCGGCACTGCCCTGCCCCCTCCCAGCAGCCTGCGGCCTGCAGGAATAAGTCGTGATGAGTCACACTCTGATGAGGGGACGCGGAGTGGAGGAAGCTCCCATGGGAGGCAAAGTCTGCAGTGACTTAGGCACACAGCAGCTGGAGTCCCTCCCGGGAAATGAACCGGCTGCCTCCGTGGGGAGGCTGGTCCTGGTGCGGGCGACTCCCTGCCCCCCGTGACCCCCCCCCACCCAGCCGTGGGCCAGGCTGGGGAGCCTGAGGCACGGGAAGGAGGCCCCGGGGCTGGAGCCCGGAGCACGAGCACCCGTGGGGGTCTGCCCTCCTGCTGGGGAGAGGCTCTGGGACCTTGGGGTGGACTTTGGGGTGGAGATCTGGAGCTTAAAGAGAAAGTCACAGGGCCGGAGCTGCAAGGCTCCAGGGGACTCTGCCGCAGGGCCTGAGGCAGCCCGGCCTGTGCCTGTGGCCTGGGGGTGTCCGGGATGGCTTCTTGGCTGATCTTTGGCGGGGCAAGGGGAGACTGCAGGGGGAAAGGCTCGAAACGTGGAGAAACGGGGAGGGCCGGGGAGGACGGACCAGCGGGCAGGGTCTCTGGCTGCCCAGAGTGGGGACGCTTCACAGGCCTCCAGCTGATCTGCCCCCACCACCTTTTTAACCACATCCCTGTCAACATCCTACTGCACGGGTCCCCTGGCTCTGCCTCAGGACCTTGGCAGCTGCTCCTCCTTCTACCCAGAATGCTCTTCTCTGAGGTACACGTGTGGCTTCCTCCTCTCTTTCCTCAGGTCCGTGTCCCGATACTGTCCCCTGACAGACAGCGCAGTGTGCCAGCGCCTTCTCCCCCGCTGTTCTGTCTCCCAGGATTGTTTCCTGTCTCCCAACCCACCACCCACTACGTGTGGGCCCGTGACGGTGGACGCTTAGCCCTTTCTTGTTCTAGGAAGTAGAATCCACGGTGCTGGCTCTTCTCCATGCCCGGAACGGCGTCTGGGGTGTATCGGTGCCTCATAAAGAGACACAGGAGGGTTTCACCATAAGGACAGCGAGGTGCCACTGACGGTATTTAGGTTAGAGGCGGATGTGCCCTCTAGGCCAGAGTCTCCCGGTCTTCCTGACCCGTTTTGTGGAAAACAGTTTCTCCACAAGTGAGGAGGGGGCCAGGGGACGGCTCGGACATCCCGCCCCAGGGCCTCCTCAGAACGTCGGGGGCGCTAGGTTCCCACCAGGAGCTCGTGGCCCAGATCCCCGCCCGCGCTGGTGGCAGCAGGGCTCACGCTCCCATGGGAGTCTACGCTGCTGCTGATCTGAACAGTGGCGGAGCTCGGGCGGTCAAACGAGTGGTGGGAAGTGGCTGTAAGGCCGGTGGAGCCTGCCGTGCTGGGCCGCTGCCCACCTCCTGCTTGGCTGCCCACTCCCTAACAGGCTTGGGCCTGGACCCGTACCAGTTCCAGCTGCTGGCCCGAGGGGATCCCTGCTGCTGACGGTCCTTTTTGGCTTTGCACTGGGGGATGAGGCCAGCAGAGCTGACCAGTGTCCCCACAGCCACGGAGTACAGCGAGAGCAGGGACGCAGGGGTGACCGTCAGAGGCACTGGGTCAAGCCCCGTGGCCTGCTGTAACTGGCTGTGGGAGCTAAGGAGAGAGGCAAGCAATGGTTCAAGGTATTGGCCTGGACATGTGAGTGGGTGCCCTCACCCAGGGGTCCTCGACACCCTGGCCAAGGGCAGATGCCACCTGGTGGCAGGAGCTGGGTGGCGGGCCAGTGTGCAGAACGTTACCCATGTTTATAGCGGCTCCCCGTCGCCTACGTGACCGCCCGAGCTCTGCCTCCGGACAGGCCAGCAGCAGCTCTGGGCCCTCATACGAGCGGAAAGTCTGCTGCTCACGCGAGGGACCTGGGCGCCCGCTCCTTGTGAGAGTCTAACGCCTGGGGACCTGGGGTGGGGCTGAGGCGGCGAGGCTAGGGCCACTGCCAGCTGTGGAAAAATCATCTTTCATGCAACCTATCCTTGCAGCCACGAGGTTGATGACTGCTGGCCTAACTGGGAAGGATCTGTTCCGTTAGAATGAGCGTGAGTTGGGGGTGGGGGGCCATCCTGAGCTTGGAGCTTGTGGGCATCTCCCAGGGAACAGAACGGGGCGGCCCCTGGAGTGCTCGGTGGGCACCGAGGGGAGTGAAGAGGAAGGCTGGGAGGACAGAGGCCCAGGACACGACCCCCAGGTGAGAGGGGGGAGAGAGCAGGGGGAAGGGCAGCAGTGGGAGGAAGGAACGCCAGAAGGGGAGATGTGGCCGGGTGGTGGGCGCCATCAGTGACCCCGGGCGGCATTTGCTCTGGGGCGTGGCTAGTGGCGGGCCCAGCACCGGGCATGGGAGAGTTGATGTCCTGGTCAGGGCCTCAGCAGGAGGAGGGACAGCTCTCCCCAGGTCCTTGAGTGCAGAGAAAGGCAGAGGTGGGCACCTTGCTGGGGGTGGGGGGAGGTGACTTATTAGGTCTATCTGATTCTGCAGTTTTGTTTCATTGCTAGAGATTAAACTCGGGGTGCTCACACTTAGCTATATCGCTACTCCCCTATTAATATCTTTTTTGAGACAGGGTCTTGCTCTATAGTCCACGATGGACCTGAATTCCCTCTGTAGCCCAGGCTGGCTTTGAACTCACAGCAATCCTCTTGCCCCAGCCTCACAAGTGCTGGCATTTACATGTGTGCACCACCATACCTGGCTTATGTGATGCTAGGGAATCGAACTCAGGGCCTTGCACTTGCTAGGCAAGTGCTCTAATGGCTGTGCTATTTCTCCAGCCCTTGGTTTTTAAATTCTGAGACGAGATCTCACGCAATCACTAAATTGCCCAGGCTATGCTCACAGATTCTCTTGCCTCAGCCTCCTCCGTGCTGAGATTTCTGGCCTACGCGGTCACTCTTGTCTGTCAGGACCAGATTTTGATTAGATACAGATGAATTCAAGACAGCAGGTAGGGAGCTGGACCTGGACATAAGCCCGTATCACTCCAGCACTCAGGGAGGCTGAGGCAGGAGGATCACAAGTTTAAGCCTTGCCTGGGCAGCTTAGTGCCTTAGCCAGGCTCTGTCTCAATATCAAAAATAAAAAGTGAGCTCTGTATGAAGGCCCTGGGCTTGGTTGCCAGAAACACACACATGTGCATACATGCAAACACACACACACACACACACACACACACACACACACACACACACACTCACGCTTTTCCATATGCAGTTGACGAGATGGAGCATGGGAGCCCAGCTATGTGGAGGGAGCCCAGTGTTCCTGAGCTAACCCACAGGACATGGGCTGGTTTACAGAGGACAATCTGTTGTCCCTTTCCAGGGAGTTTCCCTTATCACGACAAGCACATTAGTTCACAACAGAATGTGGTCATGAACAGGGAAGTGGCTGGGCTTTCCAGAGTCACCGTGTCCCTGGCTAGAAGCAACCTACAGGGAGCATGCCTTCCTGGTGGGGGACAACCCAAATTGGGACCGTGTGTCCTATGAAGGCGGAGCCCCTGGGCAGTGGCGGGGCGGGAGAGTGGCTGGGTGTTGGCCTGGCCTCGGGAGATACCAGGGCTCCTGCAGGGATGGTGGGTGGACAGAAGGACAGGACAGGCTGACGGAGGTCATGGGACAGTTTAATGAAGGGATGGGGCAGCTTTACAGAGTGGGGGTGGGACGAGGAGGACAGGCTGATACGGAACCTCCCCCAGGGGGCCGAAGCTCCCCAAGGCCTGTGTCCTGCAACATGGCAAAACATGCTGTGGACTTTCGAGTACACGATGTGTTTCCCGACTTTCCCCACTGTCCGTGGCTCTGCGAGACTAGGTCCGTGTCCCTAGAAACGAGGCACTAATGTTTAGGAAGCTTTTCAGGGTGTGATGTCTGCGACTTACTCTCAAATCGCTCAGGAGACAAAACGGCATGCTTAGTACGTAACTTATGTTATGCCTGACAACGTAGGTCACGTGGAGGGGCTGAGGGGAACGATGGTAACAAGTGGAGGAACATTAGAGCTGGTATCCGGGATCACATATTCTTGAAACACGAGTTCCTTCAACATCTTCGAAACTTTTGTATGCATTCGAAATTGCAGCAAACTGAAAACTCACGAAGAAACGTCAAGTCTCAGGGTTGAAGAAACTCGGGAGGAGAGAGAGCTGAGCCTGGTGAGGAGCCGCAGGCCGGCACCGGCGCTTTGCTTTCTTTAAATCCTGCTTTGTGGAAGACTGGCCCAGGGCGCCGCTGCGCACATGCTCAGCCCTGCCTGCCGTGTGGTCTTCTTTGTTGCACCACTGTCCTCACAGGGTCTGATCTGGATAGACAGGAAATATGTAAATTAAATTTTTTTCTATTAAAGGACACATGGCCGTGAAGTACCCTCAGAGTCCTCCCCCTCACGTGCAGCTCCCTGGCCCCACCGCTCTGGCTGCAGCCGTTCTGGAGTCCTCTTTCCTGAGGGTCTTCCCGAGGCGGGATCACAGAGACAGTGAGGGCTGCCACCGGGGCCACGCACGGAAAGGCGGCTCTCACATACACGGTGGTGCGCCCTCACTCGCTGCCAGCCCTGGATCTGGCGCTGTGAGACTGCTGGCTCTTTCTCAAAGTCAAAAGGAGCATGCAAAGTCAATGTTTTGGATGAATTCAGGACATGAGGACAAGCACAGCAGTGCCACTAAAGACACGCAGGAAAGGGACCTTCCAGAACTGCTTTAGAAAGTGGCCAGAGGGCTGGAGTGTGGCTCGGTGGTTAGAGCCCTTGCCTAGCACGCCCAAGGCCCTGGGTTCAATTCTTTAGCACCACATAAAAATAAGCCAGGTACAGTGACACGTGCGTGTAATCCTAGCTCTTAGGAGGCCGAAGCAGGAGGACTGCTGAGTCCGCGGCCAGCCTGGGCTACAGAGTGAGCTCAGGACCAGCCTGGCTACAGAGTGGGACCCTGTCTCAAACAAACAAACAACAGCAAGCAGCCCGAGGGACCTGAGAGAGTTGTGAACCGGGGAAGGGGCCAGGGAACCGTGCCCGAGGGAACAGGCGGCAGCAGCCGCTCTGCCCCACAGATCAAAGCCAGTCGTGTGGTTGGCAAAGCGTCTCGCTAAAGGGCCGCGTGGTGAGCAGTGCGGACTTTGTGGGTTACGGATGCAGCACTGGTTACAGCTTCTTCTTTGTATTGTTTTGTTTTGGGCGATCCCCTCGAGACAGAAGACAGTTCCGAGTTCCAGATGGTAGCAAATCGGGCCACGTGACCATTGGAGTATGGGGTCGGCCCCCCGCTGACTCCTGGAGGGCTAAAGCAGATGCGAGACGCCCTGGCACCTTGTGTTAGGGTTTGGATCTGAGGTGCCCCCCGCCCCCAAAGCCTTATGAATTTGGATGTTGTAGCTTATCTGTGGATTTCGTGGGCTGTTGGCAGATGGGGCCTGGTCGGGTGTGCTAAGCTACTGGGCGTGTGTGCTGTGGCGCGGGCTCCTCCCCGGCCGTGATCCCATCCTCCCGCGGTGCTCTGAGCAGCTGTGCCGTTGTCACCGCCCATGAATGGACTGAGATCTTCTGAGCCTGGGCGCTAAGGTAAGCCTTTCCTCGCTGAAGTCGCGAGCGTTGGGTATGATTTTCCAGCGATGAGCTGCTTCTCCAGACTGTAGAAATTGAGATTTTTCTCAGACTCTTCGGGCGACTCGGTGCTGGCACATAGAATAGGGGTCTCATCTCTTGGGATGGACCCCTGAGATGCGTCATATCTGCTCCTCACTCCTCCCAGCTGGACTCTGGCGGCAGCCAGGGATAACGCCTCCGCACAGGTACTGGGAGTCCCGCACCGACCTGACGTTGCGGGGTGGCTGTCACTCCACCCTGTGAGGTCCACAGTCTCCTACGACAGTCCCCATCCCCTGTCCCCCAACCCCCACAGTCACGGTTGATGGATCCTGTGAAAAACCACGTCTGACTGCCACCCCCAAGTCGGGCTTGTTTCAGAGGAGCTGGTGCACACCTGCAGGGGCAGACGGGGCTTCTTGTGGGCGGGTCCTTGCTGACCACACTGGTCTCCTGCCCCTCCCGCTGTCGCCTCCTGCTCTGGGGTCACTTTCACTTCCTCCAATGACCCGAGCCGCCTCTTCCTTCTGGGTCTGTGCACCTGCTGACTGCTGTGCCCGGCGTGGCCTCTGCTTCCCGCTCAGACTGTCCTCGTCACTGGCCTTGGCTCTCTGCTGTCCTGTTGCCCTTCCTGCAGGACCAGAGACACACCACCAAAGCCTCCAGGCCGGGTCCTCAGGTTCCCCGATCTGCCCCTGAACTGGGTCCCACCGCCTCTGACTCCTGCTGTCCGTTTCTCCTTCACGGCCTCAGCTTCCTCCTCTGAAACAGCAGAGTTCTTTCCGGGGCATATTACGTACAGAAATACCCAGAAACAGGGCACCAGTGACGGCGCTGCCTGGGTGAAGGGGCCGCGGGCACCTCCCAAGCTGCGTTCCCTGTCCCCGCCTGACTTCCAACGTCGGTAGTGCCACTTCTGCCCTGGTCTCCTCCTCCGTGGCCTCTTAATGAACCCTACACGTGCCCTTCTCTCTTCCTGTTCCTACACGCACATCTGTTCACACTTGACCAAAACTCCTGCTGCCACACGTGTGCACACCTCAGGGTCAGTACCTGTGAGCCGCCCCACAGCCACACTCCTGAGCTTTGTGCTGCGTGTGTGTGTGTGTGTGTGTGTGTGTGTGTGTGGTACTGGAGATGGAACCCAGGGCCTTCACGCTGAGCTGCACCCCCAGCCCTTTCGTACGATTTGGTTGTAGAGACAGGATCTCGCTGAGTCTCTAGGTTGGCCAGGTTGGGTCGGAACTCACGATCCTCCCATCCGTCGTCCCAGTGCCAGGATGACAGGCCCGCGCCACCATGCCCGGCTGGAGCTGCTGTCACCTCTGTGGCACTGCCCTTTGCCTTCCTGAGGGAGTCGAGGCAAGCCACCTCAGCAACGCCGGCTGGGCCTCTGGCTCTCGGACGGCTTACGTGTTCAGTAGTTTACGTCACAGGTCCCAGGGGCGACGGTGAGGCATCTGCACAGATCTGCACAGGTGCGGGGGCTGAACCAGGACCAGCGAGATGGAGCGCCCAGGTAAGACAGGAGCGTCATTCTCCGATCCCTAAAAAATTTTGTCATGCAAAAGATGCAGGTGGGAGGAGCTGAGGTGGAGGCAGGTGACAGGAAGCAGCTGTCGCCGGAGCGGATCTCCTGTGGGCAAGTGTGGCTCTCCTACGGACACCACCGAGAGCCAAGCATGAGGAGCTGGCGGAGCTGGCTAAAGGCTGGTGGCAAGGACGGGAGGGTCTCCACGCTTGGTAAACAGCGGCTCCTGGGCTAGGGGCACAGCACAGCAGGTAGAGCCTAGCAAGTTCAAGGCCCTGGGTTCAGCTTCCCGGCACCATGTAAGCCAAGTGTGGTGATGCGTGCTTGTAATTCCAGGACTCAGGAGGCTGATGCAGGAAGATTGCCGTGAGTCCAAGGCCAGCCTGGGCTCCATAGTGAGTTCAGGACCAGCCTGGATTTCAGAGCAAGACCCTGTCTCAAAAAAAAAAGTCTCCTAATTCATAAGTCAATACTTGAGAAGAATCAAAATAATGTGGTTTGATTACATGGGGACTGACTTCTTTGTGAAGCCCACGATGGAAGTATTTATGAAGATGGCCATCCAGCCTCGTGATGCTAAGTTCCCGCAGCTGTTTTATCTGTGGGGGACTGGAAATTAAATGCTGGTCTGGTCCCTGACACACCCTGTCCTTGGTATTTTCTGCCCAGTTTTGGGATCTTAGGACATTCCAGGTTTGTTTGACCTAGAGCAAGGACAGCGTGGGAATTCATGAGCTAAAATGAGTTCCCAAGTGCCACCGGAGCCCAAGAGGGGCTGGTGGCCACTGACTGGCCTCACGCAGGGGGATTCCTGCCCTGGGCTTGACCTTCACCCACCAGAGGGGTCAAAAGTGGAACTGAAAAGCCACGTGTGACCCTAGTCTTACAACATCTGTTTCAGTCGTCAACAAGTGGTTTTGACCCTGGCTCCCTAATAACTATCTCAACAGTTTATAAGTATTAAATATGTTTCTAAACATTAATCCTACCAGATGCCATTAGGCCATCTTGGGATCAAGTGCTCAGAAGGGGAGGGAGAGGCAAAGAGCTTGCTCCTGCTTGATTGGACGAGCAGCTCAAGGAAGGACAGGATGGGATTGGGCAGCTCTGGGAAGAGTGGGATGTGCCTCTTGTCATAAACTCACACAGACTTAGAACAACAGAAATTTATTTTCTTACGGTGAGGAGCCAGTAAGTCTCCAGTGAACCCGAGAGGGCTAGACATGAAGATACGGAAGCACTGACTGCACGTGGAGACTCCACAGACAATCTTGCGCGTTCCCCAATTTCGCCTGGCTCACAGCCTTCCCTCGCTTGTGGCTAGGTCCTTTCAGCCTCGGGTTGCCATGGGTACTCCCTAGCAGTCCAGTCCCCTCTGCCTTCCTCTCACATCCTTGGGGTCACGTTTTCCAGCCCACTGAGATAATGGCTCCCCCTCAAGAACTTTGACCTATTCACACAAAGTCCCTCCTAGACAGCCTAGGACGCCAGTGTTGGGTGGGGCACCACTCTTACCGCCACTGTGTCTTTTTTCTTTGCAGTGCTGGGGATTGAGCCGTTGGCCTTCACACTGGACTACATCCCCAGCCCGTTTTTTTTTTTTTTTTTTGGTTTTGATCACTTGTGACAAGGTCTCACCGAGTTGCCAAGTTGCCCAGGCTGGTCTTGAGCTTGTGTGCCTCCTGCCTCAGCCTCCCTGAGCGCCGGCGTGGCAAGCCTGTGCCACCACCACAGTGTCTCTGAGCAGAAGGTGACCTGTCTTGGGAGCAGTCGTGGTCAGCTGTTGTTACAAGCACGGCAGGAGTTGCAGTGTTGCGGTTGCTTACCCACAGTCCAGTGGGGCTGGGCGGGCCGGGCGTGCGTTCACAGACATAAGAAGAAAAGTGCAGAGACCCCAGCGCTGTGGCCACCGCATGGCCCGACACATCCGTGGACGGGGTCTGGCGGTGTCTCGCTGTGTATGTATTTACTTGCCTTGTGTTTTTCCTCCTTTCTGTGCTGGGAATTGAGCCCAGTACCACTGGGTTGACTGAGAACCCCAGCACTTAAAAAAAAAAAACAAAAAACTTTTGTTTTGATACAGGGTCTCCCTAAGATGCTGTTACCCAGGCTGGGCTCAAACTTGCGATCCTCCTGCCTCTGTCTCCCCGAATGCTGAAATTACAGGGTTGGGCCACCACGCCAGGCTGTGTTTTCTAACAGCTGTTCTGCAGAAACATCCCTGAGGGGTCCAGGAAAGAAATTCCTCAGGAAATACCAATCTCTACCCTTTGTCATTAAGGGGGTGGGGCTGATTTCTAACAGCCTCCCATTTGAAGTCCAGTGGACATAAACATCTTGTTCTGAGTGTGAGAAGCAAAAGATGTCAAGTAGTTATCCCACCACAGGATTTTTTTTTGTAAAAAAGAAAAGAAAAAGACCCATGCGACTTCCTCCTGTAACAGCCACAAGATATCTCTGATCCTCCTAGGCCAAGCCCTTATCGAAGCATCCCACGCGGACCTCACCTTTTGCAGCGTGGGGACTCTTTTGAGACGCTCTGGAGGAGCCAGGAGACAGACACGCTGATCTCTGCACAAAGTGTGACAGCACCAGAAGACACAGCTTTGAAAAAGGCTACAACTTCCCAATGGGTCTGAACAGACGCGCTGCTGGTGACCCTCGTGTCGGCTGCTGGGTCGCTCGGAGTCCTGCCTGCCTGCTCCACAGCCCAAGAGATGCTGTCTTACTTTCCCCAGAAGTTATTCTTTTGTTAGTTTGTATTTGTGATGCATAATAATTCTATTCAACTCAGGAACTGGTGCGCGTGTGCGTCCCTCCGTATCCGCCCCCCTCCGCCACCCGTCTCCTCCCGCAGACAGTCTGTCTCCCCGGTTCCCTCATCGCCTTCCTACATCACTCCTTTAGCTTAAGCTCTTTCTTACTTACATGTTAGATTTCTCCTGTTGGAGAAACCACGCGATATTTAGCTTTCTAGTTTGGTTCATTTTGTGCAGCATGGTGGTCTCGGAGTGCCCGGTGTTCAGCCTCCCTGCCCAGGGGTGGCAGAACACACTCTTCCGGCCCAGAGGGTCCTCAGAGCTGCTGCTTCCGGCTGGGACAGCCCCCCCATCAGGAGCGGTGAAGGGCCTGACTTCCTGGGAACACCGAGAGAGAGTTGGTTTAGTCATCTCGGGACTCTGGCTTCCTTGACCCCTTCCTGGATCTTAGTGTAACAAAAGAAAGTTCCTGAGAGTCCATCCCCTGGGGGACGCGGGGCCAAGGGAGCAAACTTCTGGTTACAAGATGACTGTGTGCTAGAGCTTGGGGGTAAACAGGACTGCATTGTAGATTGGACATTTATTGAGATGTTGAATGTTAACACACACACACACACACACACACACACACACACACACACACACACACACACACACAGTAACTACGTGAGGGATGGCCTAGCTTGATTGTGGAAGTTGCTTCACAATGTATGTGCGTACCATAACATCTCGTTGAACACTTTAGATGTTACAATTTTTAAAAATGTGGCCAGCATCTCTCAAAAAAACTGAAAAAAAAATCGGTCAACTCTGGGTGTAGTGGTGCAGGATGGTCATTCTAGCACTGTAGGAGGCTGAGGCAGGAGGATCCCAAGTTTGAGCTCAGCCTGGGCAATTTAGCAACTTAGAGAAACCCTGTCTCAAAAAAATAAACAGGCTTGGGGCTCTGTGTAAACTCCCTGAGCTCAATCACCGCTACAGGGAGAAAAGAGAGAGAGTTCATGAGAGGGAAAAAAAGTGTCCCGTCCTTTATGGTGGGGAACCCTAACCACTGGGCCTCAGCCAGAAAGTCAAGGCCACCTTCAGAGCGCAGCCCTGTGGGTAGGGTGTGTCCTTGACACAAAGTTAGGGTTGACACTGGGCTCCACAGTCCTCTTCCCTACACTGGTAGCCCTCCTGTACCCCCAAGGGAAACATTACACAAACTCCAGCCCAGGGAACCGACCACAAAGCACCTGCCCTGCGCTCCTCAGAGAAGCCAAGTTCAACAAAAACAGAACGTCATAGAAACTGTCACAACCAGAGAACAGCCCGAGCCCAGGAGGGCTTCAGTTAGGAGAGACGTGTCCGAGTTCAATGGTTGTAAAACAAAATGTAAGGAGTTCAGAATAGGGGAAAGAGGTGTAGGGTCACGAGAACTCTCAGGGCTACCTTCAAAGCCTTTCTGCATATCTAAAGCTGCTCTAAAACAGGCTTATTTTAAGAAATTTAATCCCCAGCATGAAGGCTGGTACAAGATGTGGACAAGACATATCATGACTAACTAAATTTTTAGATGTGGACAAGACATATCACGACTATCTAAATTTTTTTTAAAATGGCAAGAAAAAGATCCATCTCCGTGAATCCCCCAAGTCAGCCACGCTCATCTCACTCAATCCCGCCACCAGGTCATCCCACCTCTCCGGCCGCTTTGGGAAGCAGCTCTGGACGTTCATTGAGCTGTCCTGGCTGCCTCCGTGTCCTGAGCTGGTTCAAAACGTTGGCCTTTCATGGTTATTTTGACTGTGGAAAAGAGCCAGAAGTCGCATGGTGCCAGATCTGGTGATTGAGGAGCCGGAGGACAGGCTGTCGGTTCTTCCGAGCTGCCTGGCTGTTGTGTGTTGCATTCCACTGTATTTTTAAAAATTAGACCGCATAAGGACATCCTGGATAGAACTTCCAGACTCCCTCGGAGAGCATCAAGAATGACGCACACGTGTGTTCGCGGTGAGGGGAGGATTTCGAGGGTGCAGTATTCACGGCGATGTGTCTTTTACTCTAGTATAATTTTTATTTATTTGTTTGAGACAGGGCATTGTTCTGTAATCCAGGCTGGTCCTGAACTCACTACGCACCCCAGACTGACCTTGAACACATAGCAGTCTTCTGTCTCCTGAGTGCTGGGATTGCAGGGAACCGGCCTCCGGATATCCGTGAGAACATTCACAGTGTATTTCCACTCGCCCTTCGTGCGGTCTGCCTGCCCGTTCGCCAGCTGAAGGGCGTTTAAGTCGTCGTTTCTCTGTGGCCTCCTTGAAGAACGTTGATGCAATCACGTCCGTGTTTGGCTTTGGGTTTCTGGATGTAGGTTTTGATTCCTCTTGGGTTGATACCTAGAAGTAGGCCTGCTTGGCCATCTGGGAACTCTGGCTCTCACATCTTGAGGAAATGCTAGACCAGGCTCCAACGCGGCCCGCCAGCAGTGGAGGGAGAGTCCTGTGTCCCCAGGCGCCTGCTAACGTTTGTTCACCACGGGCCTCTCAGTGATCCCGGCCTTACTCACACTGCCTCCAGGCTGTGACACGCCTGGCTGAGTCTCTGCAGCCTTTGCCGGGGCTCGGCCGTGCTCGCCGGTACACCGGGCGTGGTGCGAGCGCTGCTGCGGGACAGCCTACCCCTGCCAGGCTGTGGGGAGCATCGTGGGCCTGTTTGGCTGGACCACTGCCCCGTGGGACTGGCCGAGCGCAGCCTTGGCCTAAAGCCCGGTCCCACCTCTGCAGGCCGCCCTGCCTGTGACCCTGTTTATCACACACCCTATGCGCTCTGTAACTTTAATCAACCGTCGTGTTAATCATTTGGTAAGAAAATAGTCTTGAAAAATAATGATTTGTATGCAAAAAATGACCACCCCTCATTCTCCACTAGCACCCAGTTGGGCGTCATCCAAGTGTCCCTCTATTTTTTTACCCAACACAGTTTTCTTGGTGTTTTTTACCTGTCCCGCCTCTGCCCCCCAAGCCTCTCCCACCACGTCCCCTTTCCCTTCCCCCCTTCCATCTCTCTTTTACTTTTTCATGGTTGGTTTTGTCGTATTAGAGAAACCATTGGCGGTCGCCCTGCTGCGTGGGCCTCCTGCGCCATGGGCCCAAGCTCGGTCCCTTGTGTTGATTTCAGTTCCACGTCCAGAACTTCCTTCTGGGTGACTCACTGGAAGCCTTTCGCTCCCCTCGCTGCCCTCTCTTTCCCCCCGGTAAGTACGGGAAAAGACCCCGCTCCTGGCGGCACCCACACAGGGATCCCTCCAGCGAGCCACCCGCAGGGTCCCTTGTCTTCGAGTCATGAACTCTTTGCACTTGGTCCCTAAGTGCAGCAAGGGGACGCCTTATTTCTGGCTGCCATTCTAGGGGTGTGGCACGGTGTCGCGTTGTGGTTCTGATTTGTAATGTCCCTGGCAGTGACAGGCAGCAGAGGACACCGCCTGCACCAGGGTGCAGCGCCCTGTCCTGCCCTCCATTCATGCGTCTTCTCTGGTTACAGTCAGGCCTATTTTTTGCCTATTTTTAAAATTGGGTTGTGTGTTTTGTGACTACCGAGTTGGAGGAGCGTTTTGCGAATTCTGGACACAAGTCTCCTACCAGATACGTGCTTTGTGGAAAGAGTTTCCAAGCTATTTTTTTTATCTTTTAATATTCGTAGTGTTGTCCTTTGAAGGGCAAAAAGTCTTACATTTTGCTGAAGTCCCTTTTATCAATTTTTAAAAACGCTTTCGGTGCGGTACCTAAGAAATCTTTGCCTCATCCGAAGTCCCGAGAATTTTCTCTTCGCTTCCTTCGTTGGCTTTGCCTTTTTCTGGTTCGTGGTACTAAAGGCTGAACCCGCCACCATCACGCGAGCTGTATCCCCAGCCCTCCGCCTTTTTTTTTTGAGACAGTGCCTTGCTAAGTCACTGAAGTGTCCAGGTGGGTCTCAGACTTGGAATCCTCCTGTCTCCGCTTCCCAGAGTGACTCATTTTGACTTATTTTTTGTGTATGGTGTTTAGTTAAGGGTCACGTTTATTTTTTGCATACACCTAATTCCATTGTGAAATGTTTTCTACAATGTTAAGTTTTCTTTTTTGGTTGGTTGTTTTTGGGATAGGGTCTTTCCCTGCAGTCCAAGCTGGTCCTGAACTCATGTCGTAGTTCAGGCTGGCTTTGAACTCATGGCAATTCTCCTGCCTCGGCCTCCCAACTGCTACAGGCACGCACCACCACACCCAGCCTATGTGGTGCCACGGAATTGAACCGAGGGCCTTTCGCTCGCTAGGCAAGTGCCTAATCGCTGTGCTCTTCCTCCAGCCCCCAAATGTTAGAACGGATAGTAGCTTACTACTTTATTTCGTGAGTATAGAAAAAACAGTGGGGTACAGGTAAATTTTCACAACTCTCCAAAAAAGGTCCCGATCTGCAGCACTTGCCGATGTCCCTGGCAAAGGCTCTAACCGCATCCAGATTCAAGCGACCCGGGGGACAAGATGATAGGACACTCTTTGTGACCTGTTTTGGCCCTCTGGGGCCTTCTTCTTCCTGCTTATCTGTCCCTGCTTTTGCTCTCAGTAAACGAAAGACGCAAAGCTATCCAGACGCAAAGCTATCCAGACGCAAAGCTATCCAGAAGCAAAGCTATCCAGACGCAAAGCTATCCAGACGCAAAGCTATCCGCTGTAAAGGAAGGCTGGCCCCTCTGGGGGTCTCCAGACCTCCCCAGGGCCCGCGGGCTGGCAGCCCCTCTGTGGTCACGCTCTCTAGGTAACTCCCAGCCTTGCTTCTGGGGGAAGATACAGAATATCAGGTTTTGACAAACACGAGAAGCACAAGCGGCTTGGACTTCTGCAATTTCTCAAAAACACACACTCCACTCCGGGACTGTGGCGGCGACTTCCCCTTTTACGTCCTCCTCGCCAAGAACCAAATAGCAAATTCAGAAAATGCTAAGGGGCAAAATACCCGAGCTGATGGGCACCGGAAGGTTGCCACCCCAACGGGCCACCTTCCCGAGGGCATGCTGGTGCTGCCAGTCCCAGAAGTCACTGGGGCGCCATGCACCATTCAGAGCAAGGCTCCCCACCTGGCGCTTCAGGAAAAGTCTTTTAAGAAATGCAAATAAAACCAAGGGGTCCCTTGGGAACCAGTGCTTTTAGTAAATGGTAATAGCCCTGTGGCCCCACAGAACTTTGTCCCCATTGTTACAGGGTAAGAGGCGACGTCCCAGCGCTAGTGAGTGTTGGCAACTCCGGAGAGTGGACATGGAGTCCGGTCCGGAGAGGAAAGATTTTTCTTTGTGTGGCATGGGGATCCAGCTCAGTCCTTTACGCTGAGCTATATGCCAGCCCATTTTGATTTTTGATTTTGAGAAAGGGGCTTACTAAGTCATTAAGTTGCCCAAACGGGGCTCACACACTTGATCCTCCTGCCTCAGTCTCGCAGAGTGCTGGGATGACACGCCTGCACTTTGGGCCCGCTAACAAGAGGTTCTGAGTGACTGTCTCTAACTGACAAGACCTCAGTTCAATGTCTTTATAACTGCCATTATTTTAACTACCCATATAGCAAGTGAGGCACGGAGGGAGAGAGAGAGAGAGAGAGAGAGAGAGAGCATGGTTGCGCCAGGCCTCCTGCCTTCTAAATCTGCCTTTCTGAGCTTGGGGTGTAGCTCTGGGGCCCTGGGTTCAATTTCCCAGCATCTCCCAGCATCACGTAATAGCTGGGCGTGGTGGTGCACACCTGTAATCCCAGCACTCTGGAGGCTGAGGCAGGAGGACTGCTGTGAGCCTGAGGCCAGCCTGGGCTACACAGTGAGCTCAGGACCAGCCTGGACTGCAGAGCGAGACCCTGTCTCTAAATAAACAAAATCTGCTTTTCAAAGCCTGTGCTCAAAGTATGTGCCCGAGTCACCTCCTGAACCGGACTCAGTGTCCTGTCCTGACTCCAGCACTGGCCCAAGTGCCCCTCCCAGCCCGGGGACGGAGTCAAGGGCCTTGCAGCAAATGCAGTAATAAATGAATAGCGGATGGGTGGGGGCGTCTGAGTGGAGGAACATCTCGAAAATGGATGGATGAAAGCCACAAGCGAGTTCTCCGTTCCCCCGGCAGCCTGGCAGAGTCTGGCCCCAGGACTCTGTCTCCCTTCCTGACAGAGGGCACAGGACACGGAGAGGAGTCTGTGGCTCGGCGTGTTCAAGGCACCCGCAGCTGGCTCCACGGCCTCTCACAGCTCTGGGCCCCGTGGACTCTGGACTTTCGATCACCCCAAAACCTTAGCAGAGGGCCGGCAAGCCCACCCACCAGGAGGGTGGGGGTGGTAGGGTGGGGCAGCAGAAGTGGGAAACGTGGGTGAGGAAGTGCAGAACCCGGGGCACTCTGATGGAGGGGGACCAGGAGCAGGGGAGCGGTGGTGGGGGGCACCCTTCCTTCCTGCACCCGAGTGGAGAAAGACTGGTGGCCCCCAGCTCTGCCTCAATGGCCTGCCCCTTGTTCCCTGGTGCCACCCAAGCCTCCCGGGCCGTGTCGCTGAGACAGGGAGACGGGAAAGGACTAAAAGGAACATGGAGCAACTTCAGAGCCAGCGGGTCCTGCCGAGTCCGCGGAGCCACAGCTGTGAGCTGAGAACCCAGTTTCTTTAAATAACAACTCTATCCGCAGAACTTCACGGGAAGGGACGTTGGTCGTCCGTGGAGCTGGCGTGCCGTTTTCGGTGTCTAACCCAAGACGAGTCGTGACAGCGAGTGACGGAGGACAGAGTGTGAACCGAGCCACCATAAGGGTCTCGTCCTTCCCCAGCCAGCGCTGTCTTCTAACAGTAGAAGAACCGGACTGTGCCCCGCTCGGCTGGCGCTGATGGCCTGCGGTTGCTAAGGTAGCTGTTTGTGTTTTTCACATAGGAAATTAATTATTTCAGCACTACAGTCAAACAAACACATTTAAGTTATAACAAGCGCTTGTGCAGTCTCATGTGCTGGGCACTTTCCTCGGCGCTCAGGACAGTGCAGTGATCCTCATGGCAGCCCCAGCGGGTGGGTGCTGCCCGTCCCCTCAAGAGCAGGCCGTCCCCAGGGTCATTGTCCTTGCAGCTCCAGGAACGCCCCTGCGTCCCGCGGGTCCCCACCTGCCGCCGCGGGAGTAACTGGGTTTTCTGCAGTGGCCACGGGGAGCCGGAGGGGTGAGTCGGGAGCTTCCCTGGCACCAGCTGGTGTGCCAGGCAGCAGGTAAGGGTTCGAGACGCTGTGTGGACGGGGAAGGTGACCATGAGATAATAAGCCGTGGTGGAAGGCCGTGTTCCTTACCGTCACCAACGTACCCAGAATTTAAAAAAAAAAAATACAAACACCGAAATGTCAAAGACGAAGGCAGTAAACCTAGAAGATTCCGTTGTCACACACCACATTAGAGGCCCAGGTAGGAGCGGAACGTCATTACGGCAGCAGAAGAAAGCGTAGGGCAGACTCGGGGCGTGTGTCCCTAAAGCGACGAGACGTCCGTAAGGAGCACTGAGACAGCACGAGCCGGGAACAAAACCAGGTCGAATTTAGTCGTTGAAGTGAGGGACTGTTTTGGGTTTTTTTCTTTTTTGGACAGGGTCTCCCTCTATAGTCCAGGTGGGTCCTGAACTTGCTATGGAGCCCAGGCTGGGCTTGGACTCAAAGCAGTCCTCCTGCCTCAGCCTCCCGAGGGCTGGGATTACAGGCCTGTGCCAGTACTTCCGGTTTGTGTGGCGCTGGGGACTGGATCCAGGGCCTCGTGTATGCGCTCTCCTGGCTGTGCTGGTCCTCCAGCCTTATTTCCAAGAGCAGAGAGTCGGAGACGATCGCGATGCCCTTTCCTAAGAACCTGAGAAGTACAGTACTAGACACAGCCCTGTGGTTACGCCCAGCAGGCAGGAAGTCCCCGTACCGTGACTTCAGTTCTCGGCTTGGCCTTTGCGGTAAGCAGTGGTCCTCTACGGCAGCAGCGATACCCTGAGACCAAGCAAAGCTACCGTTCTGCCAGGATGGGCAGACTGCCACATCCCACGGCCATAACTGAGCAGGGCAGCAGTCCTCTAACCTTAGCTAGTGAGAGTCAGAGTTTCTTGCAAGGTTTGTTAAAATAGAGCTTTTTGTCTTTTTTTTTTTTATTTATTTTATTTTATTTTATTTTTTTTGAGATAGGCCCTTTCTCTGTAGTCCAGGCTGGTCCTGAACTCACTCATTGCCTGAGGGTGGCCTTGAACACATGGCAAGCCTTCTGCTGAGTGTGGGGATTACAGGCATGCACCACCCTGCCCGGCTTAGGTGATGCTGGGGAATTGAACTCAGGGCCTTGAGCTGGCCGAGCAAACACTCTAACCACTGGGCTGTGCCTGCAGCCCTGAAAATCAATGTATTTAACAGAAAGTGACGGCGATGATACGTATTCTTGCAACATCCACCCACAGGGTCTTGAAGGAAAGTAAAGAAGGAATTGATCAGGAAAAAAGGAGGCGACTTTGACTCATACTTAAGAGAAAAGGCCACTAGAGAGACCCTGGCTTGACTGAGGAGTCAGAAGCGGCGGGGGGACTTGAAATCAACTATGATGATAAAGAATTTAAAGGAATAAACGGTTCTGATGAGTGAGTAGATGTGAAGGTTCAGGGGTGACCTGGAAACCACCCAAAGGGACAGGGGGGGACGGGGGAGGCCAGAGGCAGCGACTTCAGTATTGAAACAATGGAGCAGGCAGCCGGAACAGCATGCGGCAAAGTGCTGGGAAATATGTGATCTAAGAAGACAAGAAGAGGAAGAGGAAGAGGAAGAGGAAGAGGAAGAGGAAGAGGAAGAAGAAGAAGAAGAAGAAGAAGAAGAAGAAGAAGAAGAAGAAGAAGAAGAAAAGATTTTTTAAAGGAAGAAATGTCTCTGAGCAACTGTTGACCAGATACCGCTGGGATCCTTGAGGGCGGGAGCGGAATGAGCCAGGCTGATGGATCCGGTGATCCCGGTCCCCAAGGGCAGGAACAGTCGGCTCACACGGTGAGCCTCATCCAGGAGCCCTGGGAGGACAGACATGCACCAAGCCCAAATGGCAAAAATCAGGAATAAAGGTAGTAAGACACGTAGGCAGACAGAAAACGACACCTTTTATGGTGAGGGTCACGCAGTGTAGTCACAGCTGGCTTCTCGTCAGGGAGAACCGTGCCAGGTGGCAACAGAGGGGCATCTTCAAGGTGCTAAGAAAAGATGGTCAATGCATACAGACCTATCTGTCCGAGGAAATCCTTCAAAGATGGGCGTCAGGCGAAGGCGTTTTGAAAAGCCACCATGTTGCTTGAAAGCAGACATTCACTCAAGATTCAGTTCAAAAAAGTCATTCAGGCCAAGTGGACGGACAGTGAGAGTTTGGGTAAGGATTAATATCAGAAGTGACTTTTCCCTCCTGATGTCCTCAGGTACCGTTCAAAACACAGTAACTAGATTAGGGCAGTTTCTCCACGTGGAGGCCTGAGTTACAGGACAGCGGCGGGGCCAGGAGGGGCCGCCCGGTGGAAAGGGCATCACCTAAACAAACCCCGAGAGGACGTGAAATACCAAACACAATTTGGGCAACGAAAAGCAGCAAACAGGACGTGTGCAAATCGTGTCTCAAAGTAGCAGCTCCGGCAGGATAGTGTCAGCCACTGTGTGAGCTGCCACCTGACGGGATGATCTGGTGGAAAGGACCAGGCTGTGCGGGAAGGAAGGCCGGGATCCGGGCTTTCCATGAGAAGTTCACCGTAAAAAATAAGCTGTGTGGACTGAGAATCAAAGGACCGCAACCGTTCTACTAGGGAGGGGTGAGGCGTAACCTGAGTCCTCGGGAGGCTGAGGCGGAGGAGCGCCAGCTTGAGCCCAGCCTGGATCACGAGCGAATGTTCGACTTCTCGCAGACTGTTGCCAGAGACAGAGCTGAGCTACGTTGGGGTGGCCGATCCCGAGGACGGATCTCCAAGGTGCGGGACACAGCAGCCACGCATGGGAGGGCGGGCAGTGGCAGGCCCGCCCCAGGTGTGTCACCCGTGCCTAGCCGTCAGGTAGCACCAGTGAATCGGCTGGAGGAGCTACCGACATAAAGGTCCAAGTCAGAGACGAATTGCAGAGCCAGACCAGGCTGGAGGAACGGCTCCCTGGTAAAGCCCTTGCCTAGCAAGCCCTTAGGCAAGCGCCAAGTACCAGAGCTCGATTCCTCTGCACCTTTTAAGCCAGGCGTGGTGGAGGCTGAGACAAGGCCAGCCTGGGCGCCATCCTGAGTTCAGGACCAGCCTGGGCTGCAGAGCGAGACCCGGTCTCAAAAACAAACAAACAAAAAACCCACCTCCACCACCACCACCAACAGAAACAAAACCACTGTGGCCAGAATATTGTGTTTCGTTGTGGTTTTATTTTGCCAAAATCGTGGACAAATGCTTCCTAATGCAGCTGGGACTCCGTCCACATGCAGGGGCTGAGGGGCTACAGGAGGGAGCTGAGGCTTTTCCACCTTTTCTGCAGCGATTTTAACTCCAAGGTAGGGGTGCCTGTCCCCCTGCTCCCCAGACCACAATTTGCACAGACACGAGACCCGGAGCCGGTCAGGTCCCACCCAGGGAGGGGCGGCTCTAGAGTCCAGGTGGACTGAGCTGAGCCCAGGCGTCAGC
Organism: Ctenodactylus gundi; assembly: GCA_004027205.1. NCBI lineage: Eukaryota > Metazoa > Chordata > Mammalia > Rodentia > Ctenodactylidae > Ctenodactylus > Ctenodactylus gundi. The sequence goes on along the minus strand of PVKB01001288.1, from coordinate 235,651 downwards.
GGCCGTCCCCCTCCTCCTCCTGGCTGGCCGGGCTGTCAGGGTGAGGGGCAGCGTGGGGGCCGCTCGGGGCTCTGTGCGCTGTGGGGAAGGAGGCGGAGGTGCATGGGCCAGGGAGAGGGCAGCAGGCGTCCTGAGGCCAGTGAGCACTAAAGTCGGGGGGTCAGGCTGGTGATGGGAAAGGCGCAGCGTGAGCCTCGGGGGGGTCTGCTGGGGACGTCCTTTCTCCCCTGCACCCCATTAGCTGATGCGGTGCAGGGGGGTGAACCTTCAGTGAGTTCCAGGCAAGGGGGGTTCCTCGTGGACACAAACCGGGGTTCCTGGCCTAGAACTTCCCAGGGTGGCTCTGGAGGGGTCAGTATCTTGACCCTCACTTGCTGCTGACCCTGGGTGGGGCTACCAGGTGAGAGTCGGGCAGTGAGGAGGAAGGGGAGGGGGCCTGTGGTATTGGGAGGGGAGGGTGTCCCAGCCCCCCACTTGCGCTGGCTGTATTGGCACCACCCGCGGGCCCAAGCTCAGCCCGGCCCCCTGTTTCTGTGCCCGGCCGCCTCACTGAGCTGAGTGGCCCTCGAGAGCAGGCTGTCCCCTGGGTCGCTGTCCTTGCCGCTCCAGAAGCTCCCACAGGTCCTCACGGGCATCGCCGGAACAACTGGGTTTTCTGCAGCGGCCACAGGGAGTCGGAGGATTAAGTCGGGAGCTTCCCTGGCGCCAGCTTCCGTGCCAGGAGACAGGCAAGGGCCGAGACGGTGAAGGCGACCACAAGGCAGTGCTCGTTCCAAGCGGCAGCGGAAGGACACGTTCCTTACAATCACGACATACCCAGAGTTAAAACACACACACGGGAAGGCAGCTGAGCGCGCACAGCGGTTGCTGTCGGGGGATGAGATGCTGGCGGCGCCGGCATTGGCTTTCTGTCTCTTCCGTGTGTTTTTTTTCTCTGTACCCATTTACACGTCACGTCCCTCTCACGCAGTCCCGCCCACGTCCCCGCCCTGGCCACAAAGTCTTCTTACTTTCTTCCATCTCTCTTTTACTTTTTTTTCGCTTTTTGATGTTAGAAAAACAATTACAAGTCAGACCCAGTGAGGCAGGCCTGTCGTCCCGGCACTTTGGGAGGTTCAAACCCCGCCTGGAAGACTAGGCAATTTAGCAAGACCCTGTCTCTAAGCCAGAGCTAAAAACAATGGCTGAGGACGTAGCCCAGAGTGAAGGCTCTGGGCTACATCCCTTGTAACACAAAACCCAAAGCAATTTAAGGCAATATGCACCTGAGAGAAAAGGGAAGAAAGGATGAGAACCAGGGGACCCCGCCGCGGGCCAGCCGGGAAGGACGTCTCTGGTGTCAGTGACGGCACCCAGGTCCCAGCCGCGCAGCCACCCGCTCAGGACAGTTTCGCCCCACCCGGCACAGTGGACGTCTTCGCGTGGATTTTTTCTTCTCTCAGCCACAAACACTCTGAGCCAGAGCTGCCACCGTGGGGCTCAGCCCAAAGGGGACAGCCGGATCTGTGCTCCACGAGTCCGGAAGTCCTGGGTGGAAACCCTCCAGGAGGAAAGGCAGCCTGGCTCTCCCTGGCCTGAGACCAAATTCTGCAGTCACCCCTCAGGATTCACCCGCACCTCCTCTAACTGCAAGGAAGGGAGGTTCTGAGAATCGCGAGAGAAGAGGACTTCTGGGGGCAGGACCGTCTTCCCCCCACAGCCGCAGTCTGGGTGACTCCCACTGCCAGGAACATCTGATGTCCGCGGAGAGAGATTCTCTCTTTGGGCCTCCAGTCCCCTCTCCCCATAGGCCTTGAGTTGTCTCACCCTGACTTCCGGGCTCCCCACAGGTGCTCAGAGCCCAGACTCCACGAGGGGACAGACTCGAGAGGCAGCCGCTGGTCACTGCTTGGCTCCAGGGCCCCGGGGCTGGCTGGGCAGTGGAAACCATGGCTTCCAGGTTCTTTGGGGGGATGGGACGGGGACTGTGGTGGCCACGTTTGCAGACGTTCATGATGTTCCCGGACGGGGCTTGCTGTGGGGCGCTGAGTCAGAACCCAGCGGAGAGTTCGTGCTCCCCAGTGGAGGGGGACGTGGAGCTGGCCCGCTCCAGCCGGTCTGCAGCTAGGAAGGGCAGCCACTTTGCCAGGGGCTGGCCCACATGCCTCTGGGACAACTGGCGCAGGTTCTTCCGGAACCTCTCCCCCACGAACACGTAGATGATGGGGTTGACGCAGCAGTGGGTGATGGCGATGATCTCGGTCACCTCGAGGGCCAGGTCCAGCTGTCTGCTCTGATCACAGGGGTAGGAGAACATGGATTCCTGGAAAGCGGACACGAACACAGCCAGATTGTAGGGGGTCCAGAAGAGAAAGAAGACCGCCATGATGACAAAGATCAGCCGCACGGCTTTGGCCTTTTTCTCGTTGGGCCGGTGGAGCAAGATGTTTATGATCCCCGCGTAGCAGACGACCATGACCACCAGGGGCAGGACCAGCGCCAGGAAGTTCAGCTGCAGAGCCTGGAACTGCCGCCACATCTGAAGGCTATCAAACGGGTAATGGATGCTACAGGTGTGACGCGTGTTCTCCTTCTGGACCATGGAAAAGTATAAGCCAGGGATCGAAGCCAAGATGGCCAGGGCCCAGGTGACCACGCTGGTGACAATGCCCCCAGTGACCGTCCGGGCTCGCAGGGCGAACACGGCGTGCACGATGGCCAGGTACCTGTCGACGGTCAGCAGGATAATGAAGAAGATCTCGCTGTACAGGCCCAGGTAGTAGAGCCCGGACAGGAGCTTGCACAGGCCACCGCTGAAGACCCAGGTGTCCTTCAGCTTGTAGTGGATCCAGAAGGGCAGGGTGCAGAGGAAGAGGAGGTCGGAGAGGGCCAGGTTGAAGAGGTAGATACTGGTCATGCTCCGGAGCCGCCGGAGCTGCAAGAGGACCAGCAGCACCAGGAGGTTGCCCACCAGGCCGGTGACGAACACCAGCGAGTACAGGGGCGGCAGCAGCTGGGCCCCGAAGGCCCGAACCTCCGTCTTCTGGCACGGCGTCGCATCCCCGTAGTCGTACTCGGTGATCTCCGTGTAGCTCTCTGTGGTGTTTTCAAGGTTCATCCTGGCTGGTCCTACGAGCCAAAGAGAACAGCTTCTCATATTATTACTGTGGCTATTACTTTGCCCTGGGGGTTGAGCCCAAGGTCTTCACGCCCAGCGACTTCCTCAGCCATCATTATTGCTTATTTGAGACCGGATCTTGCTAAGTCGTCCAGGCTGGGCTTGAACTTGTAACCCTTCTGCCCCAGTCTCCCAAAATGCTGAGAATTACAGACTTGTGCCACGGGCCCCAGCCTTTTCTTTTCTTTTTCTCTCAGTTCTAGGGACAGAACCCAGAGCCTTTGCACTGAGCTATACGCCCAGTTTATGTTTTTTAGCTTTCATTTTGAGTCCAGATGTCTCTAAGTCGCTTGGTTGACCAGGCTGGGGTTGAACTTGCAATCCCCCTGCCTCAGCCTCCCAGAGTGCCGGGGTCACAGGCCTGCACCACCCACACATACATACATACATGCACCTACACACACACATCTACACATACATACATATACACACATCTACCCATGCATACATGCACCCACATACACATACACCACAGGCTTCTGTAGTTAGTTTTCTGTTACAGGCAGCAGGCTCTGAGCACCACAGACAAGGCAGTGGGCTGGTGGTTCCTCCACACGACCTGCTCCCGCACAGGATGCATGGGAAGTGAAGTGGTGGCCAAGAGGGGCCCAGCTCCTCTCTCCCTCAGGACCCTGGCGCCTCACAGGGGTTGTGGGGATGAACGGGAGCACACACAGCGCACGTCCAGTGACTTGTGCCGCGGAGCACCGTATGGAGAAGCCTGGCGGGGGCCTTCACTGCGCTCCTCTTCAGAGCCCAGGCCCCGGGAGCCGCTGTCCCGAGAGGTAGGGCCCTCTGACCATGCAGCCCTTTCAGGACTGCTACGGCTACCAACGTAGAGGCAGGCGCACAGGGTCAGGACACGCATCCAGCGAGGACCGGAGTGGGAGCTCTCGGGTGGGGTCGTGGCTCTCGGGGCCTGGCCCTGACCCCAGAGGGACGGCTGAGAGTCCCCAATGAATCTGCAGGGGGCCCGTCCCAGCCAATGGGCCTGCAGAGGTTCTCCGCCCACAGTGGTAACACTGTGCCCTGGGGGGATGTGAAAATGTGTAGGCCCTGTGGCTCATGCCTATAATCTTGGCCCTGGGAAGCCGAGGCAGGAAAAGCACAAGTTTGAGTGCAGCCTAGCAACTGAGATCTTGCTTCAAGATAAAAATAATAAAAAATGAGTCAGGGAGGTAGCTCAGTGTGAAGGCCGGGGGCTCCGTCCCAGCGCCACAAATGTATACACACACACACACACACATGCATACGTACATACATACATACATGCACCACACAGCCACACACATACATACATGCACCCACATACATCTATACACACATACATGCACCCACACACATACATCCGCACACCCACACATACATGCATACATGCACCTACACACACACACACATGCACCCGCACATACATACATCTACACATACATACATATGCACACATCTGCAATGCATACATTCACCCACATATACACACATACATACACCTACACATACATGCACCCACATGCATGCATACATCCATACATGCATACATACATCTACACGCATGCACACATACGCGCATAATACACCTACACATACATACATCAACATGCATACACACATCTACACATACATACATACATACATTTACACATGAATACATGCGTCCACCCACATACATATACATATACACACATGCACCCACACATAACACACCTACACATACATATATCCACACACATGCATGCACCCCCACACGTACATATACCTACATGTGCATACATGCATACACATATATACATGCATCTGCACATACATACAGTCACACACATATACATCTACATCTACATGCATGCACCCACCCACATACATACATCCACACATACATATATACATACTAAAGACATTCCTTTCTCTCTTTCTCTCTTCCTTCTGGTTGTCGCCAAGACCGGAAGATGTGGCTGCCATGCCGCGCAGGCAGGGCCAAGGGCGCCCAGAAATGCAGGGCCCCCTCCTCCCCCAAACCCGAGGGGTTGGCATGGTGCTGTCCAGCAGGGAGCCCCCTTCCCACCTGTCTGTAGAGGACACGGGACACCTGCCGGGCCCAGGCGCCTCCAGGCGACCTCATACCCGCTGCACGCGGGGTTGGAGGAGAGCGTGGGCCGTAGGCGTGACCAGGACAGAGAGGACACCGGGCCCCAGGGAGGGGGGCTCGGGACAGCTTTGAGCCCCGAGGCCACGTCACCAGGGACCTGGGGGCCGCCGGAACTCTGCGGAATGGGCCCTCCGGCCCTCCTACCCGGATTGCCCACAGCCTGCTGGCTGGCTCGCCTTGGTTGGGCTTCCATGCCCCTTTCCGGTCCCTTCTCGTCTCTTGTTGAAGTCGCTTTGCAAAAGGACTGTGGGCTGCAGCGTCACCTGCCAGCTGTGTGACCTTGGGTAAACTGGTCTACCTTTCTGAGCCTCCGTCTGGGAAAGTGGCTCTCACTTGGTAGGGCTGTTGGTGAGGTGAAGCAGGAAGTGGTATCAGCAGCCACTTGCCAGGCCCGCACTGCGCGGCTGGGGACCCGTCCTGGCACTGCACGGCTGGTGGTGGGCAGAGGCTGGTGGATGGGCCCGGCGCAGCTGGCTGGGAGTAGCCGTGTCCTATACCAGCTCCTGTAGCCCTGAGCGGTGGCCCTGGTGCGCCACGTCGCACAAAAGGGCTCCAGTGTGGAGCGCGGAGACTTCTGAACATCCCCGGCACAAAGACGGGTGGGTGTCTGGGGCGACAGAAGCGCCACTGGCCCTGATCCGGTCGCCACCCGCTGCGGACCGGCATCACCGCGGCACGCTCTGCCCAGAAACGTGTCCCCTCATGATGAGCTCCCTCAAAGGTTTCAGTATGGTGCCACCGGTCAGTGGCCTGACCCCGACTCCGCGGGCCGCACCCTCTTCCCCGGTGTCTCTGGGCTGCTGTTCCGGCTGCCTCCGTGTCCTCAATCCGCTCACACATGTTGACCTTTCCTGGTCGTTTTGACTGTGGTCACATGGTGCCGGACTTGGGGGCTGAGGTGGGTGAGGACGCCCTCTGCCTTCCTGTTGGGGGGCGCGTGGCGGCAGCTGTCCCCTGGCAACGCCTTAGAAAGATGACGCCTACAGGGGACCAGGGCGCTGGGTTAAGGGTATTTTAAGGGTTAGGGGGCAGACTTTTGGGGGTGGGGGTTGCTGTGGCCACTGTGTGCTCTGTGTGCTCTGCTCACTCCCCAAAGGCACGCGGCGGGGGCCGGGGTCGGCCGGCGCAGGCGGTGTTCGGTGGCGGGGTGCCTTCATTCCTACCAGATCGTCCCTGAGGCTCTCTGCTCCGACGCCACCCCACCAGCTCTTCTGGGACCCCGAGGCTGGCAGTCACAGCGGAGCTGGGACAGTGGTTTCCGCGACCCGGGGCAGTGGCTCCGCAGGTGGCCTGCACTTTGGGGTGGGCTGGTGGGAAGCAAACCCCAACCAGTGTAAGGTGCCCGTGAGCCCAGGTTCTGGGGGACCTGACAAAGGGGAAGGGAAGGCAAGTCACCCTGCCGGGGCCACTTGGAACAGTCACGTCCACATCCACCCGTGACCTGGGGAGGGGCCTGGGAAGAGGAAACAGGCTGGAACTGACCAGGCCTGCTCTGGCCTGGGGGGAAGGAAGGTCGGCCCAAGGTGACTACACTGAGGTCAACAGAGGCCAGCTGAGGCCCAGGAGCCAGGGACCTGCCGGGTCGGTGTCCCCCAGCTTGGAGTGAGGAAGGCCAGCTGCAGATGGGCAAAGGCCCCAGCCCGGTGGTGTGGCGACCACAGGTGCGTGCGTCCTCCCAGCTCCAATAGCAGGAGTTGGTGGGGTGACGGTGACCAGGAATCGGCCAACATTTCACACTGGGGCTGTGTGTGCGTGGCCCCAAGGGAGGGACCCAGGGCCTTCACACTGAGCTACATTTATTTTTGAATCTCTAAAGGATCTTGAGTCACAGAGTCATTAAGTTGCCCAGTCTGGGCTCACGCTTGCAATCTTCCTGCCTCAGCCTCTGAGACTGCTCAAATTACAGGCACACCCAGCAGATCCTGCTCCTCCCTGCCCCCAAAGAAAGAAGCCACCAGTACACAGATGGGCCAGCCAGAGCTTGCCCGCTGCTTGGTGCCGGAGCTAAAGGATGGGGCAGGCCCACAGCGCGGGAGCCGGCTGGGACAGCTGGAGACTTTCCAGCTCTTCTTTGAAAGTCTGTGGCCCTCGGGGACACCCCGTCCCCTCCTCGGTGGAGGGGCAGGTGACACGGATACCTGTGTGCGGCTGCCACATCTCTCTGTCTCCAGAACCAAACCGGACCTGCTTCTTTTGGTGGGAGGACCAAATGGTCGTGTCCCACGAGGACGCTGCCTGGGGACAGTGAGCTCCAACCTCCCCCAGGCAGTCAGCAGGCCCAGCTCCGGGACGGCGGGGCCTCAGGCGCTCAGGGGACCCGCTCAGTCCACACCGGGCTGGCGTCTGCAACGCTTTTTCCAGCCACCATTTTACCTACACCATATTTGGTTCTCCTTGACGTGGGGAAATTCAGCAAGTCCTGGTCTTTCTTTGTTTAAATAACTTTCTATGAAAGGCTCCTCGATTTCTTCATACTGCTGGCTCGCTTACAAGAAATTGCCCAAGGCGCTTCCTTCCAGCGGGGCGAGCGGCTCAGGCCCGTAATCTCAGCACTCTGGGAGGCTGAGGCAGGAGGATCATAAATATAAACCCAGCCTGGGCAACTCAGGAACTTGGTGAGACTCTGTCTCAAACTAAAAAAAAAGAGCTGGGAGGCAGCTGAACGCGAAGACCCCAGTCGCGACCCCTGGCAGCCCCTCCCCACCAAGAACATGCCGATTCCCACCTGCGCGTCGGCTCACCAACCCACCCAGCAGCCCCGGCTGGCTCCAGGCGCTGCCCCGGTGGGCTACCTGCCACCCACGGGACCCCAGAGCCTTCCCCACCTTCCACAGTCCCGGGCTGCAAGCACCCCGAAGCACAGCCCCCCCGCGCCCCCCCTCCAGTAAGTGACGGCGCCAGAGACACGAGCCCCACTTACCCTGGCTCCCGAGGAGTCTGTCCGCGACTTTTCAAGTTTTTATGAAGCCAAGGTCTGAGGTCCCTATCGAGTAGGAAGTCGCTGGCTTCCAGCCAGACGCTGGCGGGCGGGCTGCACGTCCTCGGCCTCTCAGAATGACAAGGACCAGGTAGAGTTCTTCTTTTTCTGTCCTTGGGTACTCATGAATGGCTGTGACGCATCGGGGGCCAGTGCCCAGGGGCCAAGTTCAGGCAGACACCATGCCCGTGGCTATGCAGCTTCTCCAGAGCTGCGCCCAAGGGAATCAGGTGGGTGGGGCCGGGGCTAGCGGTGTGACCATGAGCTGTCCCAGGACTTGGGGAGCCATTGGACAAGCGTGGGGTGGGTGCGGGCGGGGCACACAGTTCTGTGGTTAGTGAGTAGGTCTTTTTTTTTTCACGATTGCATAGGGAAGGATTTAAACCAGAACCCTGGGTCCTGTTCCTCAAAACGATCTGGCCAATGCAGGAGGACAGGGCAGGCGGCCTCTGTCCCCTGGGGCTGCTCCACTTCCGATTTCTCCCAGTCCCCACCCCACGGGAGCCTCTGGCATGTGAGGGTGAGCAGGTCTCCTGGCTGGATTTCGCCTGCCTCTTCTCACCCCCACACTAGTCTACACAGTGCCTAAACACGGGTCGAATCCAAAGGCCTGTGGGTCCCTACACCTGTTCCCGGCCGCAGGGCCCATCGCTGCCATTCCTGTGGTCAGTGCTGACCATATCTAAGGACACCGTTAATTTTGGTGAAAAGGGAAAGCGACTTATTCAACACCAGCCCCAAGGATGCAGAGGGGCCACGGGCCACAGAGCCCCCATCCCCGCACGCAGCTGCAGCAAGGTCCTTGACAGCAGGAGCAGAGGGGGCAGGGACATGCTTGTTACAGGACAAGTGGTCCCCAAGACCGACACGGGGAGCCGAGAATAGACTTACTGACTCACTTCACAGGAAAAGCGTTTTCAGCACTGAGCAGTAACAGGAAACATTTATTCTGGATAGCTCGGCGGTTAAAGTGCTTGCCAGCACCCTCAAGGCCCTGGGTTCGATCCCCCAGCACCATATAAACCAGGAGTGGTGGAACGCGCCTGTGATCCCAGCACTCGGGAGGCTGAGGCAGGATGAGTGCCGTGAGTTTGAGGCCAGCCTGAGCTGCATAGTGAGTTCGGGACCAGCCTGGACTGCAGAGCGAGACCCCGTCTCAAGAAAAAAGAAAGTTCAGAAGTGGACACTCGCAGACACAGAGTGTGGGCCCTCCGGAGACGTGACGGTGAGGCCCCGGGGCCAGCGCTGGCCGTGTGAGGGAGTGGAACCTGGGGACCTGGGAGTCAGTAGGAAGCTTGGGATTTGGTCCCAGCCACAGGCAGAAAAGAATATAAATGGCACACTTTCTTTCTTTTCTTTTTCTTTCCCCCTTTTTTTTTAGGAAAAAAATGGGAGAAAATGGACCAGCCTTGTACTGCAGGCTGGTCCTGGACTTCCTGTGTAGCCCAGGCTGCCTTGAACTCAGCAACTTTCCTGCCTCAGCCTCCCGAGCACTTGGGTTGCAGCGGGCACCATCCACCACACCTAGAGCTTGGCAGGCAGGAGCCTGAGCCACTGGCTTCCTGTTGTCCCCCAGGAAGGGGCCGAGCTGAGATGTTTTGCCTAAAACGTTCCTTGAGCTCTCTGCACCTGCGTAAGAGCTGGTTCCCGGCCTCCGCGTCACCAGCTGAGTTTGTTTATGGACTTGATGTGTTTTAAAGGGATTCGAGGTCTGATGGGCCAGGGAGGGAGAGCGCTGGCTAGCCAAGGATCAGCCTGGGCAACTTCTTGTCTGGAATTACCGTCTTATTAAAAGTACAAACATTCATTATTTATTTATGTATTTATTTTGAGACAGGCTGGTCCTGAACACCCTAGGTAGCCCAGTTTGGCTTCAAACGCACAGCCATCCCCCTGCCTCAGCCTCCTGAGTGCTAGGATCACAGGTGTGTACCACCACACCCGGCTTATGTGGTGCTGGGATCCACCCCAGGGCCTCAGCTTCCCCGGCAAACCCTTTAGCCACTGGGCTACATCTCATTTCTAACCTTCCTGACCTTGCAGTTAGATTATATCTGGCTCTCCCCACCCCTGTGTAGACCCCAGCTCCTCCCTACCTGCCCTTAGACAGGGAAATCGGCCTGGGATTCACAGAGGGACGGTGGGGCTGGCGGCTCACCCCTCGGTGTCAGGGAGCAGGAAGAAGTCCTTCCTCTCAAGGGAGAAACTCTGACTTCTAAAGTTTCGTTTCCCTAGTCCAGGTACGTGCCTTTCTAGGACTTGGTCCCCTTCTGACTGAGCGCTTGTACTCGCAGGAGGAGCAGGAACTGGTTTATATGAAACATACAGGCTCTGGAGTTCATGCGTGCACCGCTGACCAGACCACAGGAGGTGAGTGGTTTTGGAGAAAAGGAGAAAGGATTTATTCAGAGCCAGCTCCGTGGGAGACGGAGGGGCCCCGGAGCCTCGAATCCCCACCTTTCCATGTGCAGGTGTATGAGGAGCCAGGAAGGGAGGGGATGGACACGGACAGTAGGCAGGTCCAGCCTGTGCCCTGAGCCTCGTCTGCCCTGACGGAGATGAACCAGGACTCTGACCCCCTGTCCCTTCCTCAGGTGAGCAGAGATGGGGGACGGGTTGTGCCCAGGGCCGGAGGAAGCTGGCAGCAGCCGCTCGTCCCCACAGAAAACAGTCTAACTTGGGCAGTTCTGTTTGCCAGGCCTGTGGCACCCAGGCGGGCCGTGCCGCACCCCTCGGTGTGTGTTTGGAGACCCATTTCAGAAGGTTCTGCCAGGCTAATAGATGGGTTCATTTAATAAAGATGTCCAAACCTGACTAGGCACCAGGGTCTACAGAGGGTCTGGGAAGCACCGGCTCCCGGCCCCCTTAGGGATTCGGGTCTGTAGCTCTGGGGTAGCGAGCTGGGAACCGGCGTGTCCAATGAGGTTCACGCACCACCGGTCTGCAGGAGCTTCCTTTTATCGTGGGGGCGCACCGGGCGAGGCTGAACCGGAGCCTTCGCACTGAGCCACCATCCCAAGCATTCTTTTGTTGTTGTTGTTTTATTTTTAATTTTGAGACGGGCCTCACTCGATTACCAAGCATCTCAGGCTACGGCTCTCCTGCCTCATCCTCCGGAGGGCTGGATTATCAGTGCGCACCGTGACACCTGGCTGTTTCTTTTCTCTTTTCTTTTTCTTTCCTTCTTTTTTTAAAAAAAGTATACTGTTACGGCTTGGATCTGGAGTGTCCCCCAAAAGCCTCACGTACGTACTTACAGCTACTGTGTAGAGGCGGGTGCTTGCGGCCTGACCTGGAGGGGCGTGTGCTGCTTCCGCCCCCCATTCCAGACTTGGTCTCTTCCACTGCGTCACAGGATCTCTGTCTCTGAGCACTGGCTGGCACTCTGGCTCTAGCTGTGGCCTCACCATGTGATCCCACCATTTTCCAGCTACCCACCTGGGAATGGACTGAGACCTACTGAAACCGTGAGCTAAAATTAATCTTTCCTCCCTGACGTGGTGCACGTGGGTATTGAGTCACAGCAACGAAAAGGTCACGAAGACACATACAGAATATAACGTCGAGTCCACCTGCTCCTGACTGCTCTGTCCTGGTCCCCTTCCCAGAAGAGGCGACTGGTCTACAATTCTTCTGCCACTTTCAACAATCATATACACTCTCACTCACATGCCTTTTTAAAAAAATCCAGGCGAGTGCACACAATAGAGATCACGGTCCCCTACAATTTGGGTCAATGTCCCCCCAAGGCCCTTGTTAGCGGCTGGGTGCCCAGCTCACCTGCTCCTGGGAGGTGGCATAACCCTGAGGAGGACGGACCTGGTCAAAGGACGGTCAGTCACTGGGGTCACGCCCTTGGAGGGGACAGCAGGACCCGGCCCCTTCCCGCTGCTGTGACCTGACCCGCTACCTCCGCTGTCATGTCCTCCCGCACCACGGGCTCCCAGGTGACAGGGCCTCGCAACCAGAGACTGAACTCGCTGAACCCGTGAGCCAGTCAACCTTTTCTTCTTAAAAGCTGGTGGCCTTCTCAGGGATGTTTGTTTCAGTGGTGGGACGCTGACTGACACAGCCTCTGGGTTGCTTCTGTCACTGACAGTCACCCCCAGGAGATCCTTCCCTCTTGGCACACAGGCGCAGCTTGTGGGCAGCACAGGGGCACAGCTGGGGTGGGCACCGAGGGACTGCTGGCCGGTGAGGTGCACCCCACAAAGACTCGGCCCCCGGCGTGCACTGAGCCTTCGCTCCCGTCACCTGCCACCATTGCCTTTCGTCCCTCCCGTGTCACCCCGGCATCTGACCGTGACTTCGCCCTGTTCACCGTCCCCTTTCCTGACCCAACCTCAACATCTCAAAATGCTCCTGGTCTTAACCAAGATGAGGCGGGGCGCCGGCACCCCACGCAGTCCGGCTGTCGCAGCAGCAGACTTTCCTGGCTTAGTAGCTTCCGAGGGGGCCAGGGTTGCCACGGCGGGGAGCAATCTCTGCCGCTGACCCCAGGACACATTGTCCACGCTGTGACGAGAGGCATCACCGCTCATCCCAGCCATTTCCAGGACACCAAAGTCACATGAGCAAGGGTCTCACGAAGAAGAGACCAGAGGGGCCTTGGGTGACCAGGGCCAGCGGTCCACCCAGCGCCACCTCGGCACCCCTCCTGGCCCTCCGACGCCAGGCCCCGGGCCCTGATCTCCTTCCTCCGTCCTCTCCCGGGCCGTCCTGCCCAGGTGCTCACGCATCCTCCTTTATCCGTGTCTCTCCCTCCCGCCTGGCTTCGGGCATCGCCGACAGGCTGGTCCCCAGCATTCTCCAAGCTCCAGCCCAACCGCCTTAGCTGTTTTCTGCCACTGGGACATGATACTTGACACCCACAGCTCGGAAGAGAGGAGGGTTATTTTGGCTTCATACCAGGGGTCTCGGCCTGTTCGTGGTCAGCGGGCAATGGTGGACGGACCTGGTGGAGAGCCCCAGTTCATCCTGTGGGGACAGGGAAGCTGACACAAAGGGCAGGACTTGAGGGAGAACCTCCCCACCCCGGTCAGGCCCCCGATGTCGCACTCAACAGGCCCACCTCTCGCAGAACAGGAACCACCGAGATTGATCCACTTGATCCCGTCAACCCCACAGTAGCTTCCAAAGGCACAGGTTGCGGGGGGACACTCCGGATCCAAACCACGACGCCGACAGACCCGCTGCCCTCTCCCCCTCCTGCTCCTCTGTCCCGCTGCCACCGGTCGGGCCTTGGAGTGGAAGAGGGGGTTGAGCCATCCACGCTGTGTCCCCCACCGGGATCGGAGTCGAGCTGGACCTCACGCTCCTTGTGTCCAAGCGTCACCAACAAGTCCTCTCGCTGTCTTTCCCCCTTCCTGGCTCGGTGTCTTGCAGGACAGGGCCCTAGTGGCCCCCTGACCGCTGTCACGTCCACAGAGCTGTCTGGAGATCATGTTTCCTCCCTCTGTGGGGTTCAGCCAAGCAGCTTTGGCCTGCAGATCTCGCCTGACCTCCGTGTGTCCCCAGCCCGGCCCCGCCCCTTCTCTCCTCTGTCCCGCCAGCTTTCATATGATCTGTGGGAGTCTGGGCATTTGATGTGTGGCCCCGGGAAGGTGGTCTTGCTCCCACAGCTGGTGGCTTGGGCTGGTGGTCAAGCGGGGTGTTGCCAGTAGCCTGTCCACGGCCCTCACTGCCCACCCGCCTACCCCCACCCCCGGCAGCCAGATGGGCTTCATTCACTGCCTGGTGCTGTGACAGTGCTGGGTAGAACCTGCGGAGTACCGTACGGCAAAACCTCAGGGCTCGCTGTCACACCGGCTGCATGTCACCAACCGCAAGTCCTAAAACCAAGCCTCGTTCCAGGCATCAGGATGCAGCAGGGACTTTTAGGAGGGACTCCAAAGGCCACGTGTGCCGTCTGCTCCAGCGTGCAAGCTCCTTCCGGCTCCACAGCTGAAAGTCCCCTGGGTCACCTTCCATGCTCAGCACTCCTGGGGCTCCTTGGGGCCAACATCTGTCACTCTTCACCCTCTCGTCCCCGGCACCCCAGCCTCTGATGCCCCTCCCCGTCCTCACTTCCCCCAGCCCCTCAGCTCCGAAGCCCCGTGACCCCCGCTGGACCCCACGCCTGGGCGTTCCGAGTTCCCGTGCCGTGCCAGCTTCCTTGTGCCGTCACGTCGTCATCTCAAACCCCGCGCCACTATCATGCCCTGGCTCCTTGGCACGTTGTGATCTTGTCCCGTCGGCACCGTCCAAGTCACCGTTAGATCCAGCCCCCACCCGTGCCTGGAGCACATCCCACGGCGGCCTGGCTGGGGATCGCTGGCAGGTGGCCCTCCCGGGCCCACATCCAGTTCTGCACACGCCTCCCTCGGTCCCTAAAGGATACTGTCCCACTGCAGCCCCGGGGCCCAGCTATGCACTGCCATGCCAGCCCCACCCAGAGGAGGCTGGCAGCTCCATCCCCCCGCCGCCCCTGCCAGGCTCCGGGGGCTCCCCTTGCCTCTCTCGAGGCCCAGGCGGGGCACGTGCGACCCCCTTGGCTCTGCCCTCGATGAATTAGGAAGGGTCCCGTTCCTCTCTCCACCCCTCCTGCCCCTTCCTGCTCTGCCCACCCCCTCCCGGGGGTGAGGGGGGGTCCTGCAGCTTACTTGCTGTTCATTTACCCCTGGCCCTTCCGCAAAGGAGTGTCCCCGAAGTCCAGTAAGGCCGTGGGACTGGCGAGACCCCGGGTGCTCACGCTGACCTGGCTCCGCCCATATTCCGACATGTTCAGAGCAACTGTGCTGTGCCAGCTGTGGGTGTCCATCCGGGTACCTGGTGCCTAACAGCCAAGGGTCCATCTGGTCTCTTCCCTTTGTGGTTGCTGGGGTGAGGAGGCCCTCGGGGTGCACTCCCAGAGGCGAGGGCAGAGACTCCACCCGCAGCGCCCTGGGGCCACTGCGCCTGGCTCTGGTTCAAGATACACGAACGGAAGCTGGAGAAATAGCGCAGTGGCCAGAGCGCTTGCTTGCCTAGCAAGCACAAGGCCCTGGGTTTGATTCCCCAGCACCACATAAGCCGGGCGTGGTGGCGCACAGCTGCCATCTCAGCCCTCGGGAGGCTGAGGCAGGAGGATTGCCTTGAGTCCAAGGCCAGCATGGACTTCACAGTGAGCTCCAGACCAGCCTGGACTACAGAGCGAGACTCTGTCTCAAAAAAAAAAAAAAAACAACCCAAGCCAGGCAAACAGAAGTTCAAACCACACGCTGCGTCTCAGAGCCTCCTCTGATACCGGGTCCCACTTCCCTTTCTGGACTTTGCAGTCTCATCACTGTTTTTCCTTTTCACCCCGGGGTGGGGTGGGGGGGTATTTTGGGGGAGGAGGAGGAGGAGGAGGAGGAGGAGGAGGAGGAAGGGGGTGTGCTCTGTTTTCTGGTTCTCGTGTTCCCCGGTGGTGTGCACCCTGCAGTTTCCCGTCATGGAGGTGTCCTAAGACCCTCCTGCCGGGAGGCCTGCGTCTGTCCCCGGACACCAGTCACCGCCCCCCCACCTCTGCGCCACTGGAGACAGGAGTGTGGGGTCCAGGAGGGGTGGTGGCCCTGGCCCGTGTGGAGGCCCCTGCTCCCCACTGGCCCTTCTCCTCTGACCGCAGCTCTGGGCAGCCTCCCCTCCTGCCGGGCTCCCTCCACCAGAGCCTGCTCCACGCGGTGCTGATGGCACCCCAAGCGGGTGGGCCTCAGCATGGCTGAGTGAGGCGGGCAGGGTCTCCTTTCCAGTGTCTTCCGCTCTAGGTGGCCGCCGCTAAACACAGCACCTAAGAAGGGACAAGGAGCCGGGATCTTTCTTTCAGAGGCCCAAGAGAGAGGGCTCGGACCATTAAGAACATGACCACGATGGGGAAGAGAGAGCCCAGGGTCAGCCTTCCCGGGTGCAGACACCACAGAGAACCCCGGGACGAGATCTGAAAGCTCGCGACCCCCAGCTTCCATCATGTCCCGGGTCCCACCCTCGACATTGACCTCCTCCCGGGCACCCCACCCCAGGACCCGAGGCTGGCCCTGTCCCAGCCAAGAGGCCCGCGTCTGAATCCCTGCTTCACCAGGACCCAGGCATGCGACCACCAATCCAGAGCCACACGGCAGCGCCAGCTCCATCCAGCTCCACAGGGAGGCCCAGCCAGGGTGTCTCTGGATGCCAGGTAGAAGAGGGGGTGGGGTGAGGGTCAGGCACCCTGGGCACATTGCAGGTCCGGCGTTCCCCTCCGGGGTGGGCGCACAGCCTGGTCACCTCCCTCTCTTTCCCCACATCCGTTTTCCTGCTGTTGCCTTGCCTCGTGAAACCAACCAAGCAACCGTGGACTCCCCTCGGTGCTGCCACCAGACTGGTAGAGGCCTGCTGGGTCCTCTCCTTCTGGGTCCTGCCCCAGAGACCAGGCAGGGTCCCACGGCAAGGCGACAGCCTCTGACACCAGACCCCTTGGCTCCTGGAGGCAACGGGCAGCTGCTGGGCCGGGTGTGCGCGACCCACCGGCCTTCTTTCCCTCCTGTCTAGGCCTCAGCGCCCTCACCTGCAGAGCAGAGCTCACCACGCTTCCTCACACAACAGCTGCAAGGATTTCACGTGATTTCCAGACTACCTGCATTGGCAGCTGTTGGCGCCCCCAAGGCCCGGCTTGGGGATTATCGGTGGAGTGTCTCATGAGTACAAGAACACGAGCCCCCCCACAGCGGGAAGGAAGAGGAGGCCCTTTCCCACACGTGCCCTGCCATGCCCAGCCCTGAGCCGCGTGCAGGAGGTGGGCTGGTTAACACTGATGTGCATGTGCAGCCGTGTGTGTACCCGACACGGAGAGTGTGTCTTAGTTACCTGATTTGCTGCTGTGATAGAATGCCCAACATCTACAGTTGAACAGAGGAAAGATGCATTTAGCTCAGTGTCTGAAGGTCTCACACGGTCCGTTGGCGGTCAGCCAGCGCAGCGGGCGTCCAGGCACAGGCTGCAGGGCCCCCCCTCCAGTTGCAGACGGAAGCCCAGCGAAGCAGGAGTGAGTTATGTCTGGAAACTGAGATTTCCCAAGAAGAAGCTGTAATGATGTTGGTTCTTTCTTGCTTTACTTAGTTCCAGCTGGCAGTTGGGCCCCCATACCCAGGGTGGCGCCTCTCCCCCACTTCCTGGCCCACAAGTCACCTGAAAGTGCTGCCCTGGGCACTCCCTAGTCTCAACACATTGACACAACACCTCCTGGCCATCCGCCCCTCTCAGCCAGGCCCCACCTCCCAGTAACGCACGGTTCCACAGCTGTTCTACTGTATCCAAATACATGAGGGCTGTGGGGAACACTCCAGAGAGAGAGAGAGAGAGAGAGAGAGAGAGAGGCCGGCTCTGCGGAACCCAGCCTGACAGTTTTTTGGAATGACACCGCCTATACCAACGTCCCCTCCCTTCCCAGGCTGCCTCAGTGTGGCCAGGGATCAGAAAGCCAACCTTTCAGCCCGAGAAAGGAGGGAAGGACGGAAGAGACATTGTGTGGCTGCCTCAGACTTTGGCCAGGGCAGTGAAATGGCCCGAGTCACAGTCAGGGATCGAAGAAGGCAGGTGTCCTGTAAGGGACTCATAAATTGTTGCCCAGAAGTCTTGGCACACGGAGCCACCAAGGGGCAGGACTGGGGACACCACCTGGTGTTCAGTAGTGTGCAGAAGTGCCAGGAACAGGACGCGAGCATCTCTGTAAAGACCCATACGAAACACACAAAACTCCTACGAGCCGATAAGAAAACCCTCCAGTGACCTCAATTCTTTTAAGAAGTAAAAGGCTTGATGAGGTTCTTCAAGGGGAGGGGGGGTTGTAAAAACAAATCACGTGATTGCAGAAAGGTGCGTGACGCTAGCGGTCCACAGATCAGACTTGCAATAGGACGGCAGCCCGCATCCCCCACAAGGGCCGAGCTGCGCCGGCTGCGGGCAAGGACACTTTGATGTAATCACTTGAGAACTGTTCCGCAGGGCTGTAGCTGAACCGTCAGAGTGCGTGCCTAGCGAGCACAAGGCCCTGGGTTCGATTCCCCAGCGCCACATAAACCAGGCGTGGTGGGGCACGCCTGGAATCCCAGCACTCAAGAGGCCAAGGCAGAAGGATGGCTGCGAGTTTGGAAAGGATTGGAGTAGACTTGCGGATCTGGTTCTGGGTTCTCCGTTCGGTTGCTCAGCACCAGGGGCTGGGTCACGGGAGCCAGGACCCCAGTCCTGAAACTGGGGACAGCGACTCCCCCCAACTCTATTCCTACTTGAAAGTAGTTTAGCTAGTCCAGGTTCTGTGGCAGCTTTTCCATATGAACTTAAGCATAAGACGCTCGTCTTGTGGCAATTTCGACGTAAACTGCCCCAAGCAGGTACATCGACTTGAAGAAAATCTCCACCCTCCGTCCTAGCCGGAGTCCTCCTGCCCACGGACAGGGACTGTCTCTCTGACACTTCTGGAGGCTCTTTGACTAATTCTTTGGTCTTTGATTCACTTCACCAGTATTTTATAGTTTTCAGCAGCAAGCATTTTCAGGTTGATACCTAGAAATACTCTAAAAGCTTTCTAGAGCCGTTGAAAGTGGCTTTACGCACTCGTGGCACGCACACACTTGTAAAATGTTACTGGTGTTCGCTGCCCTTGGGCCTGCAGCCTGCTGACCTCTCTGTTCAGCTGTAAGTATTTTCAATGGATTCCTGGAGATTTTCGCGTTAGGCAATCACGTCACCTTCAGAGAAGGACAATCTGGCTTCCTCCTTCAGGCCTTCCATTTCTGTCTCTTTCCCTGTCGCACTGGATGGAACTTCCTGCGCCCGCAGGGCTCAGGGTGGACGCCCTGCGGCCTGGGGTGGCCGTGCACCTGCCGTGGCCGCTTGGCGTGGCGCCCGTAAACGCGCCGCTGTCTCGGCTTCCTCGTGAGTGCCGTTCCCCGAGCTGAGAAACTGTTTTCCGTTTCTAGTTGGCTGAGTGTTTTTGTTTTGTTTTGTTTTGAGTAGATGAAACATTTTGTCAGCTTCCCCTTTCCGTGTGTGCGAGCATTCGCCGAACCTGGTCAGTTCGCTCCACGTTTCGACCGCACGAGCATCAAGCGTGCTACGGTCGTGTCCTGGTTCACGGTGGCCGCGTCTGTGGCGACGCCCTGGCTTTCTTCCTGACGTTGGCGGCTTCTCGTCTGTTCTTTTCTTCCTCGCCGGTCTTTGCAGGCGTTTATCACTTTCCTTAATTTTTCTTTTAAAGAATCAGCTTTTGGTCCATTACCTCCATTGCTTTTTCTGTTTAATTTTTAAGCCTTTATTTTTCCATGTTTCCACTTACTTTGGGTTTCTTTTGTTCTTTTCCTTCCAGTCTGTGTGTGTCTGTGTGTGTGTGTGTGTGTGTGTGTGGTCCTAGGGATTGAGCCTTCAAAGTCTTTAAGTTGCCCAGGCTGGGCTCAGACTTGAGATTTTTCCCGCCTCAGCCTCCCAGAGTGCCGGGATATCAGATCTGCACCACTCAGCCTGGCTTATATTTTCATTTTAATTCAGTTCTACGTATTTTTAAATTTCCCTTGAGATTCCTCTTTGACCCATGAATTACTTATGTGTTTAAATTTTCATGTGTTCAAATTATCTTTTCCTGTTACCTTTCTGTGATTC
The DNA here is from genome assembly GCA_004027205.1 of Ctenodactylus gundi. Taxonomy (NCBI): domain Eukaryota; kingdom Metazoa; phylum Chordata; class Mammalia; order Rodentia; family Ctenodactylidae; genus Ctenodactylus; species Ctenodactylus gundi. The sequence goes on along the minus strand of PVKB01001288.1, from coordinate 215,752 downwards.
ATTGTGACCGACTCCATTTGCTCAAGGATGGGCTGTAAATAATTTTATTTATTTATTTTGAGACAGGGTCTCGCTCTGTAGTCCAGGCTGGTCCAGAACTCACTATGGAGCCCAGGCGGGCCTTAGGCACACAGCAATCCTCCTGCCTCAGCTTCCCACGTGCGGGGACACAATTTTATCCCTTGCATGTGTTTTATCCATTCCACGACACTTAACAATAAACACTTCTGTAGCTGTGACGATGTCTCAGCCACTTCCTGATCAGCAGGCCTAGAGAAGATGGCTGAGACCACACAGGGATGCGAGGGAGGTCACACCCACGCTGGACCCCAACCTTTCCGAAGTCCCCTCACCCCTCTGGCCCTGCCCGCTCACTCTCCCTCACCCTCTGCCCAGTTGCCCAGTCTGCTTTGTCCCCTGACAGTCCCCACAGCCTTCCGATTTCACTGGAGCCAGCCTTGTCTTCTCTCCAAATCTCCCCTCACCCCACATCCTCTCTCTCTCTCTCTCCGCCCCCCCCCCATATACACCTCTCGATACCTTGCAGAATCTGTCCCCATGCTTGTCTCTTTGCTGGTCAACCTCCCAGTGATCACTGTGACTCCCCTTAGAGGACAGAAAGTGTGATGAACACAAAATAACCCAGGAGTGGCGCCCACACCTGTAGTCCCAGCACTCAGGAGGCCGAGGCAGGAGGATTGCTGTGAGTTTGAGGCCACCCGGGGCTCCACAGCGAGTTCAGGACCCGCCCGGACTGCAGAAGGACACACTGTTGCAATAAACAAAACAAGCAAGCAAACAAACAAGCACCCCAGCTTTCTCCACCTCCTGGGGCTGCCTGGACCGCCGCCCCCGCCTCGCGGCACGGAGGTGCCCTGGCCATCTGCCCCGGCCTAGGTCGTGGGGACCTGCTGTGCTTTCCTCCCTCTAGAATCTTTGCAGTCTTGGCATCGCAATGACCGACCTAGGTCTTCTTGGTGACCTGGGGTCCTTCAAAATCTGCTGATGCTATTTCATAGCTCTCGTGGAGGGTGAGAAAGAACTACGGCCACCCACGTGACGCTGGCGTCAGTCAAGCCCCGGTCCTGGTTGGGTCTCTTCCGTTTGCGAGCTGTGGAACAGGGCGTGTCGCAGTACTGTGCTTCGCTTTAACCCAGCTGTGACCGGCACTGCCACAGAAGTGCAGGAGTAACCACGGGGACACAGGAAAACACACTGCCCACAGCCTGTAGCTGTCCTTCCCCATGTCTGGGATGTGAGGGGTGCTGTCCTCAAGGCCGTGGCCACCTCCTCGTCCTCTTCCCAGCTTCCCTGTGCTGGTCAGCCAGCTACAAGCACACGTGGAGGCCCTGGGAGTGGGCAGTGCCTGCACACACAGGCAACCTTCACTGCCACCCCCTCCAGCCTTCACGGGGCCTCTTGAGGCTGTTCCAGCAATTTCCAGGCTGACTCCGGAGCCTTCCAAGGACATTCCTTAGACTCGGCCCTCTCTTCTTGGGTTCTGCGGCTGTGTGGATTGTGACCTTGGATGTTGCTGTGGTTTGGATCTGGAGAGTCCCGCCGAGAGCCTCACCTGGGACACCTGGGGAACCCTGTGCTGTCGGGAGGTGGGGCCTGGCTGGAAGGGGCAGACGCTTGGGGTGTGACCTGAAGGGATTGTGTCAACTTGTTGAGATTGGGAAATGCCCAGGGAAGCGCTTTCAGGTGTGTGTCATTGACCTGTGGGCCAGGACGTGAGGGAGGGGCTCCCACCCTGGGTGTGTGTGGGGGGCTGGGGGGGGGGCAACTTCCAGCTGGAACTAAGTAAAGCAAGGAAGGAGACACAGCGTTACAGTTTTTCCTGGGAAAGCTCTGACCTGGCCTGAGTCTCCAGACCACGACTCACGACTGCTTCCTTCTCAGCTTTCTGTCTGCCGTGTGGCAAAGAGTTTACTCCCACTAGACCTCTGCCCTCTGCTTCCACTGTTGCCAGAGGTATTAGGGGGTCCTGAGAGGCGTTGTCTTGGTTACCTATTCCGTGCTGGGACGAAACACCCCGCATTCACAAGGTAAGGGAGGAACGATTTATATTTTCGCTCACAGTTTCAGAAGCTCTCACACAGTCCACTCACGGGTCGCCGGCCAGGGTGGCACGCGGCAGAGGCTGAGAGCGGCTCACACGGCACTGCAGACAGGAGCCACGTGAAGCAGGGGCCAAGCCCACGCCTGCAGACTAATGCGAGGCCGGAGCTTTCCCAGGAAGAGCCTGTAACAATATTTTTTCTTCTTCCTTCACTCGCGATGAGGATTGAGCCCCCACTCCCAGGACGGGTGCCCCTCCCTCACTTCCTGATCTACAAACCACCTGAAAGCTCTGCCCTGCACCCCCCCCCCTCCCCAATCTCAACAAGTTGGCACAACCTTTCCTGGCCAGACCCCAAGCATCTGCCCCTGGTTCCAGCAGGCCCTAAATCTCAGCACAGGGCTCCACGTATCCCACTACATCCAAATACACTAGAGGCTTTGGGGGGCACTCCAGGTCCAGACCATAGCAGGTGTTCTGTCCCAGAAATGAATGAATAACTAAGACAGACGCCAGCTTTGGTGAAGCGGAACCTGATACGACAGATGCCTGGGTCCCTGCATCACTGTGTGGAAGAGGCTGGCACCAGGCCCAGGGTGACCCTCTCTGGAGATGACGCACACTTCTACCTTGGGGTCCAGCGTGCACAACCAGGTTTGTTTGTTTTAGTCGTTAGATTTTTAAAAACTATTGCACAAAACCTGCAATGTATAGCACAAGCAAGGCCTTGAATGGGGCGGGGGGGGGGGGGACAAATGACACAAGGAACCCCTGGAGGGGGTGGGAATGCTTTGCATCCAGATGGGAATAATTTCACAGGTGTATACAACTGGGAAGAATCATCAGGGCTGGAGGAACGGCACAGCAGTTACAGCGCTTGCCTAGCAAGCCCAAAGCCCTGACTTCAGTTCCCCAGCACCACGTAAGCTGGGTGTGGTGGCGCACCCCTGCCACCCCAGCGCTCAGGAGGCTCAGGCAGGACATTTGCTGTGAGTTTGAGGCCACCCGGTCTCTGCAGTGAGTTCAGGATCAGCCTGGATTACATAGAGAAACCCTGTGTTCAAAAAAATAAAAGGCTCACAGACTCATCAAATTGTACAAGGGGTGACGGGAAAGTACAGTGACCATTTGCATTTTTAAAAGGGTATCGCAGTAAAAGACTCACTGCTACGAGTTCTGCTCGGAACAGCCCCTGTCCCTTCAGACACATTTATCCCGTTGTTCTTGTCACTTTCTGAGGCGTTTCCAGTTCTCCTTCCTGTCTTTACGGGGTGTCATTAAAAAACACGGTGCCCGTGGCTGCCGAGCGCCCACCTCAGACGGGCAGCTGGCAGGCACTGGTGGGGCGCCCTCCCCCGCCCTCGCCACCGGGTCTGGCACCTGCGGCTTCCGGGTCTTCTCCAAAGTCCAAATGACCGTGACAGGGGAGCGTTTTGAGTTGATTCGGGGCTTTGACGTGGCCACGACAGCTCAAGTAAGAAGGGCTCCAGGACAGCTTCAGGAAGGGGCGAGGACTCGGGTAAGAGCTGGCAAAGCGAGAGGGGGCGTCTTCACCCCCTTCTTCAGGGACATTCACGGCGATGTGTCTCTTAATAGAGTATATTTTTAATCATTTAAACACACATCGTATTTTTATCACACCTTAGACATTAGAAGGACTTGGGTTGTCTTGCAAAAATTATACCTCAAAAAGTCACGTTTAAAAACAAGCCCCTTTTGACAGAGATCCCAGACTCTGGCGACTCATGTGTGAGGTGCTTAGGTAGAAAATACCCTCAGATAAAACCGGCAAGAGAGCCAGGGATCAGGGGCATGGTCTCAGGAGGGGGAACGGGGCTGGCCTTGGCCTCCTCCCTCAGGGACTCTCCAGGGTGAGCTCTGCCTCAGGAGGAGCCGGGGGAGCTTTCTGGCTCTGCGTGGGTGGTCAGAGTGGCTCCGTCGCCAGCGGTGGGTCGCCAAGCTGCCCAGCGATGGGAAGATGCCCAGCAGAGCCGCCCCTGGTACTCCTCTCCTCGCCAGATGGGTCGTAGTCAAGTCACACCATGTAGCTTTGCTTCACTGTTTAAACGAATCTACAGCGAGATGCATACGTTTTCTGGCTTACCACGCCTGGTCCTGGGTCTATGGATTAGAATAAAAAGCCTGGAGCCCTCCTGTCACCGGCCACCCGCCACCTGGCCATGGGTGGTTCATCAGGCCACATCCCCAGAGCCCCCAGGGAAGCAACGGTGCCAGTGAAATCTGGGTGGGGCTGGGCACGCCCGCCATTCTCTGCTTGTGCCTTTGCTACTTGCCACAGTTGCTCCTTTGATAAAAGAGGAGGACAGACGTGTTCACCCCACAGAGACCTTTGAACAAGATGGGACGGGGGCGCCCTGCTAGGAGCCCCCGCGGGATGCCACTGCGACCCCTGCCCTCGGCTTCCTCACCGTCCTGCCCCGTCCATCTGGTCACAGTCCAGTTCCTCAGTCGGAGTCCAGGAATGTCCTCTGGGCCCCGGACTGTCACCCTCCTCCCCCCACTACAGCCTCTCTGTCGTCCCCAGCAGGGAGCCCCCTTCTGCACGCTATTGCCTCACATTCAGAATTCGCACTACCGAATCAGAGACTTTGGACGCTGTGGGCGCCCACAGCCCCATCCTGGGAGTAGGCTGGAAGCCACCCACCAAACGGACACTGGCGGTCCCTTCTCTCCCCGCCGGGGCCCTGCCAGGACTTGTAGCCCCCTAGCAAACATCCACATCCACGTACGATGGTCTGTCAGGGGAAAGGTTGGTGTCCTCCGGGAGCTCAAAAACCCATCCCTCAGCCACGTGCCGGAGGCCAGGCCTCCCAGCCGTGACCCTGCCACCGACTTCACCGGAAAGGGGACGGTTGGCAAGAGGGGCCGCTGGGGCCCAGCGTCACAGTCCCGGGAGAGCCCCAGGGCCCTGCCCACAGAGCCCGCGGCCAAGGTCACCCTGCTCTTTCCCCTCCACCCTGGTGATCCTTCTGCCACGCGCTCACGGTCAGCCCTTGACCTGAGCCTCTAGCCCTTCCCTGGTTTGGTTTCGCTGCAGGTCTGCAGTACTAGGAACTGGACCCACGGCCCTGATGCTGAGCGATGTCCCCAACCCTCTTGTGGTTATTGTTTTGCAGAGAGGGCCTCGCTAAGGAGCCCAGCCTGGTCCCCCCACGGCTCTGGAGGGCTGTCCTCACACCCTCCTGCCCCCCTAAGCTGGCTCCCTTGTGTGGAGCTGTGGTTCGGGGACATCCCCCCCCCCCAGAAACGTCTCCATTTTTGCATAGTGACCCCGAGGACCTGGGGGTTGGGAGCATTTCGGTCGGGCGCTGTAGGCCTCCGTGCTTCCTGTGGGCTGAGGCCCTGAGCAGCGAGCTCCCGGGGGAGCAGCCGACACCTCTGGGCCAAGGCAAGGAGAAGCTGGGGCACGGACCCCTCCGACCTAGGGAACCGCTTAGCATTCTGCTCCCCCTGGGGTGGGGCCATCTCCCCTCCAGCTGGCGGGCTCCCGTCTCCAGGGTGCACTGCAGAAAGAAGGCACCATGTGGCGGCCCCAAGTCTGGCATGAAGTGCAGCTGGCCTTGTTCTGTGATTTTTTAAAAAAATGTTTAGTTTCCAGTCTCGGTTTCCTCGACTGTAGCAGTAGCCCCCATCCCTCGGCCCCAGGCGGTGCCGGTACCAGTTCATGCCTGCTAGGAACAGGCATGCATGGCAGGAGGGGAGCGTGCAGAGCTTTCATCTCTGCTCACAGCTGCTCCCGTAACTGACGAGGCCGCCTGAGCGCTACCCCTGTCAGCTCTGCGCTGGCTTTAGATCCCCCCTCTCTCCGTGTGTGTCTCTCTCTGTCTCTCTGAGATAGGTTCTTGCTCTAGACAGCAGGTAGATCCCAAACTCACTATGTAGCCCAGGCTGGCCTCAAACTCACAGCCATCTTCCTGCCTCAGCCTCCCAAGTATAGAACTACAGACGTGTGCCACCATCTAATTCTTATGTGGTACTGGGGAATTGAACCCAGGCCTTGCACTCACTAGGCAAATGCTCTAGCCACTGCCCTATGCCACCAGCCCAGCGTTAGATTTTCATAGGAACTGTGAGCCCTACCGTGAACAGCACAAGGGCTCTAGGTCACGTGCTCCTTATGAGAACCTAATGCCCGGTGATCGGAGGTAGAGCTGAGGCAGTGATGCTCATACCGGGGAGTGACTGCAAACATAAGTTAACATATGGTGATCTGTATAAAACTATTTCATTCTATATTACAATGTGCTAATAATAGAATAAAATGCACAGTAAATGTAATGTGTCAGAGTCTATCCCTTGTTTGTAAAAAGAATTGTGAAAGTCAGTTTCTGGTGCCAAAATGGTCGGCGACCACTGATCTAGGGCATGGGGCTGGCGAGACCATCCCAAGCCACCCAGGGGCTGCATGGGGGCTCCTGCAGAAAGGGGTGCACAGACCAGGCAGAAGTTTGCACAGCTCGGAATGAGTCCTCATCCTGAGAGACGTCACGATAGTTGTTTAAAATAGCATGATTTTCAAAGTTAAAACTAGGACTGGGAAACACTGGGTTAGCACAATGTTAAAGTGGATTCTTCTCTGCAGAGACTTTAATGCCCCGTGAATTTCAGTGGGTTTTCTGGCAAGGGGAGAGAGAACCTTCTACAAGGAAGGTACAGCTGTCTGTACTGGAAATGCCATCTTAGCTGACACCCCGGGCCTGGGCAGAGGATAAAAGTGTCGTATTTGGTGCCAACTGTCAAGTCAATGCTTGGATTATCACAGAAGCAGTCACAGTGGGATCGGTGCGTTGGCTTGATTGGTTGAGGGACTACAGCCTTAAGGCCACAAGGGCCTTCGCATCCGTTGTGGTGTGGATCTGGAGTGGCCCCCAAAAGCCTCATGTTCCTATGGACACTGTGTAGGCTGGGAGGCGGGGCCTGGCTGGAAGGGGCGGGGCGTGGGCTGGACCTGGAGGGGCGTGTGCTGGTTCCACCCTTCCACCACTCTGCCACTAGAGCTCTGGCGCTGGCCCTGCCCCCGCTCCAGCCCTGCCACCTGCTTCCACCATTTTTCAGCGGCCTTCCTGCGAGCAGACTGTGACCTTCTGAAACTGTGAGCTACAATAAATCTTTCCTCCGTAAGTTGTGGATGGCGGGTATTGAGTCACAGCGATGAGAATGTAACCAAGATGCCGTCTATGCAGAATCTGACCTGGGGTCCCACATCCCGTGTCAGTGTCCACACGGGCTCCTCTCTGGTCCTGGAACATAAAAAAGAATTATTTTTTTCTAGGTTTAATTCATACTTTATGACTTACATCTAGTACAGGCAATAAATGCTAATACATGTGCTTGGTTTATGGATTCATGTTGTGAATAAATTCGATAATATACAAATTTTTAAATAGTTATATTGACCTTCACATAAATTAACCCCATTTGAACTCTCTTTAACACCTCACCTGGTGAGCAATTGTTGCCTTGGCCCGAGCACGCTCAGAACTCGAGAGCCTCCACTCACCACCTCGGGCCTTGCAGTCTGGAACATGCCAAAGGCAGACTCACTTCCCAAGTCAGGCTAGCAGGGAAAAGTACCGCATTGGACATGGGCAGACCTGCCCCCTGCTGGCACGCAAACGCGCACCTCCACTCCCCCACATATGCACGCATATTTTAACTAACAAAACTGTGCATATTTGCGGTATACAGTGTGATGTTTGATATCTGCACACATACGGGATGGTCAAAGCAAGCTGGCCAACACGTCTACTCTGTCACACTCTTAAACCATTTGTTTAGGGTGATGAGGCTGAGAGTTCAAAACCAGGGTCCGTATTCTGCCGATGCCAAAGAAAGAACACTGTAAACAGAGGTAGTTTGGAAGTAGAAAGTGACTTTATTGGGAGAAGTGTCAATGGGAAAATGAGGTAGAAAGTAGGAACTCCCCTGCAAGCAGGAACAGGGGCAGCAGAGACAATCATTTAGCAGTGACAGTCATCTTTTATACAGTTTTGCTACAGACAATGCAGATTAATTTTCCTGTAGGGAGTTGGCTTTGACTGATTGGTGCGTATTAGCATAAGACTAGTTCATTGGCTTAAGATCAAATTCACGGGCTCAAGATAAGACCCCAGACCCTGGGTAATGGGGTCTATGGTCTCATGACCTACTCGACCTTAGCTTTAGCTGTGGTCTTTCTTACGCTATCAGAGTTGTTTACCTGGGAGGAGTTCCTCATCTGAGGGGGAGTTCCTCATCTGGGGACATCTTGACTCACCCAGCCTAGGCACTCTGAACCTTCCTAATGAAATCTGGCTTAGTGAGAACACTTAAAATCTATTCTTTTGTTAATTTTCAAATGCATGATGTGCTGCGATTAACCCCAGTCACCATGAAGTGCAGCAGATCTCTTGAATTTATTCCTCTTGTCTAACTCAGAGTTCTTATTCTTTGACAAGTTGCTCCCTCCTGTGCCGTCCCTGAGCCTCTGGTAACCACTGTTCTACCTTCTCCTGGTACAGATTGGCCTTTTTAGAAGATTCCACCTATGAATGAAACCATGCGGTCTTTATCTACTTCTGTCACTTAACACAAATGTCCTCCAGATTCATCCATGCTGTCCCAAGTGACAAAATTTCCCTTTTAATGGCCGGGGAGTGTGCATTTACATCTACATAGATGGTTCATGACATTACAATTTTTCTGCTTAACATTTTTTTACTTCAGGATGGTGCAAAGCGATCGCACTCAGTGCAGACCACACCTTGCAGTGTGAGTTTGGATCTCTTCCTGGGCTAGTGGGGTGTGTTCAACGCTGTCTTGCCCCGGCACTGCTGGGCAGCAGCACAGAGAGCGGGCAAGTGGTACCTCACAGTGTACTGCTTAGCATACACGGGGTGACATTTGCTAGGTCAGGTGCATTAGAAGCATTTTGGACATAGAATATCTTCAAATCACAAGGGGCTCATTGGGATATAACCTCACTGTAGTCACCTGTGCACCTGCTGTTGGACACGGGTTGGCTCCATGTCTTGGCCATTGTGAACGATGCTACCACACAGGGTGGGGCAGTGCAGACACTGCTTTGATGTGCTGAGATCCATTTTTTGATGTACACTATTGGTAGAATCACTTACACCATGTGGTAGCCCTATTTTTAATTTTTAAATTAGTCACCTTTTCATCACTATAATAAACTATTGGAGGCAAATTACTTATGAAGACAAAGAATTTTACTTAGCCCACAGTTTTGGAGGTTCAAACTTGAAGATCAGACAGGGAGGGGACCCACTGGTTTGGCCTCTGGCGAGGGCCCCTGAAACTAGTGTCATATCACGGCAGGGTCTTGTAGAGGAGGAAGCCTCATGTTTCAAAACAGGAAGTGAGAGAGAGCTGGGGGAGGGTCAGGTCGGGACTTTTATGACAAATTTCTCATGAGAATTAACCAGGATCCTATGAGAAACACCTTCAGCGGAATCCTTCTACCTGATCTGGGGACATCCCACTAGGCCCTTCCTCTTAAGGGTCCCACCTCCCAACGCTAGCTCATGGAAGCTTCCAAGTCACGGGCCTCTCAAACGCTAGTGATCTCCATACTGTTTTCCAAAATGGTTACACTGCTTACAGCGCGTAGGAGCATCTACTGGCCCACACCCTATAGCACTCTTCCTGTTTCAGTTATAAAATGTCTTGAGTTCAAGCCTCCTTCGCAGTCAGAGTTCCGTGGCTCGTCTTTGGCCAAAGGACATTCTCATCATGATAACTTGGTCAGTGAGGTGATTTGTCTTTAAGTGCCATGGCTATGTCCTGTATAAATCAGTCGCTCGTTAAATGTAGACTAGTTCTTTCCTCCTGTGACCCTGGACTAGCTTGTGACGGCTTCCACCAATCAACGTCAGCAGAGTGCTGTCTCCGGGGCGTGGTCAGCAACCACATAAGCAGTGTGTCTGCAGGGGTGATCAAAATGCACAGTGAATGCTTAGATTTTAAACACTTATTACACTGAAAGACACATTGCCACGAATCCCCCTAGGTAACTCCCCTGGTTTCAGAAACTTGCCCCATTATTCTGGCCACTTTCTGAAGCAGTTCTGGAAGTCCTCTTTCCTGAATGTCTTGGCAAGGTGTGACCCCAAATATGGTGAATGCCACTTCAGAGTACCATCCAATGGTCAGGAAGGCTCATAAAACAGGGCGGTGTGTCCCCAATCACCTCAGTCACGGGATATGCACTGTGAGACTTCTAGCTCTTCCCAAAGTCAAAATGACGCGGGAAGATCAACGTTTGAATGATTCAGGACATGGAAGCAGCCGGGACAGCACAACTGAAGGCAGAAAAGAGGACTTCTGGAGCTGCTTCAGGGAGTGGCAGGAATGATGAGATAATGTGCCCAGAGCCAGGGGAGATTTAGGAAGACATTAGTGGGAATGTGCCCTTCTGTATTAAATGTTTTGAAACGTAAACAGTCCCCATTTTTTTTTTGATCCCCTGCATATCCTGAGCTGACCAAGCTATGAGGAAGCCTGACTTAGCCCCTTCTGAGCGACTCAGCTGCTGGCAGCCCTGGGTGTGCCTTGCAGGGTAACGGCGGGACCTCTGCTGCACCCAGCAACCTTTGCGGCCATGAGAGCTATTGACCAGTCCTTGGTGTATTTGAAGGTCATTGGTGTATTTGAAGGTCATTGGTGTATTTGAAGGTCATTTGCTCTGCAGCAGCAGGGAGCTGGGACACTGTTTTTTCGTAATCCAGATGCCCGATCTCGATCTCTGACAACAACCTTGGCAGTTCATGAGTGCCTGGGAGAGTTCAGGTTTACAGGGGGTGACAGAAAGTTGGCCGGCAGTCCATGATTGAGGCACCCGGTGCTTCTGCGTCAGGAGGTGTGGACACTGGAACGCTACAGCCTCCGACAAGTGCAAACCAAACCGACACACCGCAGCTCTGCACGGGCAGTGATGCAAACAAACTTCAGGCGCACGTGGGGATGAAGAGCTAGACATAACGGAGGAGGCGCTGGATGGTTTTGTTTCTGCAACATTCAAGAATGCGCCAACCTCAGCCAGTGCGTGGAGTGGCGATCTTCAGCTCCAGTGGGGGATGAGGCGATGATGGGCTCGGGGAGCCGGGAACCCTGCGCGCTGATCACGGCGGCCCTGCACGGGCTCAGAGAGCCGTCGAACTTACAGAACTGTACAACTACTATTTCTGCAAGTAGATGACACCTTGATATGGTGTTAACTGAAAAACTTGTGTGCAGATCATGGAGATTTCTGGAATCACTTCTTTGCCATCCAGTGCCAGAAAAAAAAAAAGTGCCTCTCACCTTGGTTTTTTGTGAATAATTTTTTAAAAATCTTGTATAACTTGACATTTGAAAAATCTCGCGCAGATACTTCTCAACAGAAGTACAAATGGCCAATAAGCGTACGGAAAACTGTTCGTCGTCTTTAACCATTAGGGAAATGGAAATCCGAACCGCAGCAAAGCCCCTTCTCACCCCAGTCAGAACAGCTGTCATCAGGAACACGCACCCACAATAGTAAGTGCTGGTGAGGATGCGGAGAAGGGAGCCCGTCTACACTGCTAGAGCGCTTGCCGAGCACGCACGAGGCCCTGGGCCACTTGCCCAGCACCATGAAAAAATTAGTGTGTGTGTGTGTGTGTACTCCCAGCCCTTGGGCTGCTGAGGCGGAGTTGCTGTGAGTTGAAAGACAACCTGGGCTCTGTCATGAGTTTAAGACCAGCCCAAAATACAGAGCAAGACCCTGTCTCAAAAACAAAACAAAACAAAACAACAACAACAAAAAACAATGCTGGGGGTGGTGGTACACACCTGTAATCCCAGCACTCAGGAGGCTGAGACAGGAGGATTGAATTTGATGCAGCCTGGGCTACATTGCTATTTCAGGTCCAGCCTCGAAAACAGTGAGTGAGACCCCGTTTCTAAATAAATAAGCAGATAGTAGGAGGGAGGCTGTCATTAGGTAAGAGAGAGGGAGCCCCAAAGGTGGGTAGCAGGGTGTGGAAGTGAGCACTGAACTGCCCCCAAAATATGCAACTGGGGAGAAGGGGGACCTTGGGGGGAGGGGGCAGTCATCCAAATAACATCAGGTGCCTGTGCAGATCTACCAAAATATGGTTTTTAATCTGTGTAGCCAACAGCAAAGGACAGAAACCTTACGCACACCGATTCTTCACAGAAGTCACCAGCTTCTTCTTAAACCCTCGGGACATTCTAGGAAATGTCATGTGTTGGTTTCGAATGAAGAGTGTTTCGTTACGGTTTCCTCTCTGCAGACTTCTTTCTTTTCTTTTCTTTTCTTTCTTTCCTTCTTTCTTTCTCTCTTTCTCTCTGTCTGTCTGCCTGTCTGTCTGTCTCTTTTGAGGCAGGGTCTCACTCTGGTCTGGGCTCATCCTGAACTCACTATGCAGCCCAGCCTGGCCTTGAACTCACAGCAATCTTCCCGTCTCAGCCTCCCAAGTGCTGAGTTACAGGTGTGCACCACCACGTGCCGCAAATTTTTATGTGGTGTTGGAGAATCGAACTCAGGGCCTTGTGCACGCTAGGCGCGTGCTTCGCCAGCAGAGCCACGCCCCAGTCCCCGTCTGCAGATCTTTCTCTTGGCAGCTGCGGTTGTCCACTCGGCCCCTGCCGCAGGCACTGTCTCAGCTGGAATCTCCACTGTCAGTGACGGAGCTGTATGTTGAAATCGAAGTACCTGCCGGGCCAGGCTGCTGGTGGCCTGCGTCTGGGTCTGATGCTAAGCCCAGGGCACCTCTGTCCACAGCGGTGAGGAATCGGTGCAAACTTCCGACCATCTGATCATGTGACATCTTGGTTCCTGTATCTGCCGGTGAGGGGCTCACCAGGGGTGCTGTGTGTGGTTCAGGGAAGCTGCCGGTGTGCACCCTGTGGGAATGGCACCCTCATCGGTGTCCCCAGGATGCACCTCTGGGATGATAACTGCCCAAGTCAGATGTTTGCTGGTTTCTGTACAGAAAAGGTGGCTCTGAACGCTGAAGCAGTGACAGGGTGGCACCAGCTCAACCACCCAGGGACCTTCCGTCGCCCCAGTGCCTACAGAATCTGCTACAAAGTCTGCAACTCTGTAATCCAGACAGTGCCCGCCACTCTTTGGTCTAAGCCCGTCACCTCTGCCAGACCCTGGTCGCTCCTGGCTTGATGTGCCATCAGCCACCTGTGGACACCTCCTGGGGTCTGAGGAGAAGAACCCCTGGATGAAGGGACCATGGAGGGCAGCTGGGCCAGCTCTGGTGGCCTTGCAGCCTCCCTCCGTCTGCTGAGGGGACCTCCCGGGACTGCTGAGGGTGCCGCGGGCCCGGGACTGCTGCGTATGCATCACCCTGATGGTGGGCTGGTTGGTGTCTACACAGACATGAATCTGTGTAGACAGATCTAAACCTAGACGGGCAGGTAGCCAGAGGCGACCACATCCAAATCCGTCCAGGCGCATGCTCTCTCCTTTCTTCCCTTATCCTCTGCCACCCCCCTCTCTCCCTGTCCCTTCCTTTGTCCTTTGCTTCTCCTGTTCCTTGTCACGGAGCCCTTGGAGCACAGCCCCACGCGTAACTTGTGTCTGGTTACCACCAGGAAACACTCCGCCCACTCAGTGCCAAAACTCGCACCATGCATGCATGGCTCTCGTCCCACAGGTACTGGGTGGGTGCCATCTCTGTGGTCCGCACCCGGGTGCCCAGGGTCATCAGCACCAAGGACAGGCAGGGGTCTGCGATCGCGTCACTCACATCCCAGAGGAACTTGACCTACGCCCTCCGATGGCTTAGCGCTGCGTATCCACTGGGGAGTTCTCACAAATTTACCTGCATTGACTCCGTGACAACTGTGCGGCATAGATGCCAGCATTTCCGGGTTATGAATGAGAAAGCTGACGGGCAGCAAGTATAAAGGGCTCCCCAGGGTCGGGCAGCTGGGGTGCCCCAACTGAAACGCAAACCCACTTCTCCTTGAGCTAGCTACGCCGCCGCCACTGCAGCTGGCCTTCAGCAAAGCCTCTGGCTGGACCCTGCCGAATAATGTGGTTGTTCCCTTCGTACTGTCCCTCCTTCATGCGGCAAGGGCCAGCTTATTTATTTATATATTTATTTTATTGTGAAGGTCAAGCCCAGGGTCTTTGCACTGAGCTACGTCCCCAGTTCTCTTTTTTAGTTTTGATGTCAAGACCGTGTCTTGCCAAGTGGCCCAGGCTGGGCTTGAACTTGTGATCCTCCTGCCTCTGCCTCCCAGAGTGCTGAGTTGACAGGCCTGGGTCACTGCGCCCAGCTGTGCTCCGTCATCTCGCCCACCTCGGTCAGAGCAGTGCCAGCAGGGGAACCCGAGTCCTGTCCCCAAACCAGAGACAAGCAGGCCGGGGGAACCCAGGTCCCCTTTATTGCCGGAGTTACTCAACTGACACTCCGTGTGGGCTGCCAATGACCCGAAAAGAGAACTGGACCAATTTAATATGTTTCTGAAAACTTGCAAAACCTGAGAACTAGCCTGTTTAAAAAAGGAAGCTGTGCTGTTTACTGCCTCGCTAACGCCTGTGATCCGTGTTATCTGTGTCAGGGGAGGTGGGACCTGGGCTGCCTCCGGGGCCACCGGGCGCTGCGGGATCGGCAGGTGCCAGTATCCGCCGTCTCTCCTGATCTGGATGACAGCAGACCGAGGTACACCTGACGCTGGTGGACACGGCCAGGTAGGTGGCCGGGCTCCCGGCGGGTGGCCTTGCCAGAGCCTGTGGCCTTGGAGGGAGCGGACGGGCGCGCAGCAAGCCGAGGCGAGGCGGGCCAGGGTGGAGGAGGACTTGGTCAGAAGCGCGCGTTTCCTTGGCTCTCCCGTTTCCCCACCCGCACCACCTTGCGTTTCCCTGTTGCCTTCATCTGAACTCATCCATCAGCACTGCCTCATTCCGCTCCTCGGATGTTCATAAACTCCCAGCTCTTGGGAAGGCAACCACAGCACAGGGGCTACACTCGGTAGTTTGTGTCTACTGATATTACTTGTAAAAACCGGTCAGTGAAAATATAATTTGTATTTATCTATGCGAGTGCGTGTGTGTGTGTGTGTGTGTGTGTGTATGTCTGTGTGTCTGCGTGTCTGTGTGTAAGTATATACTTACTTCTGGTTTTCCCTGAAAGTCCACTCTACATCCAGCTGTTAGTTGAGCCGGTCGGTGACTCACGTGGTCTTGTTGCCTGGATAGGCGAGCCTGACTGGGCGTGTTTCCTAGAACTGCACACGGGGCAGAGCTGGAAGGCCCCGGGTGGCTGATGATGGTGTCAGCTATTGTCTGATGAGAGTTTTGGGGCCACCGTGGGGTGGGGTCTTCAGTACATGAAAGAGCTGGAGCTGGGGTACACCCAGAGCTCTCCACAGAAGGTGGTGGAGACCCTAGCACTCTGGGAGACCAAGGCAAGAGGATTGCTATTGTGAGCCCAGGTTGGGTAGCTTAACAACTTAGCAAGCTTCTGTCTCAAAATTTTTTTAAAAAATGCACAAAAATCAAATGCATTGGGGACGTAGCTGACTCAGTGTGAAGGTCCCGGACTCAACCCCCAGGACCAAAAAAAAAAATAATAATAATAATAATAATAAAAACAAAGAGATGGTGAGGATTCCATTGAACCCAGCAAACCAAGTTATTTCGTCAGGGGCAGGAGAAATGTGAGGCCTCCGTGTGACTCAAAAAGAAAAAAAAACAGACACGCTCAGCTGAATAAATTCAGTGAAACGCTCATGCAGATAATTCATAGGAAAGGAAACGTGAGGGCAACTGATTTCAGTGTAAGAACACGCGGCACTTAGCGTGACAGTTTAATGCAGTGTAAGAGCCTCCAGATCAAACAAGCAATTGTGGCAGCAGTAACGCATCTCCCCTAGTTGGGATTCACTGGGCATAATTTAAGATATTTTCCGTGTTGGTGGACAGCACTCAGGCTGGCCCTATCAGATTACACACATTGTCACACGCTCTCTGGAAGCAACTTGGCAAAACACAACAGGAGGTCGAGAAACAGAATTAGAGAAGGTCATTGTGCACCGAGGGATACGTACAAGGGGAACCCCGCTGCCTTTTTAATTTCAGACAGTATGTATTATTTTTAAGAGAGGAAACTGGGAGCAACCGTGTCCCACAGCAAGAAGACAGTGGTGACACAGGCGTGCTTATCCACACAGTGTGTTAGCGTCATTGCAAACTGTGTTTCCAAATACTTTGGGCCACGCGGAAGTAGGTGCAGGGTGTAGAACTTAAAGCACCGAGAATGCCGTAAGAGGTGCCAGCCAGCTGTCCGTCCTAACGAGCCCAAGTGCACGGCAGCCCTCAGGCCCTCCTGCGGCACCGCTGGAGGTGGGGCAATGGCGCCCAGGAGGCGGAACACGCGGGTTATGCTGAACTGGTTCGTTTCTTTTGACTACATGCCTGTATTCAAAATCCAAAATCAGCCTGTTCGTAAAATGTAATGAAGAAACTGAGGTAATGACCAGCAGCTGTGAAAGACCACGTGGTCCCCTAAAGTACTATGGCTGGGAAATGCCCTCCGCTGGGCAGGGGACTGTCCTCCTCCTGATCTCCCTGAGCAGCTCCTGGGCGTCTCAAAGGAGGATGTTAACTGGCCCCACCCTTCACTTCTGCACCCTTATCAGGAAGTTCTTCCCCAGGTAGAACCCAGCCTCCTGTCCAGGTTCCTCCCATGACACTGAATTTCTGCTCTCTGTGCGACAGGGGTCCTGGACCCCTGGGCCGTAGACTGGTACCAGTGGCCCCCTGAGCTCCGTTTCCTGTCAGACCAGCGGTGGCACTGGGTTCTCATGGGAGCATGAGCCCTAGTGTGAACCGTGTGGGCACGGCCTGCTCCTTATGGGAACCTAGTGGCTGATGGTCTGAGGTGGAGCTGAGGCAGGGAGGCTAGTGCTGGAAATGCAGACTAACATTCGCAGAAGAGTTAATTACACCTGCCTCCCGTCCCCCCCAGATGGGACCAGGTACATGCAGAAAATTGAGCTCAGAGCTCTCACTGATCTGGCATTATATAGAATTATTTTTGTATATGATGTCTAATTATATAATAATACACAATTATTTTATGATATTTATAACATAATGATAACAGAAATAAAGGGCATAATAAATGAAACGAACTTGAATAATTCCAAGCCCACACCCCTTCTTCCCAGTCCATGGAAAAATTACCTTCCATGAAATTGGCCTCAGGTGCCAAAGAGGTTGGGGACTGCATCTGTTCAGTCTGCTTCCTCCTCCACAGGAAACACCATCGCAGCGTGAACTTTTCTGTCTCTCAGAGACCTAAAACGTGGCCTGATCCCATCCTCAGTGTAAAAACGAAATAGAAAACTTTGAGCCACACCAAAGAAGTACAAGTACCGGCAAAACAGTCACAACTTGAATGAATTAGGATACTGCCCACGAAACATCGGAAGTCCTGCCAACTATCACCAACTTCCTGGACCTTTGCCACCCTATCCTGTTCCCGACACCACACCAGTGGTCCCCACCTTACTGACACCAAGGACTGGTTTAGTTGAAGACCATTCTCCTTTAGGAGGGTGGGAGACGCGTGTTCTGCAGCAGGTTGCCGGAGGAAAGCCTTCAAGTGGCAAGCGGTAGCCAGAGGAGTGCAGGGAGCGGAGCTCGGACTCCTGTAGACCAGCAGAGGCTTGAGGGCCTCACAGGAGCGCACCGACAGCAGGTGGAGCTCTGCCTGCTCCTCACCTGCGGGCTCTGTCCCGGCAGCTGGGTCTCTAAGGCCTTGACGGGTATGGATCTGCGGCCCTGGGGCTAGGGACCCCTGTTATACTCCACAGGGCTACTAATCTCTGAAAACTTGGTGCTAGAACTGAACTACTACCTCAGTTGAGAAATCTAAGCAGTCTGCAGTAGAGTAAGAATTCCTGGGCTCCATTCTTTGGTAGAGTTAAGCATTGGACTTGTCAGGCCCTGTGCTGAGCACCAGTTTTGATACAGTGGCCAGCTGGCCATGTGCAGCCATTACGTTTTTAAAAAACGAAAAGGTCAGCTTCTCAGTTGCTCTACCCACATATCAAGTGCTGGGCCACCCTGTGGGTGGTGGCTGTCTCTCTTCATTGCGGAAAAACTCTTCTGGAGTATGTTGTATTAGATAACTATTTTTCTGGTGACCCCAGATTCTTCACGGGAGGAAGTGAGGGACTGGTGGAGAGGACTGTCACAGCTGGGAGGGTGGGAAGCAGGGCGAGGACTGGATGTGTAACTGAGTGACACGGTGAAGGGCCAGCAGTGCAGACGGGGTGACAATCAGGCGGACACTTTTCCCTTGTGATGGGTGAGTTGACATACAGCCTCAGACTCCATGGGCTCTTGGGCTGCCATGTTGTGGTTTTGGCTTCTAAGGAGCTTGCAACCAGCACAAGTGGCAAATGTCCAGCTGGTGGGCTGTATGGTCTGGCCTAGACGAGGCAATGATCACGTCAGCGGTGAGCTAGTTGAGTGTTCACCCATCACACAGAAGACTGTGTTTCACCAGTGTGTGGAGATGCATAAAACTGTTGGCCTAAGTTAGCATTTCCCATAATTTCAGTTTCATTTGGAGCTCTGTTATAGTTTCAATGGACTGGTGAGTTGATGTACCTTGACAGTAGGCACATGTTTTAAATTCTCATTTAAATGAGTAGTTGACTCCACTAAAAATGATAATTTTGTCTTTGATACCATAAATGACTTGGTATCACGTAGTAAATCACAGAATCTTTCCACCATTTGCCTCGACTGAGCCATCTTCCTTCCAAAAAGCAAATGGTGTCACCAGAAGTAGCATCTGTACTCCTTAGGAATTCGAGGAGTTGGTGATGATTCAATCCCTTAGTCCCTGTGAAGGTCATGGCCCGACAACGATGTGCATGGTGTCTTCCTGGTTTAGAGCATTTGCACCTACATCCCCCTCAGGTACCTCACGGTGATGCTTCACCACATGTGGCTTCAGTGCAGCGACTGCATCATTTTTATTAGTCTTCCAGGTCCCTGTCCTTTCTGACCATTGCCAGGCACCACCAGTGCTTATGACTCACTAGGTGCCCTAGAGCTTCTGCTGGTGTCAGTGACCGTGTGTGCTTGGAAGAGAACACCCTAGCTGCGCCTATGTAAAGCTGCAGCCACACAGGTGTGCAAATAGTGTACGACACGTGGCGATACTGCACTCCTTAGTTTACTGATTTTAATGGGTTTTCTTTTCTTCTGGCTGAAGGATTTGCAATTTTAACGTGAATTATGGGTAAGACTCTGCTATTTGTGGATGTAATACACTCTGGTTTCTCTGTTCTGTTCTGTTCTGTTGCCATCTACAAATATCACATTCGAGAACTAAGTACATAATCACCTTTACAAAAAGAAAAAAAAAAACACAGGTCTGAACCTTGGCATTCTGAGAAGCTGAGGCAGGAGGGTCACAGGTTTAAACGCAGTGTGGACAACTTAGCAACTTAGTGAGTTCCTGTCTCAAATAAAGAATAAAAATGGGCTGGGGGTGTGGTTCAGTGCAAAGGTCCTGGGCTCCATCCCAAGACCCACCAAAAAAGAAAAAAAAAGTGATGATGTTTTAAGTAAGTTTACTGACCTGTATTGAGGTGAATTCAAAGTTGTCTTAGGCCACGAGTCAGACCCTGATAGAACCTAAACTTAATATTTCCTTGTTAGATGACTGTGAACAAATTACTAAATTTCTTTAAGTTTTAGTTTTCCCGTTAGTTATAATGAACTTGTTGCGTGTCATTCTGGGGCCTTGAAGAGGAATAGTTATTTTTAGTAACTATTATCATATGTTTTTGAATATTAAGATAATGACTTTGAAAGCCATACGGAAACAATAAAATATAAGAATCAGAATGCCTCAAAATATGCAATAATAATAATTACTACTATACCATTTGTCTTAGCTACTTTTCCGTTGCTGGGACAGAATACCAGACATACACAAATTAGGGGAGGAAAAGTTTATTTTAGCTCACAGTTTGAGAAGGTCACAGTCCATGCCTAGGCAGTTGGTAACAGTGGAAGCACATGGTGGAGGTGGAGGTGGAGGCAGCTCCCCGTGGCATTGCAAACAGCAAGCCAAGTCTTGGGAAGGAAGGGAAGAGCTAGCACGTATCTTTCCAGGTCCTGTCTCCATGACCCACCCCCCTATGGGTCAAGCCTCAGTGTTCTTTCTGCCCCAGGCATCCTCCTCTTCCAGCCAGGCTCCCACCTCCCAACAGCACATGGCTCCATAGATACCCCACCATATCCAAACACATGAGGCTTCTGGGGACACCAGATCCAAGCTACAACACTCCACCCCTGGTCTCCAGAAGACTCATGTCCACCGCTTTATCCAAAATGCATTTGGACCTTCTCTAAGAGTTGCCAAAGCATTAACTGTTCCAGCACTGTTAAAAAAATGTCTCAAGTCCAAAGTCTTCTTTGAGACACAGGCAAATTCTCAGCTGTGAGCTCCTATGAAAATCAAAAAAAGGCTAAATAGCTCTATCAAGCAATGGCTTAGGGTGAATCAGAACATTTTAGGAGGATAGAAAGAAATCATACCTAAACAAATTCTAACCCCAGCAGGGCACTGGTTAACTCCCACAGTTCCATGAAATCCTATATTTCTGTGTCCGTGGCAAGGTGTGTGCTTGGGCGGCCCTACCCCTACATTACTGCCTCCAGCAGCAACTTTCATAGCTCCTTTGCGCTGGCTCTGCGTGTATCCCATGGCTTTCTTCAGCAGATGAGCCATCCTCCTGGCACCCCTGGATTTCCAGGGTCTCCACTGTACTTTTAGCTTTACCTTCACAACTTTGCGTGGTGCCCTTCAAGGGGCCCACGGCTCGGCCTCCAAGACTTCCTCTGAAATCTGGGTGAAAGCTCCCATGAACCACAATGCTTGCATTATGCAAGCCTGTAAAACCAGGACCTCGATGTCACCAAAGTCTGCCACTGGCTTCAACAGTAGCCTCACCTCGTTGGACAACTGCTGCCGAGTTCTCTGAGTTCTTAGATGGCTGAACTCCAGGCGGCTGGACTCTGACAGACATTTTTCTCATGTGGCCCTAGGGTACACGTCTCAGAGCAAAGTCTTGTCTTTCCATCCTTGAGTCAGTAAAGGGTGGGGGTCTTGTTGACTTTTGAGATGCTCTCAAGGCATCTTACCTGTAGTCCTGATTATAAGAACTTGGCTTCTTTTTAATGTTAATCTCTTTGACTTCCCTGTGCTCATCTTCCCCGCCACTGTAGGCCCTTTTGGATTGGCAAAACTGCAAACTTTTTGCATCATTTTTCTCTGTCATTTTTTTCCTGCCTTTCAACCATAGATTTGGCTAAAAGCTGCCAATAGTAGCTATGTAACAGCCGGAACTGGGCTGCCTTCTGGTTTCCTCACCAGATTAAGTAATCCACTGCCCTTAGTCTTGGTTCTGGCAGTGTCTACACAAGGCCAAGTGTCGGTACACTTTTGCCAGACCACAATATGTGAGATTTTTAGGCCACTTGCCAACAAACTCCTCCTTCCCCTCTGAAGCTTCTTGAGCTTGGCCTTCCCAATCCACACTTCTATCAGCGTTCTGGTCTTCTGAGCACTGATCAGAGTCTCCCATGAACCTTGGCTCAGAACGATCCCAGGCTTCTCCATCCAACATCCTCCAACTTTCCCAAATTCTCCTGCAAACCAGTTCCAAAGGCTTCCAAACCACATGGTCAGGCAAAGTCACACACAGCAACAACCCCACTTCTCTGGTACCAATTTCTGTCTTAGTTACTTTTTTTGTTACTGGGACAGAATATCTGACATACATGAATTAGGGAAGAAAAAGGTTAATGTAGCTCACACTTTCAGAAGGTCATAGTCCATTCACAGGTGGCAGGCAATAGTAGACGCACATTGTGCAGGCAGTGCCTCGTATCACGGCAAAAAGGAAGCCAAGTGAGGAAGAAGGCTGGAACCAGCGTATACTTTTTAGGTCTTGTCCCAGGATCCACCCCTGTGCATCAAGCCTCAATGTTCTGCCCCTTTTGAGTTAAGCCCCAGGCATCCGGCTCTTCCAGTCAGACCCACCACCCAACAGCACAGGGCTCCATAGATATCCCACCAGATCCAACACATGAGGCTTATGGGGACACTCCAGATCCAAACCACAACACTATCATTATGGCCCATGTCCCTCAGGCCAGAGACCGTTACCAGTCCCTGGCCTGTCAGGAAATGAGCAATGGACCAGTGTGCAAAACTTCATCTGTATTGACAGCCACTCACCACTACTTGCGTTCCCACCTGAACTCCGTCCTCTGCCAGTTCAGTGGTGACATTAGATTCTCATAAGAGCAGAAAGTCTACTGTGAACTATACATGTGAAGGATCTAGGTTGTGGGCTCCTTATGGAAAACTAATGCCCAATGATCTGAGGAAAGATCTGGTGCAGTACTAGTATGAGTACTAATGCTAGTATTGGGGAGCAGGTGCAAATATAGATTAATATTATGGTGATGTATATGCTTAATTCATTATATCAATACAATGTAATAGAAATAAAGTACTCAATAAAAGTTATGTACTTGAGTCATCTAGAAGCTATCGCTCCACAACCCCACATACTCCTTACCACATTTATGGAAAAACTGCCCTGTACAAAACTGGTCCCTAGTGCCAAAAAGGTTGGAGACTGTTGATTATTATCTTTACCCAGCCCTTTTCTTTCTTCCATTCAAAAATCTGAATCTTCTCCTTCAAATGTTCTCAGAAATCAATGGCCTCATTCCACCTTGTTTCACTTTCTTTTCCTACTACGAACCCAGCTGACTTTGAGAACTTCGGATCTCTCCCCTCTGACCCCTCACAGGGGTCCTGATGCACCTTCTGACCAGGTGCTGAAGACCCTGTAGTGATCACAGGTCTCAAGTCACATCTGTAATGGGTAAGTGGAAAATAGGGCAGTGGGTTTCACCCAGGGTGATCTTGATTCATGGTAGGACTGTGTTTTGTTTTTGTTCCATCAGAGACAAGTAGAATGGCAAGCTACACCGATGACTATGAGCTGGAGAATGTGACCTTCAAGACAACAACCTATGATTATGATGAGGCACCACCGTGTGGAAAAGTCACTATCAAGGCTCTGGGGGCCAAGTTCCTGCCCCCCCTGTATTCCCTGGTGTTTATCATGGGCCTCTTGGGTAACACGGTGGTTGTGATGATCCTCACAAAGTACAGAAAGCTCAGAAACATGACCAACATCTACCTCCTCAACCTGGCTGCCTCGGACCTGTTCTTCATTGTCACTCTTCCCTTCACCATTCACTACGTCACGAGGTATGAGTGGGGTCTCGGCCATTCTATGTGCAAGCTCCTGTCCGGGCTCCACGCCCTGGGCCTGTACAGCGAGGCCTTCTTCATTGTCCTGCTGACCGTTGACAGGTACCTGGCCATCGTGCACGCCGTGTTCGCCCTGCGAGCCCGCACTGTAACTTTTGGTGTCATCACCAGCGTCATCACTTGGGCTCTGGCAGGGCTGGCAGCCCTCCCCGAGTTCATCTTCCATGAGTACAATGAGGACCCGGAAGAGTCTCTGTGTTCCCCTCATTACCCAGACAGGGACGCGGAAAGCTGGAAGCAGTTCCGCACTCTGCAGATGAACATCCTGGGTCTTGCGCTGCCGCTGCTCGTCATGGCCATCTGCTACTCGGGAATCATTAAAACGCTGCTGAGATGCCCCAGCCGAAAGAAGCAAAAGGCCATCCGGCTCATTTTCGCCATCATGGTGGTTTTCCTCATCTTCTGGACGCCCTACAACCTGGTGCTGCTGTTTTCTACTTTTCAAGCGACCTTGTTGGAGGATAACTGTGAGCAGAGCAAACAGCTAGATGTGGCCATGCAGGTGACCGAGGTGGTGGCCTACACCCACTGCTGTGTCAATCCTGTAATCTATGCCTTTGTTGGTGAGAATTTCCGGAAGTACCTGCGCCACTTTTTCCACAGGCACGTGGCCACGCACCTGGGCAAATACTTCTACTTCCTTTCTAGTGAGAAACTAGAAAGTACCAGTTCCCTGTCTCCATCCACAGGGGACCCAGAGCTCTCCGTTGTGTTTTAGGTCAGGTGCATACAGCTGCCTAAAGAAGGTGGATCAGGCAGGGGAAGGAAACACATTCCATCGACCACATCAACTCTTGAACTTGTCAAAATAGACAGAAAGGTGACAGTATCTGCTTGTAGCCCAAGGTCATTACCAGAGACCAGAGGCCAGGGAAGTCACTTGTCATCAGCCAAGGACGCCTCAGCATTGCTAGATTCTCTAAAAGCTACTTCAGCATTAATGCACCTAGATCTTAATTACTACGTTCAGCCACAAACAGGAAAAGTGTTTTATACCAGATATTGACAAAAATGAGACACTTCATATAATGCAACCCATCGAATACTTTCTGACGTGCCTCGCTCTTTCACAGAAAGCTCTTTTCGGGCATACGGATAAATATTCTCCATCAACCTAACAGCATGCCAAGCCTGTTCAGAATATTCCCAGTAGTCAGCTGATTTTGCTTGCACCGATGATCACATTCTCTCCGAGTGATTCACATGCTGTCCTCTTAAGTGCCAGCCTCACATGGCGGAGGAGGCTGGTGCCTCCCGTGCATAAGAAGCAGCTACAGGTGGAGAGGGGAATGGCTGGGGTCAAGAAGATTCTGCAGCTGTAGCTCAGTGACTGTCACACTCGTCCTGAGAAGCACCCAGAGAACGTGCTGAGACAGAAGTGGCTGTGTCCTGACCCAGAGCTGCTGCTTCAGTGGCTCTGAATTGAGACCCAAGAATTTCCACCTATAGCAAGTCCCCAGGTAAAAACAAGACTGCTTGTGCAGGCCACATTTTGAGCACAGTTGCTCTAGCCTGAAGGTTCCTACAGACATTTGTCCTTATCCTGGAAACAACAGATTTCCCAGTGGACAAAGGGAGAAGCCCAAGGCCTTCTGGCTGCAGCTGGGCTAAAAATGGTTGCCATTCTGGGCAGACTGTACTCGGTGTCAGCCCCCAAAGCCCAGCGACCTGGTAGGAGTATCTAGTCGCCAGTTTCACCGAGGTGAGCTTCCTTTGAGTACCTGTGTTTAATACCTAGCACTAGAAGTTGTGAAACACACAAGGTGAATGAGTTTTGGGTAAACTAAGAGGGAAAATGTACAAATTCTTATGTGAAAGAATTTCTAGAAATACAGGAGGAGTGGCCCAGCCCTCATCCCCTTTCTTCTTCCTGCTGATGACTTCTTAGGGAAGTAAATTCTAATTTTCTGCTTAATGAGTGCCTCTGACTAAAGACTGTGTATGATAACGTCACATGAGCTACGTGTTCAACTCTCCGTTAGGTGATAAGGACAGGGTGCACAGGCCCTGCTTTAGGTTAAGTGAAGGCTGCAGAAGCCTCTCAGACAAATGTGACAGCTGAGTTTACTTGCCAACTTGATTGACTCAGGAGCTGGCTGAGGCATAGCAAAGTTCACTTGTGTGTATCTGGGGGTCACGGAAACGTGTGAGTCTGTGTGGTCCCCAGCCCCTTCTTCTTTGGCACTGTCCCCTGCTCTGCTTCCGGGCCACCATGGACTGCACGCACGGCTGAGCTCCACTGGACCCTTCCGCCATGATGTTCTGAAGCCTTGTAGCCAGTCAACTATGGACTAAATCTTCTGAAGCTGTGAGCCAAATAAACCTCTTCCCCTTTAAGGTGTGAGTGACCTCTGTTCTGTCCACCAATGGGAAAGCTGATATAGAAAACTGGTATTGAGAATGGGGTTGTTGCTGTGACTACACCTGATCATGTGGTTTAGAAGTTTTTGGAACTAGTTTGCAGGAGTTTAGGATGGTTTGGAGTAACAAACTGGAGAAGCCCTAGAATGCTGTAAGCAGAACCTGATGGTCAGTGATCAAAGAACCAGCATGCTGATAGAAATGCAGACAGTAAAGGCCATGCTCAAGAAGTTTCAGTTGAGGACCAAGACTGCATGGAAAGTGGACTGGGTGTCACACGTGTTATACTCTGGGAAAGACAAAAGCAAAGAATTCTTCATTTTTCCCATGTCCCAAGACTGCTTGAGGCTGAGATTATGTGTGGTGAACTCATCGATCTGTTGGGGGAAATTTTAAGACAGCCCAACATTCAGGCTGTGGCATATGTACTGCTGACCACTCTTAGCCAGATTTATAGTGAGAACTGGGAACAAACAGCAGACATTTGAAAGACATTAAATTCTGGCCTGAAAAGAGACTGCAGGTAAATCCAGTCAGAGGAAATGTGGTTGCTGAAGAAAACAGCACCATCAAGAAGAAACCAAGTACTGTGCACGGTGGGAAGAGGAACGGTGGCTCGCAAGCTTCTCAGGAGTCATCAGGCCTCACCGACCTCAGGCTCAAGAGTGAAAAAATGTGAACATTTTATCTGAGAAGAGAGACCCTGGGCCCTGCTTAAGATAGGCAGCCTAGGGGATTGGTTTCTTGGGCTCCATGTCACCACATTTGGCCATGTAGGTAGTCTGAAGTCACTCTAGACACAGCCGAGTTTAGTGGATAACCGGTGGTAAGCTGGGCATCAGGGTCCAGTATTCGGTCCAGCAGCAGGAATGCTCGTGCACAAAGACACCTTCGGCACCCATGAAACGTTACGTCTTCTAGGAACCACAAAGTAGGAGCAAGTGGCTGCAGAGTAAAGGGGTAGACTCTTGTCTGAGCAGAAAGTGAAAATTCTTCTCCAGCAGGAATATGGGGAGAACATACCACAGGGAGGGGGTAGGTTCTGAGAAGTCCTCTGAGGGTTAGACAGGATTTGGAAAGAGAAAGGATTTGAGGGGAGGCACTCTCAGCCAAGGAAAGTCCCAATGTGCAAGTAAGTAGGAAGAGCATGCCCATATGTGCCCGGTAGGCTGGGACGGAGAGGCTGGGATCGGCCACGAATTTCAAACAAAGCATCTTGAGCTGCGTCAGGAGGACTTGAGGAGGTATTGCAGGGCTCAAACAGGATGAAACAATACCTGCTGTGCATTAGGAAGGTGAACCAAAGCCAGGACTAGTGGCGCAGGATTGTAAACTCAGCACCCTGGGAGGCTGATGCAGGCAGGTCATAAGTTCAGGACCAGGCTGAACATGTTAGCAATACGGCAAGATTCTGTCTCAAAATACAAAATAAAAATTGGGTTGGGGACGCAGCTCAGTGTAAAGACTCTGCGCCTGGTCCCCAGGGCCACACACAAAGCAGAGAAGACGGTGCCTCTGGTAACATGGAGAGCACAGCACCTGTGTCAGAACTCCCAGGGAAGCCAGTCAGGAGGTGAGCACAGTGTGCAGCTGAGGAAAGGCCGTGACTGCTGAGCAGGGCACTCGGCGCATCGGAGAAGAATTACACCAAAAGACAGCACGAAGCAAGTCTGGCAGCACTCGGAGCCGTGCGGTTGATTATAACACTCAAAAGGGGAAAAGTGTATCATATGTGTATTCACTGGCTTTGCGTTACTGTAATGAAACTCTGGAGATGAGACTTGGTAAAGAGAAAAGATTTCTCTGGCTCATGCTTCAGGAGGCTGCAGTCTAAGATCCGGCAGCCCCACAACGCCGGGCCTCTGGGAGGGCTCCAGGTGGCAGCAGCAGGGAGCATGTGTCACACTGACCAGCGTAAAAGTTATGAACCAGGAGGGCGATCAGAGAGGGCAAGCTGGGGTCGCAGAGTCCCCTGCAGGGGCACATCCCGTGACCAAAGGATCTCCCACTGAGCCCGTCCTCCTAAAGGTCCACGGCACCTGCCATCAGTGCCACCATGAGGACTGAGCCTTAGCACATGGAGCTTTGGGAGACACTAACCATGTTGAAACCGTATCAGTTTATTTTAAAAAAAAAAAAAGATAGGCGCACATATTTTTCTTTTTACTTAGATGTACGGACCATCTCCCAAAGAATACAAAGGAAGTCAGAGCCACCAGGCGCCCTCAGGACAGACGTGGGTGACTGAAGAACAGGAAAAGGAGAAAGGTCTTTTGTGCCTTTTGGATTTTGAAACATGGAACTGTTACAATTCAATACAATATATAAAACCTTGGAATTAGATTTTAAAAATAGAGTGCTCTGCTCCTATTCACGTGTCCAAAGTGGGTACACACTTTTGCAGCCGGAAGGCATGAGAAGCTTCCTGTTGGGGGCTTACCCTTTAGCCTGATCTCTTTTGGCCTTGATTTTCTCATCTATACCCTAACAAAGTTGGGTAAGGTTGCTTCTAAGTCACCCTCTAGCCCAAACAGACTTGGTAAAATATTAGGAGCTGGAGGCTCCAAGCCCACAAAAAACCTGTAAAAGGCAAGTCAGGGAATGGGATGGAGATAGCCTAGCACCCCTCTCTCTGGCTGTGGGGCTGGGTGCAGCCCCAGTGTCTACCAAGGTATGCCCAGGTATCACCTGTCCTTCAGTCCTCTGCTCACTACATCCATCCATCCGTTTGTTCTTTCATTCAACAGACAACTACTGTCACCTGCCAAGTTCTTAGCCAGGTCCTGAGGAAGGGACATCAAGGCCACATGGGCCAGGCCCTCAGGAGTTCAGCACCCTCCACTGTGGAGTTCCAGCCCAGCTCTCATAAAGGAAATGCCAGTGTCTCATTTTAGGCAAAGTGGGAGAAACATCCACGTTAAGGCCATGAAACACTTTTTCCTTCCCAGGCAAATGTACGAAGAAGTCTGTGCATGTGCACGTCCATCCACTCCATATTTCCCCCACACACAGGCAGGTGGCCTTGGGTTTCTTACCACAGCACCTGCTGAGAGCTGTGCATGATAACACAGGATGTGAACTTTGGGACACTCTCACTGTGCAACACAAATGTCACTTTGGGGAGGGGACCATGAAGTACGTTCTCTGTCTCTTTTTTTTTGGTGGTTCAACAAGAATGTAAATAAAACATTGTTTACACACTTCCTGTCACTGCTGTCTGGCACTCTGAAGGAGTCTGCCCGTATGTCACCACACGTGTGGGGTCCAGGCGTTTGGCTACACTTCACTTATTCCTGGATGCTTCTAGGAGCTGTGAGGCCCACACAAACGGCACATCTCCAAATCATAAAGTCACCGAGCTCCACCTTGCACCCTATCTCAGCTCTATCCAACAAAACTATCTACAACGATAGACATATGCCTTAGTCACTTTGCTGTGACTGCAACAAAATACCCCAAAAATTAAAACGTAAAGGAGGGGAGGGCTCTTCCGACTCACACTTTCAGAGTTCCCTGTCTAGGCATGCACAGCAGCCTCCCAGGTGGAGAGAAGCCCCGTAAGACACAGCAGTCCGAAGCAGCGAGAAGGGAGGAGCTAGGGACAAGAACCCACCCCTCCAGGCCACACCCCCGGCGGCCCACCCCTTCCCGCCAGGCCCGCCTCCTGACAGCACAAGACCCGTCCGCAGTGGACTCTGCTGATGACCGCGGCGTCCCCACGATCCAGGCACGATCCGCAGACGACTTCGGGGGACGTCTTAGCCCCAAGCTGTAACAGAGTATTTTGCATCTGCATTGTCAAACCTCACGTGACCCCGGGCGCAGCGGGGCCTGCCGCTCCCTAAAACCGAGACGCCGAGAAGGGCACAGAAAGAGGCGGCAGCGACGGCGCAGGCCCTGAGGAAGGGGCGGGGCCGAGAGGGGGCGGGGACTTCCGGAGGAAGTGGGACCGGGAGGAAGGGTGAGAATGCAGTGAGTTGGGGCTCGGGGTCGGTGGGGGCGGGACTTCCGGAGGAAGTGGGACCCTGAGGAAGGGTGAGAATGCAGGGAATTGGGGCGGGACTTCCGGAGGAAGTGGGAGCTGAAACAGGAAGTAAAAGACCAACAAAGCTACCCCAGGCGCTGGGGCTCCGGCTGTGATGAGGAGGTGGTGTTGCGGTGCCGGCAATGGCCTGCGCTGTACGAATTCGGGCAAGACGAGTTTAGGTAGACGAGAGCGCGCTGTCGAGGGAGACAGCTGCCCAGGCAGGGTGGAGGATGAGGGTTCTCACGGTGGGAGACGTGGGAAAGGGGCTCAGAATTCACCTTTTGGATTCTTTTTTCCCTCTGGAACTTTCCTAAGTTCAGTGAGGAGGGCTGAGTGTTGGGATTACAGAATTTCAAGGCCCTCTGCTCGCTGACTCAGCCTGTTGGGTAAAGATTGTGTCGGCTTAGAGGGTCCTTTGCTTCCTGGGGGCCTATGCTAGCGTCGTGTGACTTGATGGCTTGGAGCGGAGGAAAGGAGGCAGGGACACTGGAGATGTAGCTGCATGGGAGGATGAAGAGGCAAGAGGGATTTGCCTGTAGAGAGAAACAAAAGGCTACTGCTCGCCACCTTGGAGAAGGCCACGTTTGTTGGAGGAGATGACCGTGGCCTTGGCCTCATACCATGATGCTCTAGTCACCGTTGGCACTGTGTTTTGCACCTGCCTGTGCGCATGGGCTGAGGATTTTAATCATTTCGCCTCTACACACAGGTGGGTGGGGCGATTAGATTGGAACCCCGGCACATGCACTTCTCAGTTCTCCCATCCAAGGACTTGGGGTGTTTCCGCTTCGCCCTGGTCAGACGTTGGTCAAGGGATGCTCCCAGGGGACGTGACTCCCAGGACTAGAGCCTTACTGGCTCAGTCAAGGCCTTCCAGATGGGCGGGCGCCCTTTGGGCCACACATTCAGATCTTTCAGGATGGAGGCAGCTGAGCAACTTTAATTTTGTTTGACACTATCTTCCAAAGTAAACTTTATTGTCTATTAGTTAAAATGTGTATGTGTATTTATATATATATATAATAGTTAATTTCACTGTTACAGTGAAAATTACACAGTTAATTTCACTGTTTTGGCTGCAGTAAAATTGATTTTGAAACAAAATGTTGAAAGTAAAATTTGATAGCTGTTTAGATGCTCATCTTTTAAATTCTTTCTTGAGGTGAAAACAGGCTCAGCCTAGAAATACACATGCTGCAAAAATGTAGCATTCTTTTTTAGATAGAACTATTACAACTCTTTAGTTTTACATATGTCGATTGAGTTTCAGATACTAAACATAGTGAAGAAAGACTTCAGATTTAAAAGTCTTGCAAATAGGAACAACTAATTTACTTATATAGATGCCATTTGATACCAAAGGCTTTTAAAACACTCTTGGTGGGGCTGAAAAAAATTAAGAACTCCCAACTAAACAACCAGGATTCTTCACTGAGGACTTATTCCAATTCAAGTATTATTCTTTGTTTTTTCACTAATTAGCTTCATTATCCTAAGGCCTGGACCTTTACTCTGCTGTATCTATATGGATTTTTCACTTTTATTTTGAAGCATGGGTTG
Organism: Ctenodactylus gundi; assembly: GCA_004027205.1. Taxonomy (NCBI): domain Eukaryota; kingdom Metazoa; phylum Chordata; class Mammalia; order Rodentia; family Ctenodactylidae; genus Ctenodactylus; species Ctenodactylus gundi. The sequence goes on along the minus strand of PVKB01001288.1, from coordinate 184,329 downwards.
TACTTTTTTACTAGGGAATTTAGCTATTTCTTTGACATTCAAGTTTTCAGCTGCTTTATAATTCATAGAGCATGAGGATAACTTTTCTAATACTTTTACTATAATGATACCACTACACTGCTATTTAAGTGATAGTTTTACATAGTGTCCACTGTTTTTCCAACTATATATGTGTATAAAAGAGTTGCTTGTAAAGGTGCATGTAAACAGTTGTGTTAATAATCCACTGTGTTTTGGTACCTACATGTCTGCTAATATCTTTAGCTTTCTCACTTTTCTGCTTGTTTGTTCAGTCTGAATTAAAATTAGACTTTGAGAATAAAACTTAATTTTGTTTCCTTTAAAAAAAAAAAAGCTTTCTACTTTCCTGTAACTATAAATACTGCGTGCAACAGTAAGTCATTGGAACCTGGTGCTTGGGTAACCTGAATTTCTGTTCCTGGACCACGGCCACTCACATTTGGCCCTAGAGCAAAGAAGCTCTTACCATCTTCGAGGTGACAGCCGGTCTTTTTCATTGATGTAGTCCTGGCCCAAACGCTAACCTTCAGGCCAAACCTGGCCACCAGCTGCTTTTTACACAGAATGTCATTGAAACACAACTCGCCTCACCTGTGCATGAATCTCTGGCAGGCCGTGGGCCGCCCCATCAGTGTTCGGTAGTTGCCATGAGATCGTGGAGTGTGGGTTCTCTTCTCCCAAAGGAGGGAGTTTTCTTTTGCAAAAAGGCACAAGAGGAGAAGGACCAAAAATGGCAGGAGGCACAGAAAAAGTTCTTCCTGACCCCTGATAGTCATTGCCCCATTGGCCTTGGGTCTCAGTGAGCTCTGCCAAGATGAGAGAGACCCAGCCGTGGGGAAAACCTGTGGACAGATGGTTAAAACCCCAGATCAGTTCTACCCTGTCCCTGGGTGAGTTCAAAACAAGCAAAGGAGACTCAGATAGTGTTAGACCAGTGCTGCTCACTAACACAAAACTTAGCAGTCAGCACCCAGGCATCAAATTGTGAGTGACCAGGACCACGGGACCCCACAGATACCAGATCCCTATGTGGTCTGTCTGGAAATTTACGCAGGAATTACAACCCATGATGGAGACAAAGGAATTGAATGATGGGATTGGGAGGTTTTTGGAAGTGTTCTTTATAGAGGGGTGCTGGGGTCACCGGGAAGCTGGGAACCAGCACTACGCTGCAAGGAACTGGTTGTGCCCCTTGATTCTTTCTGTCCTTGATGGAGATTCCAATCAGGACACAGGATGGGGCTGGAGGAATACACAGTGGATAGAGCACTTGCCCAACAAGCCAAGGCCCTGGGTTCTATTCCCAGCACCACATAACCTGGGTGTAGTGACACTTAGGAGGTTGAGACAGGAGCATTGCCATGAGTTCAAGGCCAGCCTAGCCTCCCTATTGAGCTCAAGATCAGCCTGGACTGTAGAGGAAGACCCTGTTCAGAGAGAGAAGAAGAGGAAGAGGAAGACAACACTTAGGCTGTATAGAGCTTAGGTAGAATTTTCGTAAAATTGGACATAGCAGAGTAAGCGAGCAAGAGAGACAGAATTCTCCTTCAAGCCTGAAGGAGAGCAAGCGTCATGTACACTGGCTGAGGTCTCAGGTGACATTTATGTCTACCGGGCTCCTTTCAAGCCTGCCCTATCCTTATGCCATTGTTCTTTACCAAAAGAAGAAAAAAGAAAAAGAAAAAAAGAAAGGTCTGTGCGGACCCACTGTGGGGGGAAGCAGGTCCCTGTTCACTGTACAGGTGGACGTTTTCTGCTCGCTTTGCTTTGCAACCCTGAGGACTTTCTGAGCTCTCCGCATGATGGGACTTTGTTTGGGCCTGCTTCTTAGCAGCGGCATGCTTGGAGGTCGTCACCTTCATGGACCTGAACCTTGAATCCACAGTTGGCATGCGTCTTATCTACAGCTAGTGATTAGGGCATCCAAGGAGAAAATATCACAGCTCTGCTGTTCAGTAGCTCCAGCTGCCTGTATCCGGCCTTCTCATGTCAATTTTCTATGTAACATGGTACTCGGGTGCCTCCCACTCTGGCCAGGAAGAGGAGGACACTGGTAGGAGTTTGCTTGTCACCTGTAACCTAGCAACAACCAGGCCAACAGGACAGCCCAAGGCCTAATATAACTGTCTGTGGTTAAATATGCAGCATGTCTGACTCACATACAGAGACCTGGAGACCAGCACCAAGCCAGTGAGGGGTAGGCTGGAGGAGACCCACCTCTTCCATGAATGCCTGTACACTCCAGCACTGATCTGGTCCAGGCATGGAAAATTCTTTCCCATGGGTCACATGAGCAAGAGTTGCCTAGAGAATTTTAAATGTGCCATGAGGATGACTGGGTGCCGCCTGTCAGCTCGAGACACAAGAACCTGAGTGTGCAGGGGACAGCAGCCAGGATCCCAGAGCAGGAGGGCAGGGGACACCGGGGACGATGCACTTTCTGCAATCGCAGTGTATGCTGAGCTTTCCCAAGGATGTGTCCAGTGTCACTGTCAGGACAGCTCAAGAGTAGAAGGGTCACCTGCAGCTGACCCAAGAGGCAGCCCAGGAGTAGAAGGGTCACCCCTAAGCATCAACCAGGAAGGGTGGCAGTGGCATCTTTAAGGCTGTCTTTTGCCAGGCTGCTGTGCGGGGGTGAAAGGTGTGCTGTGCGTTTGCTAGGAAAGCTGGGCTGGCAGGACAGGCCAATTGGATGGCGATGGGTCCCTGAGGGGCCACATCGCAGCGGAGTGAACCTAGCTGCAGGCTGAGGCAGCGCTGGTCACTGGACCCTTGCTCCTGTCCATTGCTCCCTGCTTCTTCCTCCTCACAAGTACGTTGTAGGCTTCTCACCAGGCAGGCCCCTGGGAGCACAGAAGGGAGGAGAAATTGGGTCCCATGTCACTGCTAAAATAGTGGTGGACTGGGATCAAATGTCTCCGATTCAATGGGTCTCCTGTGCTCATGGACACAAGGGCGCATCCAGTCACAGATTGATGTCAACGGCACGAAGTTTGAGCCCACCAGGGAGAGAAAAGCGTGGGCTGAGGGCACTGAAAGGGACCCCTGCCCCTCGGGCAGCAGATTCCCGGCGCTGGGTCCCTCCCTGCTGCCGCACTTGGAGGAGCTCGTGTCCCACTATTTTCTGCAGCAAATCTTACTTTTACTTTGCTTTTTCTGTTCTTTTGTTTCTACTAGCGGAACGAGATTCCGGAGCTGGGAATACACCCTCAAAAGAAGGGTTTGAAACCAGCCTAGATGTGACATGTTGGGGTGTCATGCAGGATTTGAAGAAGACCACTGACATGATAGGTAGACCTCGGCCTAAATGGACTAGTCACCAGGAGGAGTGACTGTATACATCTAGTACCTTTTTTCTGGGTCTCCATCCATGGTGCCCCTTCCCCAGCCATGACTAGCAGGGCTGAACCCCATGGTCAGAGGCTGTTGCTCCCTCCTCCCCGGGAATGAGTACTAGGAGATTTTGTCCTAAGCCCAACCCCAACTGGAGAACCGTCAGGCAGTTTCCCCTCTATCAGGGACAATTTTGCCCCTACACAGAGGAGGCGGTGAGGGCTGTGCACGTGGTACCAGCCGAGATCGATCCGGCGCTCAGGTTTACCTGAGCACTGCTGGCCAATTAAAGGAGGCCAAGTGTTAGGGCAAACTTAGGAAAGAATTGTGTTCAGAGGCTGCTGAGGGGCAGGGAGGCTCTCACCTGGGAGCTGCCATCCCGCCCCTCCCCGGTACAGGCATTATGCACAATTTCTCTTACAGCATGGCACAGGAACGAGAGGCGCAGAGACCATGGCTGGTTTCAGGACTTCTTGTGGGAGGAAACCGGCCTCAGATCCCCAGGTGATGCGTTTGCAAAGCGATTTGCCGCTGGGCTTGTCAGAGTCTCCGTTTCCTGACCCTCCACATCCTGCTGTCCGGGCCCAGCGGCCCGAGGCACAGCCGGAAGCGTGATATCCTTTCCCCTTGTACAGCTGCTGCAGCTGCCGGGAAATAAAAGAAAACCACTCGAACTCCAAAAGAAGGAATTCTGTTTTTCTATGAAAACACCATTAGGACAGTTCCGCTCACGTCCTGGTTGGCTGCTCCTCAGATCTCTGACTGCAGGCGATTCCCTCTTAGTCTGTCCTGCCTTGGCATCGGAGCGCCCTCGGGACTGACCTGTTCGCTGCAGGAGGTGGGCAGGATCCCGAGACTAAGGAAAAAAGCAATTTACAGGGGGAAACGCCGGGACCACCAGGCCCTCCACCGAGGGAAGAAATTGCTGGGAAAAAAGTAGACTTTCCTGCTAATCAGGCAGCCTGAAAGCCACGCCTTGAGCTCCAGGGGCTCAGCTTCCCTGTCACCAAGGCTGGGTGGGCTTTCAGTGACACCACTGACTCTGAGTCACCTGTGCTCTGTGCTCCTGTGAGTGGCTCTCACCCACACCCCTGTACGTGACACTCACGCATACTCCTGCAAACAGCCCCTAACCCGACCCTTGCGAGTGACCGTCACCCCCACAAGGTACACAGGCAGACTCGCCGGATCAGCAAGGCGGATTCTGGTGCATTCTTCCATTCAGCTGCAGGCTGTGCCCTCTCCAGAGTGAGTAGACATCCTTGCACGTGTCCCCGGGAAAAGTGTAGCAAAGCACGTAGGAGGCCCTGTCCTGGGCTGCAGCCCTGTGTGCTCACTGATCGAGTTGACAAGAACGGGTGACTCTAGTGCGCATAATTCCACCCACCCCCACCGCCCCAAATGTGTTCTCTTCTTCTCTGAAGTTGTTAACTATTGACATTGGCCACCTGTGGGCTCTTTCCTAGGTGCTCAGGTAGCTTTCTCTGGGCGCAAAACACGCCCCACCTTGCCAGGTGGCCTTCCCTTGGTGTGGGAGGGGCACAAGGTCTGTCATAAAACTAGTTTGGCCAAATCCAAGCCATACCAGAGACTAGTATAGAGCAGCTCCTGGCTACATCCGGCCAGAGCCCACTGACGAATCGGCGGTCGGCTATTTTCTAGGCAGACCGTGAATCCTTATGTTCTCACAAACCGTGGTTAAAGCGCTCGGAAAGAGATGTGAATCCGCCAAGAGCCAAGCAAATGCATTCTATACAGTGTTAGCTAAGAGGAGCTGGAAATAGCCCAGCGGTCAGAGCGATGCCTAGCAAGCACAAGGCCCTGGGTTCGATTCCCCAGCATCACATAAGCTGGGCATAGTGGTACATGCCTTTAATCTCAGCATTTGAGATGCTGACGCAGGAGGAATGCAGTGTGTTTAGGCTAGCCTGGGTTAAATTGTAAATTCTGGACTAGCCTGGATTAATGATCAAGACCTCGACATACACACACACACACACACACACACACACACATACACAGCTTTTAGTTAAGAGACGCAGTGACCAAGCTAAGTAAAGAAAACCAGGATCTTGTGATAGTTGTCAAAAACATCAACTACTGGGAGAAGGCCTATTTATGTATTTATCTGGTAGTGTTGGGAATTCAGGCAAGACATTCACATTGAGCTACACCCCCAACACTTCCAAAACATTTTTTTTAAGTTTCATTTTCGGATAGGGTCATACTAAGTTTCTAAGTTGCCCAGGGCGGGCTTGAACTTGCAGACCTCCTGTCTCAGCCTCCTAGGCTGCTGGGATTACAAGCCTGTGCCACCATGCCCAGTTTACCACCATCTTATTTATTTATTGATTGATTTTTGAGACAGGGTTTTGTTGCCCAAGCAAGCGCTCTAGCCACTGAATTACAGCCCTAGTGCCACATATAAATCTTCTTTCTTACATTCTTTGTTTGTTTGTTTGTTTGTTTTTTCTTTCTTTTTGAGGCAGAGTTCCAGTCTAGGCTGCTCCTGAACTCACTATGGAGCTCAGGCTGGCTTTGAATTCATGGTAATCTTCTTGCCTCAGCCTCCTGAGTGCTGGGATTATAGGCATGTGCCACCTACGTGGCTAAACCTCCTTATTTTAACACCAAGCATCGTACTTTAGTAACATCTTTAGAATTATAGGTGTACATGACGGAACTGCAAACACTTTAAATAGAGTGCACGAGAATCCATATCTGCTTTATCAACAAAGAACAAACCATCTAGTCATAAAACAAGTCTGTGCCCCACGGCCCGTACCATCTCATGAGCAGCATCCGGCCACGTACATATGCACTGTGTGCCGCGTACTAGAGCCGCCATGATGGCTGGCTCTATTTCACCAGCATAACTACCTTTTAACAATAAATCATATCTCATGTAACACTGTGTGTGTGACGTAAGTGGTAGAATTATAAGACAGAACTTTTAAACATTTGAATTCAAGGCCAGCCTGGCATACACAGTGAGTTCACAACTAGCCTGGTATCCAAAATGAGATCTTCTTTCAAAAAAACCAAGAGTAAAAATAAAAACATAAAGCTAGCTCTGCCTTGAATCTTACTGGGAACATATCAACATCTTAAACTCTGTTATAGGAACAGAAATAGTCTGGCATTATTTTTATTCTGGGTTCTTCCTTTAAATATTATTGATAACAAACACTTTAGAATTAGAAATGCTTGCTCTGACACACACTATTCAATGATAAATCAAACATGACCTCTCACGTCATTACAAGAGCATGTTGCCCACACAGAGGCGACTGAAGCTTTGATAATATGTTACTATTGGTATTTGTATTTTAAACTGCAAACACACATATATCTGTGTGTGTGTGTGTGTGTGTGTGTGTGTGTGTGTGTGTGTGTGTGTGTGTTTATACTCTACATCTGCAAGAGATCATGTAGCATATTCATGGTGGAAAAAAACTGACAAATCTTTGGTTTTAAAGATTGCAAGACTTCTTCAGAAACAAAAATTTTCTCAAAACACGACGTAAGCAAGGGGAATTGGTGCAGCAGTTTACCCATTACAGAGAGTCACACAAGGCTCTCGGCCCCTCTCCGAGACCACAGAGGTGGTGCCCAAAGTGGACGGGGCCATGACGTGGGTGAGGAGGGATATATCAGGACCTGAGGAGAGACGGAGATGAGATTGCACTTGGATGCAAGCCAACGTGAGCACACCGTGCGCTGGGTGTCCCGGGAGAGGAGCCAGGCGCAGGGTGAGTGGCTGGGGTTGTCATAAGGGCTGGGATGAGGCGGCACGGGGGGCTGGAGGGTCTCAGGGTGGGATGTGGGACCGGGGAGCAGGCAGGGTTAGGAGGGTGAGGGTGGAGGAGATCATAGGGACTGGGGCTCTCCGGAGGAGGGAGACGTGGACAAGGGGCCGTTGGAACGAGTGGAGAGTGGCCTGGGGTCTGGGCCGCAGCTAGAGGCTTCTCGGAACGCCTCTGGTCCTTCAGGGACAACTTCACTGTTTCCAAACTTGAGCCCTAAAGTTGTGAACTGTCAAGGCCTCTCGAAAGGCACCATAGGCTTAGATAAGAATTGCTGTGTGCTTTGATTTGTGGGGAAGGATGGGGCACAAGCTTCTTAGAAAGTGTTCTGCTGGCTGGCTTGTTTGTTCATTTGTTTGTGTGGTACCAGGGATGGGACCCAGCGCCTTCACACTGAGGGACATTCCCAGCATTCTCCACGTTTTCTTTTGAGACAAGGTCTGGCTAAGTTGCCCAGGTTGGGCTCAAACTTGAGATCCTTCTGCCTCAGCTTTCCAGAGTGCCGGGATGACGTATCTGGGCCACTAGGCCCAGTAAGATCGGCTTTTTTATTTAAATTTGTCGTGGGCTATTCCTAGCGAGGGACACTGCGGGCCTCCTGACTCCCCATGTATGCTGGGCAGGACTCTGGTAGGGAAATCTGGGGGCCGGGCACAGATCCTCCGTCTCCACAGAGAACTCCTGTTTCGGTCGCACTGGTGAAGGAATGTACCAAGCTGGAGAACTGTACGACTTGAACCTAAATCACCCTGAGCTGCTTCTGTATGCCGTTATTTTCAATATCTGCTTGTTGTCATTTATATGTGTATATGTTGTTCTACGTGACGCCACCTCAGTGACACACTGCCCTTCCTCCTCATTTTTCTGTGACTCTACTTGGTCCCTGAAACCACCTGATGCAATTGGAGAAGCAGCCAAGGTCTTATACTCTCAGTTTGGTTAAAAGAAAGAAAGAAAAGAAAGAAAGAAAGAAAGAAAGAAAGAAAGAAAGAAAGAAAGAAAAAAAGAAAGAAAGAGAGAGAGGTAAAGAGAGAAAGAGAAAGAGAGAGAGAGAGAGAGAGAGAGAGAGAGAGAGAGAGAGAGAGAGAAGTAGACAAGACTAGACGAAAAGAAAAGAAAAATTTGACAGGGCTTGGCCCATATTCCTGGATGGTCCTGAACTCACTGTGGAGCCCAGGCTGGCCTGAACTCAAAGTAATCCTCCTGCCTCAGCCTCCTGAGCTCTGGGATTACTTGTGGGTGCCACCAAGCCCAGGAAACTGTTATGTGGTGCTGGGGATTTGAACCCAGGGCCTTTCATATGCCAAGCAGGCGTAACTGTGTGGTGAGATTTGTACGGTTTTTATCTTTGCTTTTGCGCTTTCTGAAACTGTTTTTATTTGTTTGCCATTAACCCGTCATTCTTACAAAAGGCAAAGCAGCCCCTTTAAAAAGCCTAAAACTGCTGTGCCTGCTGGTGGAAGCCTATAATCTCAGCCCTCTGGGAGGCAGAGGCAGGAGGATCCCCAGTTCAAGCCCAATCTGGGCAATTTTGCAAGACTTTGTCTCAAAATGAGAAATGGGTGGACATTGTAGCTCAGTGAGAAGGCCTTGAGCTCAATCCCCTGTTTAAAAAAAAAAAAATCCTAATTTAACTAAGAGCTATTGACAATGTGGAGCACAAACACCCATCTTGAATTTCCATCTTGACTGAGACCTGGGAGGCGGAGGACGAGCGTTACGAGGTCCTACATCCCTGCGCCACGCAGCCATGAGTCAAGCAGGCGGCCGCAGACCTGGAACACCCGGGCCACTCCCTGAGCCCTGACCGCAGAGCCCAGGCCTAGCCAGAGTGTGCAGGCATTCGCCATATGCTCTGACCATCCTGAGCGGAGCTGGGCAGGAATTAAAAGATGCTTTCGTCCAACGCGCTCACTTTTGCCAATTTTATCCTGCACCCTGCCCGGCTTCTGTGTCCCTCCGGGAGCGGAGGTGATGAGGGCTGGTGGACCGGCCGGACACCTTCACTCTGCAAGGAAGCAGCTGTGCTCACAGTTCCCCACAGACGCTTAGAGCAGAGATGGTCTTGGTCACGTTCTAGCTGATGGGACATGCTACCGGACACCCGCTACTTAAGGGAGCTGCAGCTCAGGGCCCCAGGATCTCAGCCCACACAGGGTCGGTGGGTGGTGGCCAAGGAGGAGGCAGGGAGAGGGACCCTCAGGGAGGGACTTGAGGGAAGGAGGTCCCTTCCAGGCCCAAGGGGTCAGCCCCTTCCCCCCGGCTCCATCCCTTAACACACAGGAAATTATCAGTAGGTTAGTCCCCCTGGTCCAATCACCTTCCAAACCCATGAGGCTTTCTGGATTTGAACCATAACATTCCTCCCCTGGCCCCAGAAACCTTACGTCCATCTCGTTTTGCAAAATGCATCTAGTCTACATCTAATTGTGGCCAGAGTCTCAACAGCTAGAAATTCCAAGCCCACAGTCTCCTCTGAGGCTCAAGGCAAACTCGTAGCTGTCGGCCCTGTAAGAATTAAAAACGGAAAGGCAAGTTCAAGATCTCTAACCTACGACTGCGCAGCACGCACGTTCTCGGTGGCAGCGAGACGTTACCTCCAAGGCCCCATGGCGCCGCCGGATGCTGACTCGAGGGCCTCTCTGGGGTGAATCAGCTTGCTGCCTGTGGCTTTCCTCGGCTGCATCCTGAGCTCCTGGCATTTTCAAATTCACGGAGTCTCCACCACACTTTGGATTTTTACCCTCAAATCTGCAAGCGCTGCCCTCTAAGGGGCTCACTGCCTGGCCTCCAAGGCCCTCTGAAATCTGGCCGGAAGCCTCCAGGACCCCACTAGTCCTGCATTCCGCACGCTTATATGACCAGCACCACACGGCAGATGCCGAGGTCACCCACGTGTCCAGCAGTAGCTGAGCCCCCTTGGGCCACGGCTGCAGCGGCCTCTACAGGCTTGGATGGCTGAGGTCAGTCTGACAATCCCGCTCCTCTGTGGGTCTGGAGGAAGCCCTGGGGAGTCCTCTGAGGGCAAAGTCTGTGGCTTTCTCACCGCGGAACTTGTGCTAGGTGAGGCCTGGCTGGTTTCTAAGATGCTTCCTGTCCCACAGCCTTGACGCTAAACACTGGCTTCTGTTGAGTGCTAATCGTTGCTCGCTCTTCGGGAGTTTTTCCCGTCTTCTCTCTCATCTTCACTGTCACTCTGGCTAAAAGTAGCAAGCAGAACTCAAGCCCCCACTGAACACTGAGCTGCCTTGGCATTTCCTCTACCAGATGAGTTAGCCCACCTTTCCTAATCTCAGTTTCAGAAAGAGAACCAGGACGGGGCAAAATGCCAGCACGCTCTTTGCGTTCTGGAGTTACAGGCCAAGGGCCAGTAGAGTCCTCCGTGCCACCCGCGCCCCTTGCGCCGGGCCTTCCCAGCGTGCACGCCCAGCAGCCTGTCCACTGGAGCTGGGCACACAGTGTGCTGGGGCCTCTCTAGCCTTCGCCTAACAAGCCAGTTCCAAAGCCTTCTGCACCACACACTCATGTACAGTTGCCACCACGACCTCATTGTTCCTGTACCAGTTTCTGTCTTAGTCACTTTCATTCCTGGGTCGTCGTGCTCGACTCCCACAACCTCGGGAGAAGAGGCTTATTTTAGCTCAGAGTTGCAGAGAACATCAGCCAGTGCAGGGTCAGTAACCAGGGCAGAAGGGCTGCCATGGAGGTGGGGTGCTCACGGGACGGCACCAAACGAGCAGAGAGAGGCAGGGATGGGAAGGAGCTGGAGGGGGACACAGGCCCTCCAGGCCATAGCTCCAGAGGCCCGCCTCTCCACCAGCCCCACCTGCTGGTGGCACAGGAAGTCACAGTGGGAGTCGCCAGATCCAAGGGACCCCGTGTCTGATCATCTTCCAAACACAGTGGCTTCGGGGAGCAATCCACATCCAGACCACAACAGGGACTGCCACGATACAAGGGACAAGACAGGTGTCTTTTCTCAGCTGCTGTGGACCAGGCTGTTGGGAAGAGGAATGCTGGTGAGACAACACAAATCCCTTGTTCCTCAACTGCATTTTCCCCATGTGGCCACCAATGTGACGGGGTTCCCCTGTCCAAACAAAGGAAGGACACAGGGTCGTGGAGGACAGGAAAATGAGGCTTTAATATCCGCCTTGAAGGGGGGTGTCCGCTCCCTCCATGGGCTCCTGATGAAAAGGTTGAACTTTTAATGACTTCACCCATGTCATCCCGGCAAAAGATAAACTTATTGATGGTCCACGTGTGGGAGAATGTCACTGCTGGGATCCGTGTGTGGCACCAGCTCTCAGCTACAGGGTCACTGGACATTTCTGCCGAGGTGGAGGGCTCATCAGCCCAACCGTTAGAGTTAAACCAGGTTTCCAAAGTCACGGGGCAAAAGATTTCTGTTCTTTTTTCACCCAAGTTAATTCAGTAGGAAAACTAACTTGTGTCTAACAGGAAATCTCTATGAGAGAGATGCTTCTGTAAGTGGGACAGAACAGTTACCAATGCGTTAAGTCGTCACCAAGTCAAGTTCTGTTCCGGAGGTCAACCGTCACCACGACCATCATCCTATCCCACTTCACCAATGTGGATAGGAATCACCAGTGCGTTGGCACCTCTGATCGGCAGGCGAGAGTACTGGATACATTAAGACCAACAAGGTCTGCTGTGTTGGCAGGAGTTCAACTTCATGGGCTCCCAGAGCCTCTCCGTTTTGGTGCTCATCCTTGCTCCTCTGCCTCGGCTAGGATCTCCTGGAGCTTTCTCCGCTCTCCCATCCCTCTGAGAGAGGTGGCAACAGCTTGCCCGTCCCCCAGCGCTCACCCCGTACTGCCTGCAACATCCAGGACCCGCAGGACCGCTGATACACAAATGCACATGCTCGGCGTGTGCACACTCACACACACACACACACACACACAGGCCAGAGCATCCTGGAGTCAGCACGTCCACACAGCTCACAGTACCTGCCACGCCTCACCCTGCAAGTTGGTTCCCACCCAAAACCCCACCAAAAAAAAAAAAATCAATGTTTGATTCCTTGATGCAATCAACCTCCAAAGTCCAGTCTTCCTCCAAACGTACGAGGCATTCAGGAGCCTTCCCCATGTTCATGGTATCCTGGCCAGAAATGTTGACGGAATCTTGTACCACAAGATGAAAAACTCCATTCCAACCAATAGCGGCCTACACATAAACAATGAAGTGTAAAAGGCATCATGCCCTAAAATCCCCATGCAGAATAACTATAATAATATTATCATTATTATTGTTAGTAGGGCTCTACAAACCATGGGCCACAGATCAGGACACGTGTGTGGCCTCGTGGGAGCCGGGCCGCTTAGCAGGACGTGAGAGGCGGGCAAACCAGCCGACGTTCAGTGACTGCTGGCTGTCATTGTCCAGCCTTTCTCCCTCTTCCATTGAAAATGTTGAATTCCATTCTAAAAAGACTTTCAACACCAAGTCCCCACGTTTTCCCGCTATACTTCGCTTCCTTTACCCAACGTGGACCCAGCTGACTTTGAGGTCCTCCTCTCTCCTCCCTGGTCCCCCTCCCCCAGGTGCTCCAGAGGCGCCTTATGACCCATGTCCTGAACACCCTCCAGCGCTCACAGGCCGAGTATCCCATCTGAGAAAGTAGCGGATGGGCAGTGGGTTTCGTATGAGGTGACCGTGATGGGTCTGTGTTTTGCTTTCCTCTCACCACAGGGACACGCAAAATGGAAAACGACGTAGACTATTACGAAGAGTACTATGCTTACGGGCTTTGGACCCAGTCCCCTGCGGGCTCAGCCCGTGGCCCTGACCTGTGCGCCGCCTGTGGAAACCTCAACATCAAGAGCCTGATGTTGCATCTTGTGTTCCCGCTGTTCTCCCTGGTGTTTGTGCTGGGCCTCCTGGGCAATGGGGTGGTCGTGGTGATCCTCGTGAAGTACCGGCGGCTCAGGATCCCAGCCAACATCTACCTGCTCAACCTGGCCGTCTCCGACCTGCTCTTCATCCTCCCGCTTCCTTTCTGGTTCGACTACCTCGTAGGCCAGGAGGGGGTTCTCAGCCAGGGCATGTGCGTGTTCCTGTCCGGGCTCTACGCCGTGGACCTGTACAGCGAGGCCCTCTTCATCACCCTGCTGACTGTGGACAGGTACGTGGCCATCGTGCACAGCGTATTTGCCCTGCGAGTCCGGACTGTGACTATTGCAGTCATCTCCAGCCTCGTCACCTGGTGCCTGGCAGTGCTGGCTGCCCTCCCGGAGTTCCTCTTCCATGAGATTCCTGAAAACTCTTTCTGCATTGTCTACCCGGCCGATGACAACGCCACGGCGCACAATTTCCACGGCCTCCGGGTGAACATCCTGGGCCTCTTGCTCCCGCTGCTCGTCATGGCCATCTGCTACTCAGGAATCGTTAAAACGCTGCTGAGAATTCCCAATCAAAGGAAGCGCAAGGCCATCCGGCTCATTTTCGCCATCGTGGTGGTCTTCTACATCTTCTGGACGCCCTACAGCCTGGTCATCCTCCTGTTGGCCTTTAAAGACACCGTGGTAAGAACCTGTCAGCACAAAGAAAACATAGACATTGCCATCATGGTGAGGCACCTGATGGCGCTCACCCACTGCTGCATCAACCCCATCATCTACGCCTTCGTCAGTGAGGAATTCCGGAAATACATGCGACACTTTTTCTTTGCTCACCTGGCTGTGCCTCTGGGCAGATGCCTCCGGATACTTCCTACTGAGAAACCAGAAAGAGTTAGTTCTTTCCCCCAAACACATAGAGAATTCTAGGGGACAGAAGGCCAGTGAGCAGCTCAGCAGTTAGAATGCATGCCTAGCAAGTACAGGCCCGGGGCTCAATTCCCCAGCACCAACGAAGCTGGGCATGGTGGTGCATGCCTGTAATCCCAGCACTCAGGAAGCTGAGGTGGGAGGATTACCATGTGTATAAGGCCGGCTTGAGATACATAGTGAGTTTAGAACAAGCCTGGACTGCATAGTAAGATCTTGTCTCAAAAATAAACAACAAACAAATTAATAAGAATTATAGAAATCTTACATACTTACTTACATATTCAGAGGAAAGAACCCCTGACCTGGAACATAGGACTAATGAGTCCTGCTGGGTGCCTACAGGACCCTGCTGCATACTAGGACAGAGAAATTGAAGAAAGACACACAGAAAAAGTGCCCTTCTGCTTGGGAATGGGTCCTACAAGCACAGAGTCTGTGTAAGGATTTGAACGCAATGAGTTGATGTGAAAGAAAGCAGGGAGCAGCACAAGGGGTGTTGGGAAGTAAAACAGGAGGAGACACGCCAAGGTGACACCACGGGTGGGGGCGAGGGCAATGGGGATGGAGCCCCTAGAAAACAAAGGGTCATGATATGACACGTACTTCTCAATTCTCCCACCCAAGGGCTGAGTGAGTCTGGTGTTTCCACTCCACGCTCGTCAGATATCTGCCAAAGGCTGTGCCCAGGGGACGTGACTCCCAGGACTCTGGCCCTCCTGTCTCAGTCAGAGACTTCCAGCTGGGAGGGCACCCCGTGGGCCACACACTCAGATCCTGAAGGTTGGAGGCAGCTGAGCTCTCCGGGCTGAGGCCCCCTTGTGGTCCCACACACTCGGGTCAGTTCCCTCACGTTCCTGTGCTCACCACTGACCGAGTCAAAGAAGTCCAATTATATCAGTGAAAAGGAAAAAAGGATTGATTCAAAGTGAGCGCTGAGGAGGTGGAAGGGCCCAACAGCCTCAAATCCCCACCTCCTGTGATCGGCTGTGGGAGGCTCACCTGTAAAGCTGGGCCAAGAAGAGCGGGGACACAGGCAGTGTGACCTTCACGCTGCTCTACTGCCTCCTGCATCTTTGGCTCAACTCTCTTGAGGAGAGGGCGCTGGGCTCGGCCTCCCAGGGCAGCGTCTCCACATTCTGTCCCCTACCGGGCCGAGGAATGGAAGTATTGGTTACGTGCTCCGCAGGGGAAGCTGGAGATGTCACTTACCTCTACTAGAAATAGAAAATCTAACTTTTAAATTTCAATTTCACCATATGGTTATTAAGAGATGAAACATTTACTACATACTGAAGCTGACTGATGATAAAAAAGCGTTGTTGGAGGTGAGGGTGACGTCCCCGTAGATGGCCTGGTTTGCTGGGAGACACAGATAACCCACGAGTGTATAGAGAGGCCGTGGTGGGGAAGTGTGGCGTCACCATGGACCATGGCAGGTGGTTGGATGTGTGTCAACAGTGTTGGATTCCTGGCCCTACCTCCTTTCCGTTCACCATCAAACTCTGCTGTTTCTAAAGATGCCCCTTTCCCACCTGAAGGTCTTGAGATTTTCTTCCAACTCCAGAGCCCACACGCTGGTCTTTGCACCTGAACATACTCGTGCCCTGCCGCTCACAGCCTACGGAGTGTCGGAAGCTGCACTGGGTTTTATACACTTCTACACAAGAAGATTCCCAGTAGAGTCAAGGTCACCATATCTTTTTCTCTAATCACCTAGCTGTGACCTAAAGTTCCCAGGTAAACCCGCCATGTCTAATTCCAGGACTTGCAAGGTGCCCTGACTAGATTCTCAGTGATTAGCGTGGAGATTGACATTTGAATTGGCAAATCCTCTCAGGCATCTTTGATCCCTTACAGGACCATACTGTCACCCCCCACTGCCCCTGACCCAGCATTCCTGGGATTGCTAAGTAAGGCCTTTCAAGTGTCCCTGCTACAGGGTGACCCACCTACTTGATGCCTTTACCGATTTTTTTAAGAGCAGTGATTTATAACTTTCTCTTCCTTCCTTCCCTCCCTCCCTCCTTCTTCCTTCCTTCCTTCCTTCCTTCCTTCCTTCCTTCCTTCCTTTTTCTCTTTCTTTCTTACTGTCTATCAGTCTTTGAGATACATCTCTCTCTGTAGCCAAGGCTGGCCTTGAACACACGGGGAGGGTGAAAGAGGGACAAAAAGGGGAGGGGAAAGGATTGTAATGTTGAAGCCTGGAATTAAAGGCATGCACCGCTGCCCCTCCCCCTAAAAAAGCATACCCAGATTATGTGGTGCTGAGAAATCAAACCCAGGGCCTTCTGCTTGCTAGGCAGGCACTCTACCCCCTGAGCTATGCCCCTAGCCCCTCTTCTGTTTCCGTAAGTGTAAATACCACATGTAGCTGCTCACTCCTTGGAAGGTGATGTTTGGGGTAACCAGAACTTAGGTTCCTGGGCCAGGAGCACTCACATTTGCCACAGGAATGAGCTAACTTATTCTGACATGAGCCCTGTGGTTTTGCACCAGCAGTTTGGGCACCCTTAAATGTGAGGCCTCCAGGGGAACCCACTTTTCACTGAAGGAGTCGCCCAGAAGTGGGTCAGATACCAACATGGGGCGCTTCGCACCCTGACCGCTCGTGGTGGGTTTGGTGACACTTTTTGTGGGGCTCAGAGCTCCCTTTCTTTCGGCCGCTGGTCCCAGTTCGGTCTGAGTTGGCGCATGGCCTCCTATTTCACTCAGGATCTTTGTGGGTCTGCTCTCAGGGTTGGGGTACGGTAGCCAGCTGGTTTTTACTTCTGTGTGAACATTATGTCTGGCTTTCTTGTGTTTCAACTGCATGGCTTGGTTTGGCTTTTGTTTAGTTTAGTTTTTACTTGATGACTTTCAAAGGCCTTTGGTTGCAGCCAGTAGATTTGCTTATCGGTTTCTTACTTTCACAACACTTACTTCGTTCATCGCTAGCATGGGGTCTTTCTCTCCGAGTATTCCTCCAATGTAAAAAGCAAGAAATGTTTGGAAATGAACTGTCGCCTAACACTCTGGTTCACCTTATGAAAATTCAGCCTGCAAGTACCTGGAAAAATGGAAAACCCAACTAGATTCCTTGGCTTACAGTTCCCCTAGTGGGGAAGCTTCAGGGCTCCTGGTACTTTTGCACATAAAACTAAAAGTCCTAGGCAATACACTAAGGAGAATAAACGGGAGGATACTTGAATTATAATTCAGAAACATATGAAGTGTACAATGGCTTAGCTGATACGCCTAAAAGTGCACTCTGATTCAGTGTAATTGTCTTAGGTGTTTAGCTTGGTTTCTCTGCCTGTCAACTCGTGTTTACTACGATAAGGTTCTGGCACAAGGGCCTGCCACTTAAACCCTTTCATAGCCAAAAAGAGACTTAAGAAAAATGCAATCAGCTTGTGAGGAATTAACTGAGCACATTGGAAAATATCTTGAAAGATTGGTAAAGTTTCTTTAAAATCCTGCAGCTAAGCTAGTTTTTGTGTTTGACTGACTTGTGTAAAATATTTTTTTTCCATCTTCAAACGGTTCTGGGATCATTTTTAAACTGAAGTTATGAGGCCAAGTCACGTTCTTTTCTTATGCGGCTGCTGATTTATGGTTCACATAGGAGTTCTGCTGCTGCTCGTCCAGCCCCGACTGACACGCAAACACCTGTGAGTTCACGCAGAGAAACTCTGCAGAAAAGAGAAACAAAACAAAACTATGTGCATGAACTACAGGCTTCTGCACCCATCGGTCTGTTGCTGAATGTTTTGGTGTCTTCCACATTTTACTATTGTTGTGGGGCTATAAACACAGATATGCACTGGTCTGTGTTAGGCGTTACTTTTAACTCTTTTGGAAAGATACCCAGAAGAGGTATCGCTGGGTCAGCGCTTGTGTAAACACGAATAGATCTCATGCTTTTGTAGGTAAACAGACAGCACCGGAGAGCATCATACTCACACAGTAAAGTGAGTCAAGCCCAGGAGGTTGAGCATCGCACGGTTTCCCTGATATGAAACGCACAGAATACAGGCATGTTATAGAAATGGGGGTGGCAGTGAGAGTCAGAGGGGATGGGAGGAAAAGGGGGGACAAAAAGGGGAGGGGAAGAGATTGCAACGTTAAAGCCATATATACGTGCGCAAAATAATCAAACGCAATGTAACCACTGTGTATCGCGTACATATATATGTATTAATAAAAATGGGAAAAAAACAGTGATGGGTGCACTTTAAAAGTCAAGCAGTTAAAAGAAAAACAGAAATTCCTTTAACATTGCTAATATTTTGCTCAGGTTATTAGCTAATAAGAATGATGTTTATATTTATTGTATTTTGAAGTACAATGTCAATTGCTTTCTATGTTTTGGGTACAGAAGCTTTAAAAAATTTACAAGTTAAAATGTTAACTCCTTTGGTAGCAAGACTCCTGGAGAACTACACCCAAGAGCTACTTCTAAACCTCTTTTCCCTGAAGTTATGAAGAAAGGTTCTTACACATGAGTGCCTGATACTAACTGCCACAAAAGACTCTACCGGTTGTGTAAGCTTCCTGAGTCTACGTAAGTCCAGCCGGACAGGCTTGCCAGATAAAATGCAAATCTTTTTGTTCTCAAAAGCAAAAGGATCGCCTAAATGCTCAACAGAAAGTTCCCAGTTTTCGTTATGCTATATTATTTTAAAATCATATCTACCCAATTTCCTTGTTAAGGTTGCGCGCTCAGGCTGCAAACATTCATCTCTATCCTGTAGCCAGACAAGGGTTCTAGAACTGTCCGGAGGACTCTTGTCTTTCGCCCTTTTGCAAGTCACTGTGGCTTTGCGCTCAAGCCCAACGCAAAGCCTGCAACCTCTGGCCGGGCGGCAAACTCAAGGTGCCACTAACCATGTCCCCACTCAGCCTGAAGCAACCCTGAGCCTGCTGACTTCACCCTTTGTCAATAACTTGACTTTGCTGCTCTCTCAGAAAAAATGAGGTAATGAAGGAGTTAAAATTCCCATCATCCACCTCTCCTACGCAGCTCCACTTAGCACAGCAGCCCACGTCCACGCAGACCTCAGAAAGGCTGGGGGACACAGACCTTCACTTGCATCGTTGATTGAGATCTACAAGGAAACAAATTCAAAAACCTCTCTTTCCATATATTTTGGAAGCTTTTCTTTAAAAAAATTTACATGTGCCTTGGTATATTTCCTTCAAAGATAAAAATGTTAGGGCTTGAATAGTATTACACTCTTTCACTAACTTTATTCTTCTTACCCCCGAAGATAGCTCCTTGGAGGTTCCGTACAATTTGCGTATTTTTAAAAATGTCATAATCCCAATTGTTAGACTGGCAGAGCCTTAACTTGAATTGACTTCAAGGAAGCCCCTTTTTGAGTTGTCTTTGTTTTACTGTTTCTCGGTGTGTTGCCATGGATATTGGCGATAATAAGTCAAGACAGCTTTCTGAACACAACAGTCTGTTACAGCTGCCTGCGTCTCCAGCTGCACCATAACCTACCCTGGTCGCAACTGGACTTGTACACGTGGTTGGCTGCCCGCCTGGTGTAGGCCTGACTCATACCTACTGGCCACATGAGCTCCAGTTCATAGGAGTAACCTGGAGAGCCCAAAGTTCTCTCAGGCATGGAAAGCTCTGGAAGCCCAGTGGCATACAGAGACTGCTGCCCTCCTTGGCATGACTTCCACCTTATTAACTTCTTATGGGACACCAAATGGTCTTGATTCTTTTTGCCCATACTGTACAGAAGCTATCAGTCTCTGATGGCAACACCATTAATGATGGATTGATCAAAGCTGGCCAAACGCTAGAACCAAAAGACACCATATGGCAAACAGAAGCACTGGACTAGGAACAATCCAACAGGTGGAATTCACCGTATACATTATAAAATGAATTAAGAACACCAGACAAGCTATGGAGAACTATTCTCAAACTTAGAGGTGTGGAAGCGCCTGTTGTTTAACTCAAGAGAGACTGTTGACAACGTTAATCCACAAAATTTAAAGAGGCTTATTAGAAAATGGTCAACACTTCTTATCGGCCAGAGCTAATGATCTGTGAAAAGTTTAAGGAAAGCCACAAATATGGAAAGATAGAGAAAATAAAAGTCGTAGCTTGAGACGCCGCACTTTAAGAGCCCATGGTCCCTGACTGTGTGCGTCTTCGAGGCATTCTGTGCTACGTTCAGCTGGGGTTTGACATTCTTCTGTTCTGTAACTATAAACACTGCTGTGTAACCATATCAACTGGAACTCGGTATTTGGGATCATCTACATCCCTTGTGCTCTGCAGCGGGGAACGGGGAGGACAGCACTTCCAGCGACTCCCACCGGAGTCCCATCTCCCTTCCTGACCATGAAATGAAAAGTAAGATTCGGTAACGCCCACAAAAAACCGTGTTCCGGCCCCTGTAATAAATAATGTCTAGGACATGGGAAGAGACAATTCTCCTGGGATGAAATTCAAAAGTATGTTGTATTTTTAGTCAAATATTTTTTGTTTTCCTGTAACATAACTGCCCCCTTGCTCTCACAGTCTGGAATCCAAACTAGAGGTCATTAAAAATCCATCCTTCCTTAAATCAGAGCTCGCTACCACACAGGAAGTCAGAATCAAGCCAGCCAAAAACATACATGATAGCAAAGTATCTCAGATACGTCAAATGTCAAATGAAATACTGCATAAGCTAGAAGTCACTGCGGTGGGGGACAAACGTAAAATTGGTCGGATTAGGCGTACGATGGCGCAGGCTGAGGATTCTTTTGGCCGGATGGGTGTCTAATTCCCTCGCCTGCCACCTTCACTAACTCGGCCAGATGGGGCCTTCCATCATTTTAACTTTAGGAAGTACACTCCTGTTCGTACTCCATGAAAATGTTAGGTCAGGGGCAGGAGGTGACAACAGAAAACCCAGACCAGACTCACGATGTCTGGGAAACATCCATGCTTCAGGCATGTGCCACTTCCTGGCCACACCGGCTCTTTCTCTCCCCTGGAGACCGCCTTCCTGCCTTCGCAGCCACCTCGTCTTCACCGGACCCCACGTATGAGCCTTCCTGGCAGTGAGAAACACAGAATAAGTTTTGGCCTTAGCATGCGAAACATGAGGTGCTTGGCCAACAGGGGAGATTGGGTACTAAAGAAAAAGCCACCCACCTGTGCAAAGCCACTGCAAGGCGAAACGGCTGATTAGATTCTCAAGTGATTGGTAGAAAGATTGGGACGCTGCACAGCCAAATTATCTGGGGCATTTTTAGTCCCTTTTACGGCCACATTTTCATGCTCCTCTGTGCCTGACCCAACATTCCTGTAGTTACTAAGTAAACTCCTCTGAAACGTACAAGCAGATTCCGAGTTTCCACCCACCCGAGAGCTAAGAACGCCACCAGGCAGCGGGAGCCGGTGGCGGACGCCTTCCCCATTCACTGTGACCTGGAGACCTGACGCCTCCACCAGTGTTTTCAAATTTTCCTTAGTTTATGACATTCTTCTGTTCTGTAACTATCAACACTGCTGTGTAACCATATCAACTGGAACTCGGTATTTGGGATCATCTGCGTCCCTGGGAGACAGTCATTTGTATCTGGCTCTAAAATAAACCAATTCTGACTCTCTTTGAGGTGAGAATTGTATTTTGGCGTCAACATAACCCAGGGCCCAGACTCTGCCCTCAGGCCATAATGACCCACGCCTGTTTTGTTCACAGGGTCATCCGGACATAACTGCCCACGCTTTTCTATGACTGAGTAGCTGCCGTGCGGCTGTCCAGTCGGTGAAGCGTCACATTGCCTTTCCTCTTCATTGCAAAGAAATCCTCCTCTGACAGAGAAAAACAAGGAGGAGGAAAAGGAAGAAAGAAAAAAAAAACAGGAGAGAAAGTTGCTGCTGCTGTTCCTAAGCCCCAATCACCTGTGCCTCACAGACCTGGGGTCTCCTTATGCGTGGGCAGGGTGAGGAGCACTCCGGGGTGGGGAGCCCTGGGGACAGCTGGTTACATCCCCAGGTCAGTTCTACCTTGTCTCTAGATAAGTTCAAAACAAGTAACATAAAACTGGGTTGTTTATTAGCCCAGTGTTGCTGGACATGCAAAACGTAGAGCACCACGACATCCAAAGGGAAGATACGGAGAGACCCGCGATCCCTGTGGGCACCTGCCCCCAAAGCAGACCACCTGGAAATTTACACATGAATTGCAGGTTCCTGAAACCTCAACCGGTGGTGGAGAGAAAGGACAGTGAGAGGTTTTTGGAAGGGCTCCTCCTAGCGGGATGCTGGGGTCACCAGGAAGCTACCACCACACTTCACAGAACAGGTAGCACAGCTTGGTTCTTCGTGCATTTGATGAAAGAATTCAATCAAGACACATGGGCCATCGTATACAGGACAGGTAGAGTTTACTGTGCAAAGACACATTTCAGAGTGAGAGAGAAAGGGAAAGAGAGAGAAAGTTCTCCCTCAAGAGCGAAAAACAGCAAGTTCCAAGATGGCGTTACTCTAAATGAGGTCTCAGGTGACATTTCCATGATGAGCTGGGTCTTCCAGGGTCTATCCTGTCCTTCCTCTGAGATCGTTATTTTTTTTATAAACAAAATGGGTGGGGGGGGCCTACTGCAGTGAGAAGCAGCTCCCCACCACTCTACAGGTGGGTGTTTTTGTTTGGTTTGCTTTGAGATCCTGAGGATGTTCTACATCCTCCACCACAGTGGGCCTTGTCAGCAAGCTCAGAGGGTGTCACCTTCAGCTGAGCTAAAATTTGAAACTACATGCTTGTATAGATCTTATCTACAGCGAATGATTGAGACATCCAAGGTGAAAACATCACGTCTTTGCTATTCAGTAACCCCAGCTGCCTGTCCCAGGCCCATTCCTGGCCAACCCTGTAGGTAACACTGGTATTCAGGGGTGTCTCCCACCCTAGCCAGGGAGGGAGGGGGAGGGTGGGTGCTTGCTTCTCACCCTGAGCCTAGAAGCAGCCAGCTCAAGGGGACACCCAAGGGCTTCATAGGTGTCACCACAGCCAAAACAGGCACGATGTCTGACTCAAGTCAGAAATGTCTAGACTAGGGCCGGCCAGTCAGGTGTGTGGGGTGGCGTGGATGCCAGCAGACGCTCTGTGAGGGGCTGTGAGCTTTCGGAGTTGATCTGAGCCAAGACTGGGGAATCCTTCCCGTGGGTCAGATAAAGAAGCGTTGAGTAAAAGGAAGCAACTGCACCCTGAGGACACCTGGGCGGGAACTGTCCGCCTAGGAATAGGGAACAGGACCGTGCAGGACACAGCAGCCAGGCGACAGAGCAGGGGGCCCGGGACACCCTGCAACAACGCATCTTTTTCGATCACAGGGTGCGCTGAGCGCTCCCAGGGATGTCTGTAGCGACCCTACCAATGCCACCCAGGAGCGGAGGGGTCGCCCCTAGAACATCAGCCAGCAAGGACAAGCGCGGATCTCTTAAGGGCCCACGCCGCCACGCTGGCTCCAGAAGGATGAAGCACTTGCTACCTATTTAAGCTGATTTGAGGCAGTTTTGTCGTGACACAGACGGTAGAGCCGAGGGTGGCGTACGCGGTACCTGCTGCTTATAGGTCCCGTGCTCAGTTTTGCTTTGCTCACTGCTGGCCAAATTAAAGGTGACTTATTATGGTACATGCAAAAAAAGGCTAATTCAAAGGGCACTTAGAGGGGCGGCGGGTGTTCCCTGATGACGTCCCGATCCCCCTTTGTGCAGGTGTACAAGAGTCCTTTGGAAGAGAGAAGAGGAAGGCATGTGGAGCCGCACCCAGGCTCAGGTCTTTGTTGCGGAAGGAAGCTGTCTTCAGATGCGCGCGTGATGAGCTTGCAAAACAATTTGCCCCTGGTTGGGAGATGGCTTGTCAGAGGCTCCATCTCGGAACCTCCACATCCTGCAGCCTGGGCCGGAAGCTGCCCAGGGCAGGGGAGGAAGCGCCCATCTTCTCCGGCCGTTGTAGCCCTGGGAAAACAGCTGCATCTACAGAAGAAAGAAGTCTGACTTTTTACACTTACAACACCGTCCAGCCAGTTACATTTTTCCTCCTTGTGTTTAAGTCCTCAAATCGCTGAGGCCTCTGACTGCAGCTTTAGCAGTTGAATTTTCTGGAAGATCTTCCACTTTCGGTCATAGCCGTGTCACTGTATAGCGGGATCCTCAGAATATCGGAGTGGAGAGGCTCCTGAGACTCAGAAAGTCGGCCGGCCATTCCCAGGGGAAAACTAGTGAGCGGTGTAAACCTCTTATTCTAACATTGTAAAACCTCTCCTTTACAGTTAGCTCTGAGGCTAAGGCCACAGCTTGCCTAGAAAGTGTGGGTTCAGTCCCCCAGCACCACACAAGAAAATGCATATGGTGGCACAGGCCTGTCATCCCAGCACTGAGGAGGCTGAGGCAGGAGGATTGCACCGAGTTCAAGACCAGCCTGGGCTCCACAGTGAGCTCAGGACCACCCTGAACTGCAGGGTGAGACCCTGTCTCAAAAAATAAACAAAGTTGTCTCTGCCCCGCATTCCGCCCTACTAGGAAGGGCTCAACATCTCTGGCTTTGTTGCTAGAAGTTGAAATGGGCCGGCATAATCTCTTTGTGTGACATTCTACGTTCTTTCTTGAATATTTTTTGGAGCAACCACTCCAATTAGAAATGTCCCTTCCGAGATGCCCTTCAGGATAATAGCAAAGACATAACATTGGGGGTCATCGAAACGGCGTCACCCACACAGCGGTGACCGAAAGCTCCGAACCTGCGTCAGGGCTGACGTCGCTCCTGTGAACTGCGGCGTCCCACGCTGGTGTCTAGCACCTAGAACCGTGCACGTGGGTGTCACGGCGGGAAAGCTGCAGGTCTCTGTTTCCAAACACTGTAATATGCCTTTGGTGAAAACAAAATGATTTTCCTCAGAAAGATAAAAGTGTTGGCGGGCAGGACGGGGGAGTTGTGTTTCCGTGAGGGGGACACAGTCAAGTCTCTCGGCCCCTCGTGAAGCCAACAGCATGGTGCCGGGAGGCGCATGGGAGGCGCATGGAAGCCGGTGTCGCGGGGAGCGGAGATCTGCCAGGACTGAGGAGAGGTAGCCATCAGGCCTCCCTGCAGTCCGAGCGCGCGGTGGGGACGAGGGAGAGCGCGTTCCCGGAGAGGAGACGTGCTGCACGGGTGAGGGGTCGGGTGACAGCAAGGGGGAAGATCTGCCAACTGCAGAGACGGGGGTTTTAGAAGGGTCGGAACGAGGCAGAGGCGAGGGATTGCGGTTCTCTCAAGGGGGCATGGACGAGGGCAGGCACGGGGCCTTTTGAAAGGGTGGCATGTAGCGGGGCCTCTGGGCCACAGATGGAGGCCTCTCCAGAACGCTTCTTCTGGTGCACCTCAGTTCCCTTGATCCTTCGAGAACGGTTGTACGTGAGCCCTAAAGCTGCGAACTGTCAAGGCCTCTCAAAGAACCTCTAGCTTAGAGCTGCTGTGGGCGTCAGCTGATGGACCCCGATGGAGCAGAAGCCCCTCCGGAAGGGAGAGCGGCCTGCTGGCTCATTGGTTCACTGGCGCTGGGTCCTTGTCCTGGGCTTTCACACTGCTCTGTGCGCCCTACACACTTCCAGTCTGATCCTGCGGCACTCATCCGAGTTGCCCAGGCTGGGCTCGAACCCGTGGACCTCCTGCCTCAGACAGCTCACAGATCCGTGCCGCCGGGCCCAGCTATGAATGGTTTTCATACCTGAACGGACCTCGTGCTGCTTCTAGTGAGCACTAGGGCCGGGCCTGATGACGTCCCGGCAGGCACCGGGCAGGACCCTGGCAGGGGAATCGGGGGGCTCAGAGCGGAACCTCCATCGCCACAGACAGCCCTTGTTTTAGTATCACTGGTAAGAGAGTGTGGCCAGCTCGAGAACCGCGCGGCTTGGGACATCGTGTCCCCCGCCGCCACCGAGAGCCACTTCCGCACACTGCTGCTTTTATTTGCTTATCGTGTCTCCCGTGTGTGCACACTGTTCTACGTGGGGCCGCCTCAAGTGACGCTCAGGCCTCCTGCCCGGTTCGTACGGGCATTTCTCTGTGACTCCACCGGGTCTACGACACCCCTGGCCCAGGTGCCCCTGCCGGCGCTGTGTATCCTGTACAGATGGATCCCTCGGCGTTTGGGGAAACGGGACAGTGGTCAGCTGCATGCTGAGACGTGGGTGGTTTTTACTTTGGGTCTTACGCTCTTTAAAACCCTCTTAGCTTGCTTACCATTAACTGACGTGCAGAAGAGCCATTTTGAAAATCCTAACTCTCTGGGTCCCGGTGGTGCAGGCCTGTAATCCCAGTACGCTGGGAGGCTGAAACAGGAGGATCACAACTTTGAGCCCAGCTTAGCAACTTAGGAAGACTCTGTCTGAAAATAAATACAAAACAAAGTGGAAAAATAACACACACTGGGGGTATAATACAGTGTGCAGTCCCGGGCTCAGTCCCCATGCCTGCCGCCTCCCCCCTAAAAAGCCTAATTCAATTTAAAACTCTGGACTATTTAAGACATAAATAGCCCCTGGCAAGCACAAGGCTGCGTCCATCCCCCAGCACCACAGAAAGCCGGGCATGGAGAAGAAGGAATGTAATCCCAGCACTCGGGAGGCTGAGACAGGAGGACTGCTGTGAGTCCAAGGCCAGCCTGGGCTAGACAGTGAGACCTTGTCTGGAAAAAAAAAAAAGACATAAATATCCATCATCCACCCTGAGTGAAGCCCGGGAGGTGGGGGTCAAGTGTCGGGGGATCTTACATAACCGCCCATGTCACCAAGAATCAAGGAGACGGCTGTAGACCTGGAAAAGCCGGGCCATTCCCTGACCTCTGACCACGGGAGCCCACGGCTGCTGGGTGCCCCAGGCCTGAGCCCCACAACACAGGCATTCGCCACACTGATGCTATCGTGCTGAACAGAGCTGCACTTAAACTAAAGGCATTCTTCAAAATGAGCACATCTTCATCAACTTTCTTCTAAAATCTGACTGGCTTTTACATCCCTCTGGGAGCACAGGATGCTGGGTGAGACCGCAGGACCTCTTTGCACAGTTCCGTGTGTTAGAAACGGCACATAGCAATCTTCCTGTCCAAACAAAGGATGGACTTGGGAGGCACGGACGACAGGGTATGAGGCTTTAATTTTCTTTTGCCAAAGGGTGTCCTTCCCACGTGCAAGTGGAGAAGGAGACGACCAGGCATGGTCGGAGGGAGCTATATTCCTAGCTCGCAAGGCCCTCCCCCCGCCGTTTCCCATTGGCGGGATTCACAGTCTTCCCGGGAAGGTCTAAGACATTGGCTCAGGGCCACGTTCATCACAACGTCATTACTCAGGGCCAAGTTTATCACAACGTCACATCCTAATCCCTCCTCCCTCCTTTCTGCCTCTGTCTGGTCACCTGATTGCGTATGGCGCAAAAATGTAAAGATCCGCCATCTTGAACAATGTGCCACCGTTGCCGCTAGGTGACGCTCACACATGTGCCAGCAGAATCAGTCCCCTCCCTTGATTTCAACTTCAGGCAGTCTCAGGACACGTTTTACAAGTGTCCCACACACGACTTACAGACCAAGTGCCAACAGTCCTCCTGCCCGTCTGAAACCCGAGCCTGGCCTCACCAGCCCCACTCTGTACACCGCCACGTCTCCGGGCTCCCCAGTGTACAGAGGGGCCAAGCCACGTTGCACAGAACGGTTACTTTTCCGTGAGAGTTTGAGGTGGGATTTCCCCCAATGCCTGAGGATGCATCGGAAGGGGAGTTGGGTGGGACTGAAGGTGTTTCCCGTCTTGTCGTCTGAGGGTGGGGGGCAAAGCGTAAGTCATGGGCCCCTGTGTGAGGCGCCCTCAGGCTTGGCTTCTCGTGGCCTTCAGGCACTCAGGGTGACAGACTATTCGGAACTTGGGTCATAGAGCTTAGGCATGGGGTCTAACCATGAAGTTTAACCATGGAGCCTAACCACAGCAAGAAGTAGCACCGATCTCCCATGGGTAATTGCCTCTCTCCTGGACATCTATTAAGCCCCCACCAGATACAGTTCCAGAGCTAGAATATAAACCCTTGTTGGAAGCTGTCAACTTATTATAGAATTGTCCTTTATCCCATGATGCCTGTCTTACAAGGTGAATCAGTAAGTGACTAGGTGATAGGTTATGGTTACTCCCCTGTGGAGACCCTCCTAGAAGTCTGATAAATCTTCCCCCCCCCCCCCCCCATCTAGCTTGAAGTAGTTTTCTGAGTGGATACTCCTTGGGACACTGGCTCACAGACAGGACAGCAATTTTAATAGATGGTTCCCTATTACAACCCACCTTCATCAAGGGCTTTGAGTTTTGATAGAACAAAGACACGGACAGAAAAGATTACCCAGAAGTCAACTTGCATAAGGCAACTGATTGTGGCGAAAGCTGCTGTTAACATTCCCTGGAAAAAAAGACATTTCTCTTAGTGAGTGGTGCTAGAAAAATGGAACATCTTTATGCAAAATAACCAAGTTAGGGCTTTATTCCTCAGCAGCCATAAAGATCAAATTAAAATGGATTAAACATCAAGTGTAAGAGGTGAAACTATAAAACCGTAGGAAACATCCTGTCTTTTAGGACATTGGAAAAGCCAGAGGCATTTGGGCAAAATCGCCAAAACACAAGATACTAAAAAAGTTAATAAACAGAACCAGAATTTCCTGCACAGCAAAGGAAATATTCAGTGGAGCACAGGTTGAAATAACATCATTTTGTAATGTAAATACCCAGAAAGGGATCGATATTTAGAATTAAAAAACCCAATAACAAAATAAATAAATAAATATTCATAACAGAGACAATTATCCAAATAGTTTTTTTAAAAGACATACAAATACATAGTAGGCCTATGAAAAGAATATTTAACATTATTAAATGTCAGAGAAAAATTAAAACCGTAATGAGATGGAGGCTTAGTACAAACGGCAAAAACATTAAAGATGAGAAATATTAGTGAGCTTTCGGGCGAAAGGGAATCTCTGGACACCGGCAGAGGGAATTACATCAGTAGAGGCGTTAGAGAGAAACAGCAGCGAGGGTTTCGCCAGCGTCCACAGCCAGGGACAGCCCATGTACGGCTGAGGTGTCCACGCTAGCTTGTGGCCTGGTCAGCAGAGGTCAGGGACAGGAGCCAGAGATGTGGACGAGCACAGGGCTTCTCTTGCCTCCTTTTCCCTGTGGTGGTGGGAGCCCGGGAGCCGCGGGGTTTGGGGGTGCTGGTGTAGGGAACGGTGAGGCCCGGCTGGCCCTACGCTGCTCCTGTGCTGGCTTCTTTCGGAGGGCAGGGGAGGGCCGACAGCTAGCCTGGGTGTCTTGGTGCTCTGTAGGCGCAGAGGGCCCGGGAATCGAGCCACGTTCGGTCCTTCGATGCACAGGGGAAGGCGTTGCAGGGGGCACCCATTCTGGCGCCATGCTTACATTTGCCCTCAGCTGCGGGCAGCACTGAATGGGGCAGCCACGCTTTGGGGAAGTCGCAGTAGAGTCAGGTGCCAGGAAAGGCTCTGGGTTTGGGCTGGCACCTCTTTGCCTCCTGGGAGCTGTTTGAAAGGTGGAAACAGGATGGACCCCCCAGGGACAGCGTGAGACAAGAGGAAGTAACTAAGCCAGGAGCCCCCTCACAGGCACAGGCCGCAGGCCAGCGGATGGAAAAAATAGGAGCCCCGGGGGGCGGGGGGGAGGGGTGGGGGGACAGTTAGGGTAAAACAATGGTTCAGAGAGTAAACCATTTGAAGTGTTTGGGACCCAAAGATGTCTATGTTTGGGGGACAGCTTCTCCTCCCCAGGTAGGTCTGGGTATTAGATTCTGAGAAACCTGTTTGACCACGTTTGCACATTTCTCCTGAGGGCAATTTCCCAAGGTCCGGGATGACCCAGGCACGGGAGGGGACTGACATGGTGACAGCCCCTCCTGATACCTTCTCCCACTTCTGTCACAGGGAGCAAGTGCCCCCTGCCACCTGCTCTTGGTGCTTTTATTACCCAAGCAACACCCTCCAGGGGCTTGGGAGACAGTTGAAAAGACAGATTTTTTCCTTGCAGAGGTTGGTGGGAGGAGAAGTAGGGAGAGGGAAAAGGGACAGTGGGCAGCAGAGCGCACGTGACAGAGGAGCTTAGAGAGGAAACGTCCCCAAATGGGTGTAGGAACGGAGTCACCATAATGTCACAACCAAGGGTGGGAGAGGCCCCTAGTCCACACAGCTCAATGAGGGAACTACTGCAGGGGTTAATCGTAAGTGCGATGGCGAAATCTAAAGTTAAATTTGAAAGGCCTGACAACTGAATCTATTAAGGACAGAAGTAGACAGATAGAACCACAACATCTAGAGCCAAATTTTATATTGACTTGTCCTGGCATTCTGGGTACATGCCACAATTTCCCCAAGTTCCAGTTTCCCTGTTAGTTCTGACCAGCAGGTTGCACCCCACTGCAGGACCTGGAAGGGTCACAGTTATTTGTAATAATATCAGTACTAATGTCTAAGTATTTTTTCTTAAATATAAAAATTATAACTTTGCACGTCACTGACTTAATTACTTTCTGACGGCCGGAACACAGCACCTGACACCCACAACCTAAGGGAGGGAAAGCTTATTTTGTCCCCCATTTCGTGGGTTTCTGTCCGCTCACGGTTGGCAGTGGCTGAATGGCAGAGAGGTCTGGTGGAGAAGGGCTGCTCACGGCGTCCTGAGAGGAAGGAGCTGAGAGGCCAGCGCAGGGATACATCCCTTCAGGACGCACCCTCGGTGACCCGCCACGCCCCCTGGTCCCCCACAGTCCAGTCATCCTCCGGACACATGAGGCTTTGGGGAATGTTCAGGCTCCAAACCGTAACAGTTATATAAAACACTGAAGTATAAGAAGCAACATGCCCTGAGATATGCATTCATAATAATTATATTTCTATCAGGGGTTCATGGTCCTTGGCCAGACTGCTGCAAGTCTCCGGCCTCTCGGGAGCCGGGCTCCACAGCAGGAGGTGAGCATGAGCACGTGCATAACACTTCATCTGACTCATTACTATTAGTATTACCCAGCCTTTTCCTTCTTCCATTCAAAATTTTGAATTTCCCCTTAAACAGGCTCTCAGAGCTCAAATTCCCCACAATCTCGCACCATCCCGCCATATCTTGCCCTCTTTTCCCCCGGTGGACCCAGCTGACTTTTTCTCCCTGGCCCACCACAGGGTTCCTGACGTACCTTCCGACCCGGGTGCTGAAGACTCTCGCGTCGCAGGCCACGTATCACATCTGTGCTGGATGGGCAGAGAACAGGCGGGTGGCTGCACCCAAGGTGATCACGACCCATGGTGGGCCCTTGTTGCTTCCCTTCCGTCACAGGGACAAGCAGAATGGAAAGCCATATAGAGGAGTCTGAGCAGGAGACTGTGACCTTTACGACCCCAAGCCGTGAAGACCTCTGTGGAGACCTCAGCCTCAACCCGACGGTGGCCCAGCTCGTACCCCCATTCTGTAACCTGGTATTTGTCCCAGGCCTCCTGGGCAACACAATGGTCGTGTTGATCCTCATAAAGTACCAGCAGCTCAGGAACACAACCAGCATCTGCCTGTTCAACCTGGCCACCTCCGACCTACTCTCCAGTCTCACGATTCCCTTCTGGAGCAACCACCTTGTGAATGACCGCTGGATTTTTGGCCGTTCCATGTGTAGGCTACTGTCTATGTTCTACTTCCTGGGCCTGTACAGCGAGGCCTTCTTCATTGTCCTGCTGACCGTTGACAGGTACCTGGCCATCGCGCACGCCATGTCTGCTCTGCGAGTCCGGACTGTGACGTTTGGTGTTGTCACCAGCGTGGTCACCTGGAGCCTGGCGGTGCTGGCAGCCCTCCCCGAGATCATCTTCCATGACTTTTCTGGGAAATCTTTTTGTACCACGACCTACCCAAAGAATGAGGAAGTCATTTGGCTGCGGTTCCGTGCTCTGCGGATGAACGTCCTGGATCTGGCACTCCCTCTGCTCGTCATGGGCATCTGCTACTCGGAAATCATTAAAACGCTGCTGAGATGTCCCGACCAAAGGAAGTACACAGCCATACGGCTCATTTGCATCATCGTGGTGGTCTTTTCCATCTTCTGGGCACCCCGCAACCTGGTTTTCCTCTTCTGTGCTTTTGAAAACATCCTTAGGGAGAGCCGTGAGCAGCTCCAACGGATGGACCTGGCGCTACTAATGACCAAACTGGTGGCTCTCATCCACTACTGCATCAACCCCGTCATCTACGCCTTCGTCAGTGAGAACTTCCAGCAACACCTGCGCCAGTTTTCCTCTCACATGCGCTCACGCCCCTGCGCAGATGCCTCCGGATCCTTCCTACTGAGAAGCTGGAAAGAACTGGCTCTGCCTTGCCATCCAGCCAGGATTTCCAGACCACTCACCACTGTGGAGAACGGGACCCTTCTGACTCGAAGGACTGCGATAAAATCTGATGGGTGCCCGGAGGCCTTGGCCGCGGACCAGGATGGCGGAGTTGGACAAGGACACAGAGAGAAAGTGATATGCTGCTCGGGAGACTTGGAGTGAGGATTTGAACACTGTGAGTTTACATGAGAAAAAGGAGGGAACTGCAGAAGCGAAGTCAAACAGGAGGGGACGTGCCAAGCGGACACCAGAGGTGGGTGGGTGGGGCGATGAAGATGGAGCCCTTGCAAACTTAAGGGACACACACTTCTCCATTCTCCCATTCAAGAGCTGAGGTAGTTGCGTATTTCCACTCTGCCCTGGTCAGACACTGGTGGAGGGCTGTGCCCAGGGGACTTTAGCTGCCGGGACTCCCGGGGCTCCTGGCTCACACGGCAGCCTTCCAGGTGGGAGGGTGCCCCCGGGACCACAGACAAGCATCCCACGGGGTGGAGGTGGCTGAGCTCACAGGGCTGAGGCTGCTGTGCTACCGGCCACTCAAGCCCATTCCCTCAGTTGGTTAGCTCACCATGGACCGGATCAAAGGAAGACATTTATTTTGTTGAAAAGGGAAAAGGATTTATTCAAAGTCAGCTCTGAGGAGATGGAGTCGCCCCTGTGCCTCAGACCTCCATCTGCCCACGTGCAGGTGTGAGGGTCCTTGATAGCAAGAGCAGGGAAGGGGGAGAGGACATAGATAGTGTCCACCTCCATGCTGTTCCGTCACTTCCAGCCATCCTCCACTCATTGTTGCCTCTCTTGTGGAAAGGACACTGGGCCCAACCTCCTGGGGCAGCATCTGAATGATCTGTCACTTGTCTAGGCTGAGGAGAGGAGGGATGGGGCCAGTTACATGCTCAGCTAAAGGAATTGTGCCGGGGTAGGTTATCTCTAAGGGGAAAAAAAAAAATGCAACTTTCAAAGGTCAGTTTTGCCGAGCTGGTGACAAAGGGATAAGGCACTTGCTACACATTGTTGCTGGCTTGTAAGCAACAATGCCATTGTGCAGAAGGTGGGGACAAGGTGGCGTCTGAGCCGACAGGTCAACAGGTCGGTGCACAGAGAGGCCTGCTGTCGTCAGACCTTCAAGTGACCCTGAGTGATGGCAGGTGACCTTGCCTCTGTCGCCAGCGTTCACGTCCCTGATCCACCTCTTTTGCTGATCATCACAATCTGATATTTCAAATTATGATCCTCTCCCACTCTGAGGGGCTGAGAATTTTCTCGCCTTTCAAGAACCCAAACTCCAGGCTTTCTGAAAGAAAGCTTCTTCTTGCCCATCATAGGCTACGGGTGACAGAAAACTCACTGGGAATGTGTGTCCTTCTGCCCAGGAAGGGCCTCAGTAGGGTCAGGGTCACATTGCCTTTCTGTAGTCATGATCCCACTCAGAGCCCAGAGTCTGACCTGCAGGCTGAATGGGGCCCACAGCCTGTTCTGTAAACAGTGTCATTGGAACATAACCTCCATCGGGTGTCTGTGCGTTGTCTCTGACCACATTTATGTGGCCACTACAGAGCCAAATAGTTGTTACAAGATTGTATGGACCACAAATCCTAAAATATTTAATGTTTACCACCCTGCAGAAGTTTCCTGACCCTGATAACCCCATAGGCCTTGAGTTTCTGTACAAACATCCATGGAGAGAGGGACCCAGGTGTGAGCCCCTCTGTGGCTAGCTGGTTAACTCCTCACGTCAGATCTGCCTTGCCCCGGGATGAGGTCAAAACAAGCAAAGGAGACCCAGATTGCGTGTTAGCCTGATGCTGCTCATTAGTGCAAAGCACAGCAAGCAGCAGGAAGGCATCGAATTGTGAGCGACTGAGACCACAGGCCCCAGAGGAGCCGGATCCCAGTGCAGGAAATTTACACAGGAATTGCAAAGGCAGATCTCAGGATTCCTAAGACCCCAGCCCACAATAGGGCAAAGGGATTGGATGATAAAACTGGCAGATACGTGGATGTGCTTCTGCAAACGGAGCGGGGGTCACAGGAAGCCAGTCCCAGACCCCACACCACAGGAGCCGGTCACACAGGTGGATTCTCTGTGCCATCGAGGGAAGGCGTCAGCCAAGCCTCGGAGGCCACCCTGCTCTGAGAAGCGAGGGCTTGTTGGAAGATGATGTCATTTCAGAGAGAATTTACCTTCAAGTGAGAAGGCAGGCAGCTGCCAAATGGCATCAAACTGAAAGAGGTCTCGGGTGACATTTATGGCCAACTGGGTCTTTTAGGGTCTGTCCTGTCCTTCTTCTGAGATCACTGTTCCTTTAAAAATAAAACGGGTCGTGTGGACCTATTGCAGGGAGAGAGGTTCCCAGTTACTCTATACTGGATGCTCTCTGTTCCGTGTGTTTGGAGACCCTGAATATTTCCCAACCCTTCCCCTCACGGTGGGGACTTTGTACAGGCCCTGGACCTTGTCAGCAAGCTCATAGAATGGCAACTTCAGCAGAGCTAACGTTTGCCTGGATCTTACCTACGACTAATGATTAAGACATCCGAGGGGAAACTGTCACCTCTTTGCTGTTTAGTAGCCCCAGCTGCCTGTCCTCAGGTGTGCTTGTCCAACTTTCTAGTGACACTAGCACTCAGGACTGCCACCTGCCTGGCCAGGGAGGTAGGACAGGGGTGAGTATCTTGCTTCTCACCTCAATCCTAGAAAAAGTCACCTCAAGGGGAGCCCCCCAGGGACTGATATGAATCATCACAGCTGACAGGCCTGACACACACCACATCTGACTCCCTGCCAGCAAAGCTGGAGCCAGGGCAAGGCCAGCCAGCTGCCCCAGGGCGGGGCAGAGGGGACCAGCCACACCCACGAATGACCCTACCTTTCCGGAGTAGACTCAAGCAAGCAGGGGCATTCATTGCCACGGGCCAGACGAACGAAAGGGGTTGGAGAACTCTGAATCTGCCTAGGGCAGAGTAGAAAAACAAAGACATAGAGGAGACAAAAAAGATTGGAGTATTAAAACTGTACTTTTCAAGAAAAGCTGTAGCTTCAAGACATAAATGTTATTCAAGCTTCTTTTCCCTTCCAGGAAAATATCCTAAGGGCCTTGAAGACCATGAGCCTGTGACCTGTGCTCTGGGCTACACCGTCACCTGTACTCAGGAAGCACACTGGGAAAAGAACAGTGCATGCCAGCATCTGCACAGGAGAATGCTTCCATCTTATCACGGCACCACTGGGCAAGCCCCATACATACAACAATACGTATACCCAGAAGACCCATCTTAGGGTCACCCCAAACCCCACACAGACACTAGAATACACATCCTATATAATCCACCTTAGGGGCACTCCCAATCTCCATACAGACGCTAGAACACACTAAACCCCACACAGACACTAAAACATCCTAGATGAACCACTTTGGGGACACCCCAATCCGCATACACAGACACTAGAATATACACCGTAGATGACCCACTATGGTGGGGTGGATCTGGAATATCCCCCAAAAGTTTCATGTAGTTAGGTACTATGAACTATCTATGGAACTACGGTCTGGAGGTGGTGCCACGGTGCCACATCAGCTGTCAGCCATGGTGGCTCATAGCAAACATTCCGGGCCCCCCCCTCGATCTGGCTCTTTCTCAGCTTGGGGTGAGAAGCAGACACCCACCCTCTGAAGGGTCCTGAAGGGTTGGATTATGGCTTTGTGGTGGATTTTAGGTGTGTGGTAGAAGACAGGTGTGTGTGGCAAATTACAGATTGCAGGCATGTGGACAGGTATGTGGGAAATTAGGAGCTTGAGCCTGGAGGAGGCAGCACACTGAGGCTGGACCCAGAAGGGATGGATCGATCACTGGCGCAAGACCTGGAAGGATAAACGCAACTTCCTCCCTTCCTTCTGAGACTTGGCTTCCCGCTTGCAATGCTGTAAGGAGCTGCCACCACCAGGTGCTTCCGGCTGTTTTCAAGTGGCCCACCCGTGAACGGACTGTGACCTTCTGAAACTGTGAGCTAAAATAAACTTTTCCTGCTCTAATTTGTGCGTGTTGGGCATTGAGTCACAGCAGCTAGAAAGTAACTAATACACTCACCTCATAAACACCCGAATCTCCCTACACAGGTGCTAGAACACATCTAGACAAGTTACCTTAGGGTCAGCCAACCTCCATACACAGACTCTAGAATTCGCACCCTGCACAGTCTATCTCAGGGACATTCCGATCCCCATACACAGACATTAGAACACACATCCTACAGATGACCCACCTTAGGGCCACCCCAAGCCCCACACAGGCACTAGAATACACATCTGCGACCAATTAAAGCAGCGGTTCTCAACCTTTTTTGAAAACCCAGGATTGGTTTAGCTGAAGACCATTTTCCCAAGGAGCATGAGGGGGAGTGGGGGAATGGGGAGTTTTTATTGGTTGGGGGTGTTGGAGTATAGCTTTGTAGCGGGGAGTAGCAGCAGGAAGGGACTGGGGAGTGAGGCACCCCCTCCTGTCAATCAGCACTGGCATCAGCACCTAATAGGAGTGTGCTCATAGGAGGCGGGGCTTTGCTCATTGTTTATCCCCTGCTGGCCATTTATCTGTCCCTTCCACTTGGTCCTTCCAAAGTCACACGTCAATATTGGCCCATGGCTCAGGGATGGTTTGGGACCCCCGGCTTAAAGCATTATGTCAACTTGAAGGAATTAGGGTATGCCCAGCTAGTCTGTGGGTCAGGTCTTGGTTGTGAGTGGCTGACTTATGGGACAGCCAATGAGGGAAGAAATTTGAGCGTCCCAGTCAACAGACTGGCAGGCTGCACTGAACAGAAAGGAGGGCATCTGAAAGATTGTAACAGCTGCTTCTTCTGGGAGCGCTCTGGGCAGCATGTGTGGGAGCGCATTTGAAGAGCGTGAAACAACGCTGGAAGAAATCTGCTCCTGGGTCAGGCTGAATTTCTTGATACGCGCCCACTGAGCCGCGATTCTGGACTGTGAAGTTAGAAAAAGGTGTTAATAGTTTATTTGGCTTGTTGGCCGAAATATGGGAGAAAACATGGCCCACTGTGGTTAAACTGCAGATGACTGGTAAGTTTTAGTTTACTGTTGAAGAGGGTATTCAAAAGCTTAGGGAAGTGGGATTCCGAGAATGGATGAAACCAGCGGGAACCAGCTCCTCCACACTGGGAGGGTCCAGAGCAGGGACCTTCCCTAAGCCTCAAGAAACCGATCGGCGAGAAGAGCACCAGAATCTTGGAAGCGCCCTGTCACTGCTCTCCTCTGTATGTCAGGCCTGATGGTAGGAATGGCAACCACCCAACCAGGACAACTACATGCTATGGCTTTGACTGGATCTGGCAGTGGCAGCACTGAACCGCCAAAGGCAAGGTGGGTGTGATTATCGTAATGTACAGCGAACGCAAAACGGCGATCTGAATTGATTGACACACGTGGTTCCACGGCATTGGCTAATCAGTCATGGTGAACCCAGAAGTGAGACAGATGGGAAGGCTGCTAATTTTATATCGGATTTATATAGGAAGAAAATTTTCCGGGACAACTACCTCAAATTGTAACAACAGAGAATCACATCCCCTCAATCAATTTCCAAATTTGAGCCGGTTTACCGGTCCAGAACCCGCTGAACGAAGGGGAGGCCAAGTCCCCTTGAGGAAGGACCCTCACACACTACCAAAGAAACACTGTCAATATTTATCCCATCCCTCCCCCAAAAGACCTATAGCCCTTTACCTAAGTAACTGTACACCGAGGAGAAGGAAATGATCAGACATTTTGGGAACTACTGGATTCCAAACTACTGGATCTAAACTAACACTAATCCCAGAAGATCTAAAACACCACATAGGCCCCCAATAACAGTAGGAGCCTACGGAGGTCAGGTGGCCAATGGAGTATAAGCCAATAGCTGACTCACAGAGGGTCTCCTAGGTCCCCCGGTTCATCCTATAGTCACGAGCAGAACAGGTATACTTAGCTCTTGGCAGAATCCCCGTATTGGTTCCCTTCCTGTGTTGTGAGGGCTATTAAGATGACAAAAGGCAAGTGGAAGCCACTGGGGTGGCCGCAACCTGGGAAAACAGTAAATCAGAGAGAGTATGGCATCCCTGGAGGGACTGCAGAGATCAGTGCTGGAACCAAGGACTTGAACTCCCCTATTTGACCGGTGCAGAAGATGGATGGACCCTGGACGAGGATGGGCTATTATAACCAGGTGGTGATTTCAACCATACCTGCTATACCAGATGTGATTTCCTTACTTAAACACATTTAACACTTC
This sequence comes from Ctenodactylus gundi, assembly GCA_004027205.1. NCBI lineage: Eukaryota > Metazoa > Chordata > Mammalia > Rodentia > Ctenodactylidae > Ctenodactylus > Ctenodactylus gundi. The sequence continues at coordinate 145,700 of PVKB01001288.1, read as the reverse complement.
TCTTATTACCTGGTAGGCAGCTTTTGATTTGGTTAATGCCTTTTTCTCCATACTCATCGTAAGGGCCACCGGGAGCAATTTGCTTTCAGCTGGCAAGGTCATCAGTACCCCTTTCCTGTGCTGCTCCAGGGGTGCAGTAACTCTCCGGCCCTGTGTAACAACTTAGTCCACAGGAATCCGGATCGTCTTGCTCTTCGATGAGGTCTAACACCGGCGCACTACTTTGGTGACATTATGCCAACTGGGCCCAATAAGCAAGAGGTGGCAATGACTCTAGACTTGCTGGTGAGTCATGTGCACGTCAGGGGCTGGGAAATAAATCCCACTAAAATTCAAGGGCCCTCCACTCCAGTGAAATTTCTAGGAGTTCAGGAGTGTGGGGCATGCACTGATATTTCTTCTAAGGTGAAGGGTAAGTTATTGCGTCTGGCCCCTCCTACATTCAAGAAAGAGGCACGATGGCCGGTCCACCTATCTGGACTTGAAGGCAACGTAATCCTCACACAGACATATTACTCTGGCCAATTTATGGAGTGACTCAAAAAGTAGCTACTTTTGAGTGAGATCCAGACTAGGAAAAGGCTCTGTAACAATCCAAGCCACTGTACAAGCTGCTCTGCCATTTGGGCCATATGACGTAGCAGATCTAATGGCATCTGGGCTATCCACGGCAGACAGGGCACATCCTGGCAGGCCCCCAGAGGCGGATCACAGGGGAGGTGCCTGGGATTTGGGCACTAGGCCTTGATATCACCCGCAAATAACTACTTTCCTTTTGAGAAACAGCTTCTGCCCTGTTACTGGACCTTTGCAGAAACTGAACCCTTAACTACTGGACCACAGGTTCCCAAGTGGCCTAACCTGCCCCTAATGAGCTGGGTGCTGTCTGACCCTCCAAGTCATAAAGTTGGACGTGTGCAACAATAGTCCATCATCAAATGGAAGTGGTATATATGTGATCGGACCCGAGCCAATCCTGAAGGCACAGCAAATCACACGAAGTGGCCCAGACACTCGTGGGCGGACTGGTTTTCTCACCACTGAGCAGCTGCTAGGCCCTCTAGCTCCCACTGGTGGCCAACGGTCACTTTGGATTCCTTCTTCAGGCTTATAAGCCATCATAATATAATATATATAATATATACATATAATTTATATAATATATATAATTTTACTGTGTTTCTCCAAGAACCTTAGCCAATACAACATCCTAGATAAGCCATCTTAGAGACACACACATGCAATCCCCACACACAGATACTAGAACACACATCCTAGATGCCCCAAAGTCCACAGACAGATACCAAAATATACAACCTAGATGACGTACCTTAGGGGCACCCCCAAGTCCCCATAAAGAACCCCAGCTCAAGGCCACAAGGTTTCTCTGCCCCTCCTGATAGCCCCCACTATATTTCATTGAGTGTGTACTTCTACAGTTCAATTTATTCAGTTAAAATCCATTTAATTTCCTCTTACAGATGCATCCAGAAAATTCTTTTTCTGTGCTGGATGGTCCATGGTGGATGTCAATGAACCTGCCACCTGTCCCCCAGGTTGGGTGAGTTGAGGTTCCCCATGTCTGCTTTAGGAACCTCTGGAGCGTGCGGAGGCCACACCCTTCTGTGGGGAGCCACCCTGAATCTGGGACATAGGTGACTATCTTGGATGGAGCCCATGCACCCTTCCAAGGATGACGAATGAGCAGGTGTTTCCCACAGCAGAGACGGAGCACTCTGTGCCTGTCCCGGAGCACCGCCTGGGTAGGCTCTGCCACAGGAGACAAGAGAACATCAATGCCAGGCCATGGGGGACAAGGGTGGGAACAGCAGGGACAGTGCATCTTCTTTAATTATAGACTCTACTGAACATTCCCAGGCATGTCTATAATGACACTACCCAAGCAGCACAGGAGTGGACAGGTCACCCTTTACACATCAGCCAGGAGGGGGGCCAGCGGCATCTGGTAGAGTTCAGTTAGTTGAGGTCACAGAAGAGGAAAGGGCAGCACACGTAACTGGTGGCAGAGTGGGCATTGGCTTAGGTTCATCTGGTCACTGCTGGCCAAGACAAAGGAGGCCATATACTACAATAAATAAGAAAAAAGCTTTTATCTGGAGCCAGCTTCCAGGAGATGGGAAGGGGGTGCTCCTGCCTCAAACCTCCAATCCGACCCCCACAAAGGTATGCAAGTCTCTCCAGTGTGAGAAGGGGTGGGGGCAATGCGGAACCAATGTCCGGCTCCATGTCTATTGGCCGAAGGAAGCGACCTCCCCGTGATGCGTTTATGAAGCAGGTAGCCCGCGCTGGGAGCGGGCTCTTCAGAGCAGGCTTTGCTCCCACACGGGCACACACACACACCCCGTTGCTGTGCGGGATTAAGCCCCACACCCTCCCTCCTGAGCTGCCTGCAGCCCTGGGAAAACTGCAGCAGCTCCAAAACACCGAAGTTTAAAACTACAGTATGACGGTCAAAATTTCCCTCCTTGATTTGCATTCTCCGAGTCCCTGAGGACGCTGAGCTGGAGATCTAACAACACATCTGCAGGAAAATCTACTCTGAGGCAATGACGCCCTAGGACCCTCTTTCGTTTCGGCAGCTGTTCACTAACTCTGACTGAGTTCCATGTAATCCCCTACTACCTCCAAATGCGTTTTCTTCTTTCCTGAAGTTATTACTGATTAGCCATCGGTCACCACGTCTGAGGGGCCCAGGCAGCTTTCCCAGATGACGATCTGTCAAAATACATCCCACCACGACAACGTGGCTTGCCTACATTGGCAGAAATAAAGTTGGTGTCAAAAAAAAAAAGAACCCACTAGCTTGGCTGAATCTGAGCAATAGCAGAGATAGGGAGAGTGAGTTTTGGGCAAAGTCTAGCTGAAGTCCACTGCCAGCTCTATGTTCTTTTATTTTCTAGTCAGATCTGAAATCATTACGGTTACAACGCTTGGACACAGATTTAAAACAGCTAGTAAGAGCAAAACAAATTCAGTCTATACAGATGTTAGCCAAGAGAAACAAGGCCAAGGTACGTAAGGAAAAGCAAAATCCCATGGCATGGCTCATTCTGGCAGAAAGATCAACTCCTAGATAAAGGAACATTACTTACTAGTTGTTTATTTTTTGTTAATTTTGCAGTGTCTGAAATTGAACTCCAGTTCTCCACACTGAGCCACATCTGCAGTCCTTTTTAATTTTCAGACAGGATCTCACTAAATTTTTTAATTGTTCAGGCTGGGCTTCAACTTGGGATCCTCCTGCCTCAGTCTCCCAAGACTGTTGGGAATACAGGCCTGTGCCATCATGCCCAGCTGATCCCCTCATCAGCTCCTTATTTTAACATCAAGAATTACCAACATCTTTTGAGTTTTAGGTGTACATAACAGAGCTGCAAACCCCTTGACTACAGTGTGTAAGAATTAATACCCACCTCATCAATGAAACATACAACTGTATTATAAAGCACAAGTGTCTTCCATGGACTCACTACCTAAATGACTATAAGGTTACAATTTATCAAGACAATCTAGTGACTTTTACAGTGTATTAAAACAACCATTATGACTGCCTCCATTACACCAAGACAACCACATTTTTAAAAAATAAAGCACATCACATACAACAGAAGTGCATGTAAGCAAAATGGCAGAATTACGAAACAGAAACATTAAACATTTGCCTGAAAAAAAAAACCTTAGCTTGCAAACACTTATTTTAGTAAACATTTAAAACCTAACCTCAGGTCGATAGCAGTAATTTTAACATCATAAAAATCTCTCCTTTTGTCACCTCTGCCCTGAATTGTACTGGGAGCAGATGGACATCCTCAGCTTCGTTGTTAGAAATTGAAATACTGTGGCACCATTCCTGTATATTACATTCCAAATTGTTTCCTAAATACTTTTTAGAATACTCTCAGGTTAGAAACACTTACTCCAGGGCCTGCGGAATGGCTCAGTGGATAAAGAGCTTGCTTAGCAGGGGCTAAATCAAGTGCTAATTAACCTGAGTTTGATTCCCCAGCACCACAAAAGCCAGGCAATGATGGCCCAAGCCTATAATCCCAGCATTCCTAAGGCTGAGACAGAAGGATTGCCCTGAGTCCAAGGCCAGCCTGGGCGCCATAGTGAGTTCAGGACCAGCCTGGGCTACAGAGCAAGACCCTGTCTCAAAAATAAATAAATAAATAAAAATAAAAGTTATTGCTTCAAGTTTCAAGATATTTCTTCTAGTATTAAATTTCAGATATGGCTGCTTAGAACTTTTCTGGCTCTATTGCTCAATGTCTGTGTGTGGTGGGGGAGGGGGGATCCTCACAGCTTTTGCAACAATGCTCTGAAAAGGTGGGCAGCGTATAGTCCAATTTCCTAATATCCTAGCAAGGGGCGCCCAGGAGGTGAAAGTGGAGGTGTGCTCGGAGGCCAGAGCTGGACCTACTGGATGGGCTTCCAGAGGAAAGAGGACATTCGGTGCGCAGATAAAAGGCCACAGCCACTCCCAGGGCAAGGAAGGTGGCCTGTTCCTGAGTGACAGGCACCACGGGTGCGATGAAGGCGGAAGGAGGCGGGCACCCCTGAGGCGGGACCGTGTCTGTGGAATCTCGCTGATGCCCCTGTTCGAGTGCACACTCTGCCAAGCTCTGCTGAGCTTGCAAATGAGCTCTGCTTTTCAGAAGTACAATCTACAGGTAAAACTGGTGGTCACGAGTTCAGGATCCAGAAAGCCCTCAGGAATTCGCTGTTGTTTTTGTGTTTCAAATTAGGACTGGATCCTGGAGGAACTTTTCATAAACTCTGCAAAAAAAAAAAAAAAATATATCATCCAAGAGAATTTTGTCTTAACAGAGGCCCAAATTCAAGTTTTGTAGCAGTGTACTACTCCGGACATCACAACTTGTTTTGGAGACGGGGTCTCGCTCTGCAGCCCACACTGGTTCTCAACTCAATGTAGCCCAGGGAATGCCTCTGGCCTCAGGCCTCCCGAATGCTGGGATCATGCGGGGAAGAATCTCCCCTTTCCTCAGGAGCGGCGGGAAGGGGTCCCCGGTGCGAACGGGCACTCAGTGAAGATAAAACGGGCCAATCTGAATATACTGCAAGCGGCAGCTTACTCAACCAAAACGAAGGAGAAATAAAAACCCTTGCTAGGAAGCAGGTCTGGCTTAGAGAAAAAGAAAACCCCCTGGGTGCGAAGCCAGAGGGAAAACGAAACAGATCTCCCCTAAGAAAGAGAAGAAACCAAAACAAAACAAACCTGCCTGTAAACAGGCCAGGAAGAGGGCAGAAAGGCCGCCCCGGGCGACCCCGGCCAGCTCAGAGGAGGCGAGGGGGGGAGCAATGAGATGGCGCCCAGTGATTGGCTGGAGCTATGAAGTAGCTCGCAATGATTGGCTCCCTCAGGCTCTCGCTACCGGAAGAAGGTGGGACTTCCTCCGGAAGTCCGGACTTCCTCCAGATAGCGCAGTATGGCCGCTTTGGTAACTTTAGAAAAATGAAGTACATTAACCATTTCATCCAGGGAACGGGAAAAGCAGCCTGAACCGGAAGTCGCTCTCAACCGGAAAGCAGCCCTCGGGGGAGAGGTTCACCAGACAAACTATGCTCCGGCTTTTCGTCCCTCAGTGCCTGCTCGTGGGGGTCACGGGCGCGGGCTCCGCTGCAGCCTACGTGGCGCTGGGCGTGGGGCCAGGGCCTGGCCCTTAGGCCGCAGCTCTAACCTTTCACCGCCAGGCCGCGGGGCTCGGCGTACATTCTGGCGACCCACTCCTTCGGTGTCCGCGGCCCGACAGGGGGCGGCTCCCCTTCCTGTCTCCTTGGCGAGGTTCCTGAGTCTGTGCCCTTTTCGTGCTGAAATAACCCGCAGTTAGAGCAAAATGGTTTTCTTCTCAGTCCCGAGCGGGAACCCAGGGCCTTCACACTAAACTAATATTCCCAGCTTCCCCCCCCCCCCCCCCCCCAGTGAGACAGGGTCTCCTAAATGGCTGAGTTGCCCTGGCTGGTCTCAAACTAGCAATTCTCCTGCTTCAGCTGCCCCGAGGGCTGGGATTACAGGGTTGGGGACCTGAGCGCTGGCGTCACAGGGCTAGGGGTTGTGCAATGCCTGGCTCAGAAGGATTCTCTTTGTTTCTCCACAGAACTCCTCCCCATACCTTAAAACTTTCCTTATCAAAAACACAACTTATTTTCCCTGTATAGTCACACGCAGGGCTGCCTCTTTCATGTCTAGTATTTTATGACGCACAACGATTACAGTTCTGACCCTTCGTGTCCCTTAGCGTCTAGCACAGAACAGGAAGTGGCGCTCCCGCTCTGGAAAGCCAGCGCTTCCTCATAGCACACCCTCTCATGTGGCCCCAGGGCTGCGTGCCCTGCTGCGCAGCATATCTGTCACATTTCTGGAGTAAGCCACACAGAAGCGCCTTTCGCTCCTCGGCCTCCCGGATTGATTCAGAAGTCTGCACAGGTTTCCTGCAGCTCCAACCTTCTTTATTTCTCTTTCTCTTTATAACAGATGCTTGAAGTCAGCGACTTCCCTCTGAGTTACACCCCGGCCCATTTTATTTTTCATGTCTACTCAAAGCTTCACCAAGTGCTAAGTGGCCGAGGCTGGGCTGGGACTTGGGAGGCCTCCTGCCTCTGCCTTCCAGGGTGCTGCATGACCCGCCTGGGCCACTGAGCCCAGCTCACGTTTCCCTATTGGAAGCCCAATGTGTTAACACCTGCTGCAGTAGAGAGGACGAATTTCACGTGGAAATTTTGCATCTTGCTTTTAAGAAACAGGACAGTGAAGGTGAGCTGGCTGTTTGGTTTTCTTTCCAGCTGCTGATGTCCAGTTGCGGTCACTGATGGAGGGCCTGCTCCAGAGGTCTCCCCGTGACTATATCAGAGCTGAGGAATTCCTGCCACCTAGACTCGTCAGAGCCACTGTGGCCCGGCAGGGCAGCGCACTGCTCATGGTGTGTGCGGCCACGCCTGTGCAACCGCCAGTCCTGGGAGAGACAGCACCTCCAGTCGGGGTCAATACTGAGTCCCAGGTACCAAGCGGCCACTCGGTGGGTTTGCAGACTTGCTCTGCTGACATCAGCACCTAAGAGTGTACCTCTCCTACTGACCTAAAGTCCCCTGTGAACGGCTTGTCGGGTGACACCAGCTCTGGCTCCTCCCTGATCACAAACTCCTGCTGACAGTCCCCAGTGTCACCAGGTGCTGTCTGTCTATGTGCGTTAGGGAAGTTCTTTGAGCTCAGTAGGTTTTAGCCCTAAAATCAGAGTAATAGAAACCCCTGTGGTGCACCGAAGGGTCCGCGTTCTTCCAGCAGGCTTGGGCAATGGGGTCTGGTAGCAAATTGAAAGAAAGCCCGGGAGCAGCCAGGAGCAAAAGCAGGCTTTAATCTCCTGCCTTCGTTTGCTGTCTGGTAGTTCGTCACGTTGAAAAGCGTCACACTAAAGTGGCTCGGTACCACCAAGCAGAAGGCAAGGATACTGCACATTACCACAATACCTGGGAGACCCTGGCACGGCCGGCAGGAAGTGCTGAGTTAGTCAGCAGCCGGAACTGTCATGGCTACTAAAACCAGGAATTGCCTGGAATGCTTCAGATAAGGCCGTCACTACGTGCAGGCTCACAGTCACCTCCTTTCAGGCTGTGTGAACATTGTTCCACTCCCACACAGCGTGCGCTTCTGTCCCCCCACACACTGCTCTTGTGACCAGAAGTGAGGAGAGTTTCTAGAGAGAGAGACAACCAGGGTGTCCCCTGGAGAGGCACGAAGGGCCTCAGGAATCCAGAACACCCTCCTCACCTTCGTCTTTCGCTCTGTCTTTCTGCCTTTCTGTCCGTTTTATTTAATGGTCCTAGAAATTAACCCAAAACCTTCTCACTGAACTACTCCCCCAGCCCTTAAGTCAGTTTCTTGTCTTACGTATTTCCTAGCAAGTTCTCACTGAGTCGCTAAGGTGCGCAGCCTGGGCTGAAACCTGCTGCCCTCCCACCCGTGGCTCCCACAGCTGGAGTGACAGGTCTGCGCCGCTCTGGGCGATCCCACCCCTTTCTGTGTTTACTTTCTTACCTCAAGCCCAGTGACTTGGGTGTGGTTAGCATTTACTCATAGAGGTTCTTAGTCAAGTTCCTGAGTTTCTTTGTTTTAAAAATCAAGCTAGCAGAAAGTGAAGGTCCTGTTGGTTAGTTCATGTCGCGGGGCCTCTGCAGGGTTGCTGGACAAAGCGAGGGGCATGAGAATCAGAGACCACCAGCTGGCTGTGGTGGGGCACGCCTGTAATCCCAGTGATCAGGAAGTCAAGACAGGAGCATGGCCCCAAGTTGAAGGCCAGCCTGGGCTCCATAGTGACGTCAGGACCAGCCAGGACTACAGAGCAATAGCCCATCTCAAGACAAACAACAACAACAGCAAAACATGAAAGAGAAAAGGAAGTACGCGGACACCAGCACTTCCTTCACATTGCTGGAGAACCTCCGCCCCATTACGGTTCGGATCTGGCCGCAAAGCTTCTTGTGTCCGGAATGTGATTCAGTCGGAGGCCAGGCCGGGACGGGAAGGCGGATCGCTGAGGGTGCGACCGGGAGGGCACATTCCCGTCCGGCTTCTCCCCAGCGCCTCACCTTCCTCTGTCAACCTGTGAACAGCTCTGCTGCCCAGCCCTCTTCCCCCAGTACATACACTGCAGCCAGCCGGGAGCCCCCCAGGCCTCCGCGATGTGACCTGAAATACACGTCCCCTCCCTCGAGCTGTGGTGTCCGGTGAGACAGTGACTGGGACACGCCCACAGCACCCAGTTAGGAAAACACAAGAGATGTGAGAAAGGAACACAGGTGGTTATTTAAATAATGTCAAATATTAAACTTTTTAAAATATGTTAATGAATTTATTCTTTAAAATCAGTACAGTGATCAGCTTGTGATGAAATTTTTTTTTTTTCTCTGTTCTGGTTTGAATCTGAAACATTCCCCTAAAGTCTCTTGTGGTTGGAAGGTAACAGAACCATGAGGACACTGTGCTCATGGGTGGATTCATGCATGGGTGACCTCCTGCAGCACTGTGGGAGAGCCGGGCTGGGGGTGGGAGGGCTGTGACCGGCACTATCAGTTCTTGTCCTTGGACCCTTCCCTTCGCTGTTTCCCACCCCCCCCCCCCCCCCCCCCCCCCCCCCCCCCC